>JABYQK010000066.1:0-229039 GCA_022606075.1 Fomitopsis betulina
AGTCATTGTAAGGTTGTAATCCAGATCACCGAGTGTATACTGAGTGTATACCGAGAGGAGTCCGAATGGATATACCGAATGGATACCGAGTGGAGTCCGAATGGATACACCGAATGGATACCGAGAGGAATCTGAATGGAGTCCAAATGGATACCAAATGGAATGCCAAATGGAACTCGGTATAATCAGCTATCTATAGATAAGAAGAAAAGGAATGTAATCTATGTATAGTAGCATAGCAGAACATAAGATAAGTCCTTATCAGGAGAGCCTGATTATATAACATATGAAATAGTAGAAGTTCAACACTCCCACTTGTTCAAGACGCTATGACCATGCCAGTTGACGTTCGAAGTTTCTCTATTCCAGAGAGTGGAACGTTCTTGGTCAACGCATCTGCAAGCTGGTCTTCGCTCGCAACAAAGAAGATATCGGTTTCACCCTTCTCGTAGAATTCTCGAATGAAGTGATACCGTATTTCGATGTGTTTTGTGCGGCGGTCCACGGCAGGATTAACCGCAAGGAAAATGCTTCCTTGATTGTCCAGACACAAAGGAGTGGGAGCAGTCATGTTGTCACCAAGCTCCTGTCCGAAGTTCCTAAGCCAAGCCATTTGACGACATGCATCAGAGGCTGCTTTGTACTCTGCTTCTGTTGAAGAGAGGGAAAGTGGGTTGGCGTCTGGAAACCCAAGAAACGACACAATTGGCCATGAGGAACACAAAGCCGCTTGTGGAGTGCCTATCATCGTGATCTTCTGCCCAGTCCGAGTCTGAATAGGCAATTAACCCGGAGTTGGAATCACCGTCGTAACAAAGCCATAGTCCTTTGTTCCCCTTAGGTAGCGCAAGACATATTGTGCGCGCATGTGATGCTTCGACGGGTTCGAGGCAAACTTGGCGAGTCTCGTTATGGAAAAAGCGAGATCAGGCCGTGTACCGAGCATAGCATACATGATGCTACCAATGACGCTCTGGTACTCAGTACGGAACACATCCGTTGCAGTTTCCGTGTTCTTCTCCAAAACTGAACCAGCAGGTAGAGGTGTCTTTGCAGGTTTGCAGTTAGACATTTGGAACCTCTCCAAAACGGTCTGAACGTATTCAGATTGATCAACTAGAATCTGTCGCTTTTGACGATCAACGAATCCTGAGTCCTAAGAAACGCTCTACTGGTCCAAGATCGGTCATCTGGTACTCCTTCTTGAGATGATTCTTTATTTGTTCAATGAATGACTTTAGAATCTCCAAGAAGCAATAAGTCGTCGACCATAGAGTACTACATAGCAGACTTGACCATTGGTTTTACTGGGAGTAAATGTAAACTCCAGCATCTGAATATGTCCATATGAACCCTTGGTTCAAAAGAGTTTGATGGATCTTAGCATTCCATTGACAAGACACTTGCTTAAGACAATAGATGGCCTTCTTGAGGAGGCAGACCCCAATCCTCCTTGCCTTGAACTACCCAGCCTTCAGGCTGTTCCATGTATATTTCCTCTTCGAGTTCACCATTGAGGGAATGCTGTCTTGATGTCCATAGAGTCCAGTTCCCAGTCTTCGAGTGCAGCATGTGCGAACATATATTGAACATTCAAACGAGTGACTGGTGAAAATGTCTCATGGTAGTCTTCACCCCAGACTTGAGTGAAAGCCCTTGGCTACTAGCCGGGCCTTGTACCGGCTGTCATGCTTTCGAGCATATACCCATCTATTCTTGACTATTTTCCTGTTCTTGGGACGGGGAACCAAGATCCAGGTGCCGTTTTGCTCATGAGACTTCATCTCAGAGCCTTCAGCAGCGTGCCAGTGGTCCCACTCAGGGGATTTCCTTGTGTCTGAATGCGAGGTAGGAGCTGACTCAGAGTAGTTAGCTTCCTTGAGAGCCTGAAAAATCATAAACACTTCCACGCGCTGATCTCCATGAGTATCAGTTTGACAGTCGATCCAAGCTGGAGGCTCATCACCATAAACATTGTCCCTATTCCTGTTTGGGTTCCTCCCAGCATTCTCACGACGAGGGCGAGCATATGCGGGCTGAGGAGGTTGAACAGGTTGTGGACATTGTGCAGGTTCAGGGAGCTGTCTCTCAGGTTCTCCCACTGGTTCCGGTTTGTCAATGTCCTCATGAACATCTTTGCTCTCTACCAGTAGAGGAAACAGAATTTTGATCTGTTCCTCGTCCTCAGAATCAGAATCAGAGTCTACAGGATCAAAAATTGGCGGACCCAGAGTCTTCGGGTTAGCCAAATCCTTACGTGCCAGAAAGGAATCTTCATCGAAGGTCACATCACGAGACACAACAATCCGTCGACTGGAGGCATCCCAGAACTTGTAGCCCTTGGAGCCTTGCTCATATCCAATGAAGATCATCTCGACTGCCTTCTTGTTGAGTTTCCCTTGTCTTCGTTCCTTTGGCACATGCATGAATGCCTTGCAACCAAATACTCTGAAGTATGAAATATCTGGGATCGTGCCATCCCAGAGAGTTATCAGGCATTGCCACTTAAGGTGTTGCATAGGCTGGCCATTGTAAATATGGACAGCAGTATCAACCACAAGTTGCCAAAAACCGTGACTAAGACCAGTGTGGTGCAGCATAGCCATAGCCTTTTCCATGATCGTGTGATTCCAGTGTTCAGCTTGTCCATTTTGTTGAGGTGAGTGTGCTACCGTCTTTTGGCGAACTATTCCATAGAATTTAAGACGGGCCGTGAAAGCATCAGAAGTATATTCCCCCCTCGATCCGAGCATACATTGATGAGTTTATGACCAGTAACATTTTCAGCCCATGCCTTAAAGTCCTCAAACACTTGGAGCGACTCAGACTTATGACGAAGGTAATAGGCTTGTCCTAGACTAGTGTAGTCATCCAGGAATGAAATGAAGTACTTGAAACCACCATTGACTGCTTGGGTACGCATAGGACCATCTTCATTGGTATGAACCAACTCAAGAGGCTTTGTAGCACATTTGTAAGATGTGGGGAATGGGGCCCGATGAGACTTGCCCCATTGACAACCTCCACAGGGAGATTGATCTTCAACTCCCACTGGATCTACACCTTTGGTATGATCAGGTAAATGGTGAATAACTTCCTTAGATGGATGCCCCATCCGGCAATGCCAGGTACGAAAAGGGGTAGACAGCAGTGCTGCCGATTTTCTGTCCAGGACGCCCATAAATGAAAAATACAAGTTATTTAGGAAGTTGTATGGTGCTTCCATAACAACATTTCCAGAAACTTTGCCATGCGTAAATGGTTGGTCATAAATGACCATCTGACCTGAACCTTGAACGAGTGTATGTCCTGATTTCTCCACAATTCCAGTAAAAAACAAACAGCCAGAAGCTTGAGGAATATATGCCACATTAGATATAGTAATCATCATGCACTCTGTTCCAACTGTTGTCAAACCTTTGATGGTGCCAGATCCTAGTGCTTCTATCTTAGCATCTCCTGCTGTACCAAAAACGACAGGAACCATGTATGGTTTGTAATCCCAGAAATATTCAAGTGAATTGACGACCGTCTGACTGGCACCTGAGTCCATGAGCCACACAATGTGCTTGAATTGATGCGAATGAGACTTATTCACACCAGGGCAATAGAACAATGAGCTCAATTGTGCAGACCCAGTGTCAGCAGACACACCATTATGTACAACAAGAGATGAAGCCACTAAAGAACCAGCAGTACCAGGGGGACAGACTCTTCATGAAGGGTCCGTACAAGCCATGTACTTAACCTCCTCGACTTCTACCACCGAAGCACCTTGACCATTGGATGAGGACGAACCGGACTGAGTGACCTTTGTCCCGTCCGTGGTAGTGTGAACAACTACTGTGTTCGCCTTTTTACCATTGCCTTTGCCACCCTTCCCTTTCCCTTTGCCCTTGTTGCTGTCCTTCTTTGGGCATAGGTGCGGGTACTTGGTCCAGCATTGGTCCGAACTGTGTTTCTTGCCACAGTGAGAGCAAGAACCATTACCATTGTGTACTTTAACCTGGCAAGTCTTTGACACAGACTGTCCCATACTGGACTGGTGGAGAGATTCCTCGGAGAGAATTTTGCTCACGAGGGTCTTGACCTTCAACTCCTTGAGAACAGTAGTCGCCATGATGGCTGACACCATTGTCAAGTAGCTTTCCGGGATTTTTGACATCAGGAGGAGAGCCTGGGTTGGCTCATCCAACGTAATGCCGCCGTTGACAATGTCCTTGAGTATGGTTTGGATCTTCGAAATCTGATCCTGCATTGGCTTATTGTTGTCCATCTCTCTCGACTTGATGAGAGCCGAGAACTGCGACCAAATGTATGCTGCATCTGGTGTACCGAAATGCACCTTGAGCGATGCCCACATGTCCATTGCCGATTTCATGACCTCCTCACCTTCTACAGTTTTGTAGAGAAGGTGGTGGAAACTGTTGTCCATGTGCATGAGGATCACACCCTTAGCTCGGGTGTTCGCCTTCGTGTAATCCACATCATTGAGATCACCGGCCTTGAGAGCCTCATCTGCTTCAATAAATGTTAGGTAGCCGAGCATCTGACTCGACCACACCTTATAGTCCGAGGACTTTTTGAGGACAGAGATACTGTCAGCCTTCATGTCTGACATGGTGGATGTGAGAATATGAAATTCGAAGAAGTCTGAGACTTCTTCAGAAACGGAGGGAGGTGGTAAACTTTCAAGAATGTAAGCGAGGTCAGGAGATAACCTTGATTCCTCTGCTTCTTCTTGAGACGGTGCTAGTAGTTCCTCTATGTCGTCTTCTTCAAAGAGATTCGATAGATCTGACGGTAAAGTAGTGGGAACAAATGATGGAGATAGGTTTACTGGAGAAACTTCAGGAGTAGGAGAAAGCACTCTAGAGCTGGGGATAGATGGAGACCCGTACTCTGGGATTGATGCAAGATGCTGAGGTTCAGGTTCAGAACCCTCAAAGAAGCTTGTGGAAGCAAATTCAGAATAAGTGTTGGTCTCTTGCCAGTTATTAACCGGTATGCCCCAGTCAGTGCCTTTGACAAATGGGCCGGACCACCTATTCTTACAGACTACTTCTTCACACAACCAAAACTCGTATTCAGTTTCTTCAGGTCGTTGATGATAGTCTCTTCTTTCTGTGAAGTCGAATAGGTGCTGTTGACCTGTGCAGTTGAACGGAGTTTCTTCTGCTGTTGCTTCTAAATTCTCGTCTAGTGAATGCTCAGACGAAGCCGCAGTGTGATGCTTGACTAGTGTATATTTCCAGTGATGAATACAAAAACACTAGCTACGCCAACCTGTCTACAAACTAATCCAGTCCAAATAGCCCCCGTTGGCTATGCTCGTGAGGTCCTTTGTGACCTTTCTGTACCGCTTGACAAGCAGTTCCTGCAGCGTCGAAAATTTGACGGTGCCGACACAGCGACAAGCCCACAAGATGCTATCTCGCTGCTGCTTAGACCACTGATTGGCCTTGTCGAAGTTGTCACTGACCCAATTTAATTGGCCAGCGAAGCGGTGGAGGGTGCGCTGGGAGTCTCCAAGAAGCGACTCGAAGAGGTATTTCTTGTCGAAGATCGCTTGGTAGTGCTCGATGGTGGCACTAACCTTCTTCTCGAGAATCCCAACGATTTCTTCGGTTGACTTCTTCTTGAAGTCAGGGAGCAGGCGAGGAGCGGGAGCAGAAAGTCGTTCAGCAAGTGAACGAGGCTGGGCGGCGGGGTTTGAGTGGACAGGAGTGGGGAGCGGATGTGACTGGATTCACAAAAACATTAGATCAATGGATCCAATGTTGATGAGGTAGAGTCGGCTGTTGGAGCACGACAATTCGTGCGTCGTCCGGCTCCCGGTCTCTCGCTATACCCGTACGCTCGTTATCCTATTCCGTTTTGCCCTCCCGATGTTCCGTGCTGTGCTCTGTGCTCACTATATTTGATGCGCTGTATGCGCCGAGCCCGCCGTTTGCTACCGAAACATTCATTGCCATTCCCGGACGTAGATCGCCCTGCCCGTACCTTACTCGCCCGCTCACTTATATCGCGCCCTCGTGTACTGTCGCCCTCAGTCTTGCTCTCTTTCTCGAGCGTGTACTGAGGGTGAGTTGGACTCTTCTGTATCCGTCGCATACCGTAACTTACCTAGACACGTAGACGTCGTCTTGTGCTTGTTAGGTATGCTGAATATATAAGTCTTGCTCTCTTTCTCGAGCGTGTACTGAGGACGTCGTCTTGTGCTTGTTAGCTCGACGACCACGCTCTCGCCCCGCTTGTTGCGTTAGGTTATGAGCCCTGCGTTCTAGCCATAACAAGACTCACCGATTGCCCCGCATCGTTTCGATCCTCGCTCCCTGCTGCACTCGCCGTCGCCTTTAGCCCATTGCCGCCGCTATGACGACCTCGTCTTCGCTTGCCGATTTTAGCTCCGCAGTGGAGAAGCTCGACTCGACCGGGAAGAACTGGATGACGTTCCAGCAACGTTTCCAGATCGCTGTCCGCCAGAAGAAGGTTTGGAACCACTTCAGCGGGGCGTCTGCGATACCTGTGCCTGCCGATCCCAACGCCGTGACGGCCGCGGAACAGACTGCCATCGATGCCTGGCAGGAGAAGGAGGATTTAGCCATGTACCTTCTCACGCAGAAGCTCCCCGACGTTACCTTCACGAAGCACCGTCGCAAGGGCAACACGGCCACAATCTGGGCCGCGATCGAACAGGAGTTCACGCAGAAGTCGATGCTCCTTCGCGCGAACCTTCGTACTGCCTTCTTGAACATGCGCGCGTCGCCTGGTGCGAACCTTCATACCGAGTTTGACCGCTTGCGCATGCGTTACGAGGAGCTGGTTACCCTGGACATCACAGTCAGCGACGCCGAGTACACCTCCCTCATCATCAACTTCATGCCCGAGGACTTATCTTCGTTTGTTGCGCAAGTCTCCGCGACCATGAAGCTCTCCCAGCGCATTCAGACTGCTACCCTCTCCCCTCTCCTCTCGGATCCTGCCAAGGAGCTGCCTGTTATCGATGCCGAGACCTTGATGGAGCTTGCTCTCGAGGAATGGGACCGGCGTCATTCAGGCAAGGCCAAGCAGAGGGCCATGAAGGAGAAGGAAGCTGGTGTCGCCGCGAGTGTCTTGTCGTCGGAGAAGCCGAAGGGCAAGGGTCGCCGCGGGCCGCAGAGGCCAGTCGGCCAGTGCTGGAATTGTGGAGGCAAAGGCCACAGGCAGGACAAGTGCCCTAGCCCGAAGCAGAACAGTGACAAGGGGACCTCACCTGCTGATGCTAAGCCGGACACGTCGAAGTCGAACCCTCCAAAGCCGAAGGATGGTGGTGCGAACGCAGCGTCTGCGGCTACATCGACTGCCGCAACCGCTACTGTCGGGTTCGCAGCTGGCGCGTGGTCCGCGTTTGTTACGTCAGCGGCCAAGGACGAAGGACATTCGTCTTCCGAGGACAGCCTGTTTGACCGCGAGGACGATGCTTATTCCGACTGTACGGAACTTACTGAAGCCTCTGCATCGTCCCAGGACTCCATGCCCTCACTCCAGACCGTATCCAACACCACTGCCTCTGACCTCGCCGACTTGATGGACGAGACCTCAAGTGTCATCTCTCCGACCCACTCAGACGACCCTGTTGTCGAACTCGAGCCCGACCGCGAGCGCATCCGTGCCCTGCTCGATAGTCTCCATGAAGCCCACAGAAGCGCGCCGGTTGCTATGCCTAAGTCGGAGGATGTTGCCGAGTTGGGGGACGCTGAGTTGGCGTTCGTGCGGCGCTGGTTGGATGATGTCGGTTCGTACAGCTTCACTGACACCGACCTGGAGGACACCCCTGCTGTGTATGATACTGCCGCATCTGTCGATGATGCTACAGCCCCCAATACCACTCGTGTCGATCTTTACGACTCCGGAGCAAGCCACCACATGTCGCCGTACCGAGATCTGTTCATCTCGCTGACAGAGATGCCACCCCGCCAGCTCAATGCCGCCAACCAGCAACATTTTGAAGCTACCGGGGAAGGCGATATGATCATCTCCGTGCCCAATGATGGGGCCGACGACACGCAGATCCGGCTGACCCGAGTGCTCTATACGCCTGCACTTGGCTTCACCCTGGTCTCGATTGGGCGAATTGACGACGCTGGGTACACTGCTACATTCACTGGCGGAAAGCTCACCATCTCCAATCCAGACGGAGTCACCGTTGGCACTGTGCCGAAATCAGGCGGCCTTTATCTTGTCATGCATCCCCGTGCTGACGGGTCAGCCAATGCCGCTGAATGTGTCGAGAAGCTCACCGTCATGGAGCTCCACCGCCGACTCGGACATATCGCTCTGCGGGCCATCCGAGAACTCGTTTCCGGTGGACGGATCCGTGGAGTGGCACTGGTACCATCTGATGAGTCGGAAGTCTGCGAGGTGTGCATCCGTGCGAAATCCACGCGGAAGCCGGTTCCTAATGTACGCGAGGGCGAGCGTGCTGAGGAACTCGGTGACGAGATCCACTCCGACTTGTGGGGCGCTGCACGCGTCACTACGATCGGGGGTCGGAAGCATTTCATTACCTTCACAGACGATGCAACACGATTCACCGCCCTCTATCTCCTGCGTCTGAAGAGTGAAGCCTACGAAGCCTACCGAGCTTACGAGGCATGGCTGGATAAGCATCATCAGGCGAAGGTCAAGGTGCTGAACACTGACCGAGGCGGCGAATACCTCAGCGACGAGTTCAAGTCTCACCTCGAGGCGTCTGGGACATTGGCAAAGCTCTCCGTGCACGACACACATGAAGAGGCGGGCGTATCGGAGCGACTGAACCGCACGCTGATGGAGAAGACGCGCGCAATGTTGATCGCGTCCGGACTGCCGAAGTCGCTGTGGGGTGAAGCAGTCATGCACGCTGTGTGGCTGAAGAACCGTTCCTCGACAAAGGCGCTTGGAGGTCGCACTCCCTATGAGGCGTTAACGGGGCGTGTTCCTGGACTGGCTGGCCTGCCGGAGTGGGGCACGCGTGTCTGGGTCCACGATACATCCTCGGGGAAGCTTGGCGAGCGCGCTAAGGCTGCACGTTGGGTCGGGTACGATTCGCAGAGCAAGGGGCACCGGGTCTACTGGCCCGATGGACATCGCGTCACGGTTGAGCGTAACGTGCGCTTTGGCGACGCGCCGGAGCCAGTCGTGTACGAGGATGATGGTCCTGAGCTTGAGGGGGAGGGAGTAAAGTCGAGCTACACCAAGCCCACGCCCCTCACCGACTCTCCCGAACCTGAGGCAGATGCAAGTCAGCCTGATGAAGCTGCAGACGTACCTGAGCCGTCGACACCGCCCGCACCTCCGAAACCTGACGTCTTGGAGCCGCCACCAACCCCTCGACCAGTTCGCATCCGGAAGCCGTCGCAGAAGGTCAGCGATATACTCGCGGGAAAAGGCGTTGATCGCCACGTACCGCGCGGTGTAGCTGTGCCAGATGCATCCAAGGGTGCCGGCGAGCTCGTTGAAGAGGTTACCGGCATGGCCATGGCTGCGCATATCGCAGAGGTCGAGGGCCTTGATCCTCGGACCATCCAGGAGGCGATGCGCAGGCCGGAGTGGGCACGCTGGGAGGAAGCGATCCGTGAGGAGATCGAGGCACTTGAGGCACATGGCACCTGGCGTCTTGAACGGCCTCCGCCTGGTGCGAACATTGTCAGCTGCCGCTGGGTATTCCACGCGAAGAAGGACGCATCTGGGAACGTCTACCGGTATCGTGCGCGCCTCGTTGCGCGCGGCTTCTCGCAAGTACCCGGGGTCGACTTCTTCGATACTTATGCGCCCGTTGCGAAGATGGCATCGATACGCACGCTCCTCGCATTTGCCGCACGCCACGACTTTGAGGTCCACCAGCTTGACGTGAAGAGCGCGTACCTGAATGGCGACTTCGAGGAAGATGAAGTCATCTATATGTCTCTTCCTCCAGGTGTCGAACTCACCAAGGACAAGTCCCTCGTACTTCGCCTCCTACGCCCCCTATACGGTCTTCGTCAGAGCGCGCGCCACTGGCATAAGAAGCTCTTGCGCGTGCTGCAGGATCGCCTCAGCATGTCGCAGTGCGACGTCGACCAAGCCGTCTTCTTCCGCGTCGAGAAGAACTCCCTCATCGCCATGGGAGTACATGTGGACGACCTGACAGTCATCACGTCAGGTATCGAGCTCATGGATGAGGTGAAGACTAACCTTCGCAAGGACTTCGAGATCACGGACGAGGGGCCCATCCACTGGATACTCGGGTTCGCTGTTGAGCGCAACCGCGAGGCTCGCACACTCTCGTTGTCCCAGGTGTCCTACATCGACTCGATCATCCGGCGTTTCAACCTTGAGGATGCGAAGCCTGTCACCACGCCCATGGAGCCAGCTGTCCATCTGTCAGCCACTCAGTCGCCCCAGACGGCTGCCGAAGCTGCGGAGATGCGCGACGTACCATACCGCGAGGCCGTTGGTTCCCTGATGTATGCCTCCCTCGGAACTCGCCCCGATATCACCTATGCCGTGTCCATCCTGTCACGTTTCTCCGAGAATCCTGGCCGGGCGCATTGGGATGCTGTCAAACGCGTTTTTCGGTACCTGTCCGGTACGAAGAATTTGAAGCTCACCTATGGCGCGGCCCAGTTCGACCTCGTCGGCTATTCCGATGCTGACGGATCCATGCACGAAGACCGCAAGGCGATCTCGGGCTACGCTTTCCTGATCGACGGAGGCGCGGTCTCTTGGGCGTCCAAGCGCCAGGAGATCATCTCGCTGTCGACGACCGAGTCCGAGTACGTCGCGATCGTTCACGCGTCCAAGGAAGCTCTCTGGCTCCGATCGCTGATCGGACAAGTCTTTGCGCCGTTCAACGCCCCCGTCCCTCTCATGTCCGACAATCAGTCTGCTATCGCGCTGACTCAAGACCACCAGTACCACGCACGTACCAAGCACATCGACATTCGCTTCCATTTCATCCGCTGGGTCGTGCAGGACAAGAAAATTAAGCTCGTATATTGCTCTACCGAGGATATGGTCGCCGATACGCTTACGAAAGCGCTCTCTAGCCCGAAGGTCAAGCACTTCGCGCATGCCCTCGGACTACTGCACGATTGAGGGGGAGTGTTGGAGCACGACAATTCGTGCGTCGTCCGGCTCCCGGTCTCTCGCTATACCCGTACGCTCGTTATCCTATTCCGTTTTGCCCTCCCGATGTTCCGTGCTGTGCTCACTATATTTGATGCGCTGTATGCGCTGAGCCCGCCGTTTGCTACCGAAACATTCATTGCCATTCCCGGACGTAGATCGCCCTGCCCGTACCTTACTCGCCCGCTCACTTATATCGCGCCCTCGTGTACTGTCGCCCTCAGTCTTGCTCTCTTTCTCGAGCGTGTACTGAGGGTGAGTTGGACTCTTCTGTATCCGTCGCATACCGTAACTTACCTAGACACGTAGACGTCGTCTTGTGCTTGTTAGGTATGCTGAATATATAAGTCTTGCTCTCTTTCTCGAGCGTGTACTGAGGACGTCGTCTTGTGCTTGTTAGCTCGACGACCACGCTCTCGCCCCGCTTGTTGCGTTATCGGCGTCAATGGACCTTTCTCTCAGGTCTTGTTGGAGGATAAACTTTTGGCACACAGCGTGAAGGCCCACTGGAAATCCGATCCTTCAGTGCTTTCGGCACTTCAGGTCATCAAACACTAAGTCTCTGATAAGACTAGCAAACTTGCTATGCTTACTCCTGGGAGCATAGTCTTGAGAGATCCTGCAGGGATAAAGACAACTAGGTTTGCGCGTGTAGCGCAGGGCTCATAACCTGTTGAAAGGAGTGAAATGGAGTGGCTGTAAAGGCTAGTGAATGAACCTATGAGGGAAGCTGCTAGAGGGAGTCCTGTTAGGCACACAGGAAAGCAGAGGAAGGAACAATTACATTAGAGGGCATCTGAGCCCAGTATAAATACATGAGAGGAAGGCATTATCTGATTGTACAGTATACCTATCAGATGATGCCTGAGTCGTGAGTCATCATTGTAAGCTTCATGAGTAAGTGTTAGTAAGACAGTAAATGGAACTATAGATAACCGTCAATATCATATGACAAGGGAGCGGAGTTCCGATACCAAATGGAGTACCGAGTGGAATGCCAAATGGAACTTGGTATAGACTATCTATAGATAAGAATGAAAAGGAATGTAATCTATGTATAGTAGCGTAGCAGAACACAAGATAAGTCCTTATCAGGAGAGCCTGATTAGATAATGTATGAATTAGTAGAAGTTCAACACAATGGTGGCTTTAAATATTTCATTTTGTTCCTGGATGACTACACTAGCCTAGGACAAGCCTATTACCTTCGTCATAAGTCTGAGTCGCTCCAAGTGTTTGAGGACTTTAAGGCATGGGCTGAAAATGTTACTGGTCATAAACTCATCAATGTATGCTCGGATCGAGGGGGGGAATATACTTCTGATGCTTTCACGGCCCGTCTTAAATTCTATGGAATAGTTCGCCAAAAGACAGTAGCACACTCACCTCAACAAAATGGACAAGCTGAACACTGGAATCACACGATCATGGAAAAGGCTATGGCTATGCTGCACCACACTGGTCTTAGTCACGGTTTTTGGCAACTTGTGGTTGATACTGCTGTCCATATTTACAATGGCCAGCCTATGCAACACCTTAAGTGGCAATGCCTGATAACTCTCTGGGATGGCACGATCCCAGATATTTCATACTTCAGAGTATTTGGTTGCAAGGCATTCATGCATGTGCCAAAGGAACGAAGACAAGGGAAACTCAACAAGAAGGCAGTCGAGATGATCTTCATTGGATATGAGCAAGGCTCCAAGGGCTACAAGTTCTGGGATGCCTCCAGTCGACGGATTGTTGTGTCTCGTGATGTGACCTTCGATGAAGATTCCTTTCTGGCACGTAAGGATTTGGCTAACCCGAAGACTCTGGGTCCGCCAATTTTTGATCCTGTAGACTCTGATTCTGATTCTGAGGACGAGGAACAGATCAAAATTCTGTTTCCTCTACTGGTAGAGAGCAAAGATGTTCATGAGGACATTGACAAACCGGAACCAGTGGGAGAACCTGAGAGACAGCTCCCTGAACCTGCACAATGTCCACAACCTGTTCAACCTCCTCAGCCCGCATATGCTCGCCCTCGTCGTGAGAATGCTGGGAGGAACCCAAACAGGAATAGGGACAATGTTTATGGTGATGAGCCTCCAGCTTGGATCGACTGTCAAACTGATACTCATGGAGATCAGCGCGTGGAAGTGTTTATGATTTTTCAGGCTCTCAAGGAAGCTAACTACTCTGAGTCAGCTCCTACCTCGCATTCAGACACAAGGAAATCCCCTGAGTGGGACCACTGGCACGCTGCTGAAGGCTCTGAGATGAAGTCTCATGAGCAAAACGGCACCTGGATCTTGGTTCCCCGTCCCAAGAACAGGAAAATAGTCAAGAATAGATGGGTATATGCTCGAAAGCATGACAGCCGGTACAAGGCCCGGCTAGTAGCCAAGGGCTTTCACTCAAGTCTGGGGTGAAGACTACCATGAGACATTTTCACCAGTCACTCGTTTTGAATCGCTTCAATATATGTTCGCACATGCTGCACTCGAAGACTGGGAACTGGACTCTATGGACATCAAGACAGCATTCCTCAATGGTGAACTCGAAGAGGAAATATACATGGAACAGCCTGAAGGCTGGGTAGTTCAAGGCAAGGAGGATTGGGTCTGCCTCCTCAAGAAGGCCATCTATTGTCTTAAGCAAGTGTCTTGTCAATGGAATGCTAAGATCCATCAAACTCTTTTGAACCAAGGGTTCATATGGACATATTCAGATGCTGGAGTTTACATTTACTCCAGTAAAACCAATGGTCAAGTCTGCTATGTAGTACTCTATGTCGACGACTTATTGCTTCTTGGAGATTCTAAGTCATTCATTGAACAAATAAAGAATCATCTCAAGAAGGAGTACCAGATGACCGACCTTGGACCAGTAGAGCGTTTTCTAGGACTTAGGATTCGTTGTAATCATCAAAAGCGACAGATTCTAGTTGATCAATTTGAACACGTTCAGACCATTTTGGAGAGGTTCCAAATGTCTAATTGCAAGCCTGCAAAGACACCTCTACCTGCTGGTTCAGTTTTGGAGAAAAACACGGAAACCACAATGGATGTGTTCCGTACTGAGTACCAGAGCGTCATTGGTAGCATCATGTATGCTATGCTCGGTACACAGCCTGATCTCGCTTTTTCCATAACGAGACTTGCCAAGTTTGCCTCGAACCTGTCGCGGAACTAGTCGACATGCACATTGGAAGCGAGAGGGTCTCGCCGGGAATGACCCTGTATGGACAAGGCTGAGTGAGTGATACTCACCACCTGGGTATGACAGGGCTTGAAGTCGACAGTCACACGGACTAGGTTAGAATGCCAGCACTCAACAAGTTACTATTACTGAATGATGAGCAAATACAGGTGCTTACCTAGCACTCCACAAGAGGATGAGATGGAGTGCTAGGACTATGAGCTACACTACTTATACCCCTGAGGTTTAGGGCAGGACTCCTACATCAGACAGCCATCACATGCATGAGGTACTTACGCTATTGGCTATCTACCGATGATGCAAGATGATGTGATCTACCATAACTCCCGGTCTCGGGATATGAGTCAGTGAGTCATGTGCTACAAGAGAAACCCTAGTATGTGGTTATGTCACATGACTAGTCAGAATGCCGTTCCAGGCAAAGTCTTTATTGAGCGTATAGTACAAGTCCATTGTAAAGCGAGATAAAATAGTAAAAATATAGGGGAAAATAGGGCCTGGTCATGCCTACTACGACAGGTTGAAGCATCACATGCGCCTAGCTCAATACGTCTTATGCTACCTTAGGGGAACAAAAGACTATGTGCTTTGTTACGATGGTGATTCCAACTCTGGGTTAATTGCCTATTCAGACTCAAACTGGGCAGAAGATCATGATGATAGGCACTCCACAAGCAGCTTTGTGTTCCTCATGGCCAATTGTGTCGTTTCTTGGGTTTCCAGACACCAACCCACCATTTCCCTCTCTTCAACAGAAGCAGAGTACAAGGCTGCCTCTGATGCATGTCGTCAAATGGCTTGGCTTAGGAACTTTGGACAAGAGCTCGGTGACAACATGACCGCTCCTACTCCTTTGTGTCTGGATAATCAAGGAAGCATTTTCCTTGCGGTCAATCCTGCCGTGGACTGCTGCACAAAACACATTGAAATTTGGTATCACTTCATCCGAGAATTCTACGAGAAGGGTGAAACCGACATCTTCTTTGTTGTGAGCGAAGACCAGCTTGCAGATGCATTGACTAAGAATGTTCCACTCTCTGGAATAGAGAAACTTTGAACGTCAACTGGCTTGGTCATAGCATCTTGAACAAGTGGGAGTGTTGAACTTCTACTATTTCATATGTTATATAATCAGGCTCTCCTGATAAGGACTTATCTTATGTTCTGCTATGCTACTATACGTAGATTACATTCCTTTTCTTCTTATCTATAAATAGTCAATTATACCGAGTTCCATTTGGCAATCCACTCGGTATCCATTCAGACTCCATTCGGTACTCCATTCGGTATCAGAACTTCGCTCCCTTGTCATATGATATTGATGGTTATCTATAGTTCCGTTTACTGTCTTACTAATGCTTATTCATGAAGCTTACGATGATGACTCATGACTCAGACATCATCTGATAGGTATACTGTACGATCAGATAATGTCTTCCTCTTGTGTATATATACTGGGCTGAGATGCCCTCTAATGTAATTGTTCCTTCCTCTGCTCTCCCGTGTGCCTAACGGATTCCCTCAAGCAGTTCCCCTCACAGGTTCGTTCATCTGCCTTTACAGCCACTCCATTTCACTCCTTTCAACAGGAGCCTCTAGAGGTCACAATGTTGGGTGTGCCACTAGATGATAATAATCATGGACTCAGCACTGGTATCCTAGGACACCCACTGCCCAACATACCTGAGATGCCTGTGTTCATACAGGAGGTTTGGGAAAGGAGGGCCATTGGTCTGAGTCCTGAGGAATGCATCCTCGCTCCATATGCCACTCGTTTCGGGGATCCACCCAGTAGCGACGTTGGATGAAGTGCTGTGGTATCTTGCTATATAAGAGTGGGGAAGGCAAGGTGGATGACCTTACATACCTCGATACTTGAAGTGGAGCAACTGCATCTTGATGCTCTTTGGCATGCATATGGGGGGTCTGCAAGGGCCGGATACCAGTCAACGTGCATTAGTGAGGCATGTGACAATCCACTTACTTTGCCCGATATGCTGCTGGCAGCAAAGATCTCTGGTCAAAGAAGTGTCATTTCTATACAGACAAGCCTGAGTACTCACTGAATCTCCAAGGCTATACCAGACCAATCAGGCCCAAGAAAATCAGAGTCGTGGCGCGGGATCGACGACATTGTAGGGCAGTGAAGGAGAAGAGGCGAGGGTGGGTTAGCTGAGCCTACAACTTATTTAACTAGCCCAGCACTGACCACACTGTGGGATGGGCGGTTCACGACGGCATATCGTGATTTCGCACGCGCTGTCATATCATTTCCTTTCGCAAGTAGGTTCCTAGACATGATGTCAGACATTTGTCCCAAATGCCAGAAATCCTGGCAACCCACAGGCTATGCTCGCAGAGCCCCCCGCTTGACTGCCGTGAGACTCCGGAAAGCACGGAGTGATCCCTGAGCCTGTTCCTTTTCATAGAGAATGCGAACACACACGGGGGTGTCAATATAAGATAACTGTAGGTGGTTCAGGAGTGTCGCTAGGTCTGTAATCGTCCATACCACATGCTGAATGAATCCAATGGATACGGCACTCACCGGCAGGAGTCACACCCAACTTCAAGATGAACTATGGCCGTCACGACTCACCACAGTCGCCTCGGCCTTGCTATGCGTGGTGAATAGGTCCAGCGAGTTGGCGGTGGCCGAGTCAATGGACAACAAGTTCAGGGTGATGCCATCTGACTTGTGGGTCCACATCAATACACAAATTTGAAGCGGCCGTCTTATTGTGGCATCGTGGCAAACCTGCCGTGACCTACGCCTGGGGACGGGCACCTGCGCCGAAGGCGCAGGTGCCCGTCACATGACCTGTGACTTCCTAATTTGGCCAGGATCGCTCGACGGGATGGCATGGCGCACTGAGGGAGCAATACGTGGTAGAATGTTGTGAAAACAGGTTCAATAGATGTGTATGAACTAGATGAATCATATGTACAAAAACTAGACAGAACGGGAGGATACTGGATTAAGCAGATGAGATAGAGTATTATGACTGAAAGAGCTCCTCCTCCTCATACTCGGAGTCGGTGTCCATCATGCACGTACTGCAGTTGTACTGAAGCTTGAATTATGTACATCTAATGGCTGAGATGAAGGAATAGGGGTGTCATTATCAACAAAACTATGTGCATTATGATACTCAATTGCAGAGACCAGGGCCTCGATGAGATGGTCCTTCTTACCTGTGACCTTAACTCTGGCACCAGGATTCGCCCGCTGGTGCCAATATAACTGTGGCTTGATGTGCTTATCAACTGTGATGGTGCATCTGTCCACAGTGTGCCAGTAATTGGCATCGAGGATTGGGGTAACACCGTCGATCACCGCATCCTTCTTCTCTCGAGCAGCCACACGAAGATCGCTTTTCTCGCGGTGCCGCCGAACACATGCACATTTTGCAAGCATAAGCATGTTGCGCTTCTTCTTGCCAAGGCCTGCATGATCGAGTTTGCATCCGAGCTGTCGAATGTACCGCATGTTTGCTGTGGTACCAGAGAGGTGATTGCGGACAAATGTGGTGGTCTTGTTTGCAGAGAACATGGTCTCCGCATTGTACGTGAGCTCGGACTTGTTCGGTGCGCACCGCTTGCGCACTCGGAGGGCACCGAGGCTCGACTCATTGTGATCGTTTGTGGCCTGGACAGCTGCACGCGCGCACTGTTCGTGCATCAGCAATGCAATGAGAGAGCCGTCTGCAAACTCACTCGTAAATCGCCGCCAGGTGTCCAATGCACCAGTGAAAAATGCGACTAGTGCGCCCTGGATATGGGGTAGGTTCGGGACCATTGCTTGTGACCGATAGAAGACCTCTGGCCGCTCCCAGGGACGTCCGTCGAGGGCGCCGGTGATGTATGACGTGTCGGACCCGAGTAACAGGGCAGGGCAGGTGATGATGGCCTCGCAGTGAGCAAGAACCTTGCAGTTGAATGATCGGAGGGTGAGGCCGTTAACAATACCTGCTTCGCCACGCACTACACGCATGTACAGGTGGCTGACAGATTGGGAATATAATGCGAGAACGACGAGTTCAGTGAGGGTTGGTTCATCTTGCAGACCGCGGAGCACATTTGCTTCCATGTTATTCAAGGTTAGCTTCTCCTTGTCATCGCGTATGAGCTCCAAGAATTCGACATAGAGTGGGAGGTGCACAATGAGCTCTGAAGCTGCTGTTCCGTGGGTGCCAAATCGACTGTTGCTCATCTCAGGAAAGTGGATGATGTAGCCGATAGCATGCTCCATGAAAATACAATAGACGTCTTGCTGTCCCTTCTTGTCATCATGCTGATTGAAGATAGAACCCGCAAGGGTTGTCAGCTTTACCACGCCACCCTCCGACGTCATCGCAATAAGCGTTGCAGCATCAGAGTTTGTACCAAGCTGAACATGCAGCATCGCTCGGTCACGGTTCATCAAGGCGCATGGCCCCGGTATGCCAGCAGCCTTCCAGTACTCCTTGAGCGCAGTGGCCCCACCCTTGACTGAATTCTGTTCCTTGTGCATGGCGCAGCCTGCCCAGACCATCATGTCGATGTTGGCATGTTCCTCATCAGAGAGCAACTGAAAAGCAGCCTCCCCAAGCACCATCTTGATCTCGTCAACTGCAGATGCACGCCGTATGTCACGTTCTGTATCCGATAACATGTCCCAAGCGGTGGCCCCACCAGCCGCAGAAATAGCATTCTCGGTAGCACGGAGAATGTGAGCAACATACTCAGCCGGTTGCTGGTCTATGATTGTCTGCAGGCTTGCCGTACCTCGTTGTTCACGGTCAATGTGCTGCTTCCATGTACAGAGAAGGCGAAAGAACTTCTTCTGGTCCTCAGCATGGTCACTTCCCCAGCCGACCAGCTTGCCAAGGACATCACTAAGGGCAAGGGGACATTGTTGGCCGAGGGGAGACTCGTTGTAGATCTCCAGATACTCAGCCAACAATGCCTTGAGCACATCAAGCTGGACCTCGCTTGTTACGAATGTCAGGATGCGCGCCCACTACATCCTGGAACACGTGACATACACCTAACCCTACCCTCTCTCGGACCGGTTCCCTCGCCCTTCCAGCCACCACCTCCCACATGACCGAAGTCCAGTCTGATCCCTCGGCCCGGCTCCGCAACCCCCCTGTTCTCATGACTCCCAAGGCTAGGTCATTCCCCTTCATGACTCGAGCCTGTACTATACTTAGATAGGGACTGGTGTGATACTCACACCAAGGACGCTTCCCATGACTCATTCCTCCGGACTCTGACTCATCCCCACTCCCATGACCCTTAGGGTTCCTCCTACCTTTCCCCAGCATATCTCCCATTGGCTCCATACCGAGTTCAGCCTCGGTGACTCCCGCCCTGACCCACAGAGACGCCCTAGGTCTCTCTTGTATATATACTGCAGTTGGTAGATGGTCGAAGTCCCAACTTCGACCTGGTTTAATCTATACTCAACCTTCGCTGCATTCCCTGCAGTGAAGCCTCTGAGTTAGCCGACACCAGACTCTCGCTCGCTCGATCCTGGTGGTAGCATTGTGCTCCCAGGTATCTCTCATCGCTCTCAACGAAGGACAGGGTTCCTTCGCGTAACAATGTCTAGGTACAGTAACACCTAGGGTTTGGTTTACTGACTACTTGGAGTAGGTCAGGTTGCGTCATAGGACGCTTAGCGAGTTAGCGCGAGTCGTCGCGTAACATCGCTGGTCTTGCCAGGCACTGCGCGAACACCAAGATTAAGGAGTGTATGCGATGATGCCACAGATCCAGACAACGGATCCTTTGAGACTTTGGTGGTGTACATGTGATGTGATAGGTGCTCGATGTGCTTGTGGCCTGTACCATCAGCGCTGCCTGTCCAAGCTGTAGACATTGGTGAGAATGAGCAATTTTTCAGGACAGACTGACTCACAATCCGCCTCAGAGACCTCCCACATGACATGCATAGCTGCCGCCACATAGCCCTCACGTACGATACGTGAAATCGAGTGTTGATCAAAGTCACCCTCTGTTGCATATCCCGCAGCAGCAAGGACAATCTGTGATGCCTCCTTGATCTTCATGTGCGGAACACCAAGTGCAACCAACTCACGTATCATGGTGCGTGTGTCCTCCGTGATCATGCCACCCTTGGTCTTGTATGGGAAGATATGCTTCAGTGGGCGTTCTCGAAGCTGTCCACGAAGCTCTGAGAGCATGAGTTTGTCCCGCTCACGATGTTTGCGGAGACACTCAACCTGGCGGAGAAGCTTCTTCCGCTCCTTCCGCAAACTGTCCAACTGCGCATGAGGGATCGTAACGAGATCTGAAGACGGCGTACCACAGGTAGCAGGCGTTGTCACAGCAGGTACGCGCAACAACATGGTGAATGTCGTGTCAGACTCAGCAGCAGTTGATGTGCCAGGAGTCGATGTGCTAGCAATAGCAGGAAAGGAAGAGGGAATGAATGTTGTGCTGGGATAAGAGGTTGGTACTACCGTAGTGTTAAGCTCTCGCTCAGCAAGTTTGGTCTTGAGCCGGCGAATACGGCGTTCCGCATTGTACTTGTCTCGCTTCGCAGCCGTCGTGGCCAACTTGGCTGCAGCTTTGCTCCGCTGGCTCTCAGCTTTTGCAGCCGAGAGCTTGCACGCCGCGTCCGCGCGATCTTGTCGCAGCTTCTCTATTGAATCTGCTGCAGACCCGGAAGGATTGGCCGAAGGCGCGGCTGCATTTTTGCGGGCCCGAGATGCGAGGCTGCGCGCAGTTGCTTCCCGGTTGCGAGCCCTCTGGGCCTTTGAGAGCTTGGCGCCGCCCCGCGCCATTAAACAGGTGCGCGGGGCTAGTACAGGTGCGAAACGGCCGCTACACCTGCACGGCAGAGTTGAACAAAAGCGAGATGGAGGTTAAGCAGAGTGTTGCGAGGGTGCGCTGCCACAGACGCGTCGAGCAGCGCTAAACGCTTTACATAAGCACGTTGCCATATCTGGCCTCCTTGCGAGCGATCCATTTTCGTTTGCATGAAAGCCCCTACCTCCAAAAAAGAAATAGGCAGACCTTGAGATCTCAACGATGGCTACACTTCTAGGTAAAAAAAAACTGCAATAATCGAGACATATATATGTTTTCTATTTCAGATCTTTGCCTTCCCGGGCAAAAAGCAAACATGTTGTTACCTACGAAGTTCTATTACATGATTGCGAGACCACTTCTACCGTTCGATTTCCTATCGATGGAGCTCAGGAGCCCAAATTTCGTGTGCCATTCCTTCAGGACCTCGAATGAAGCGCCCGGGACCACGGAAATTGCCGACATGGCTGAGAGGTGCCCGCCCCCACTACGCCGACGGAGACCGGGAGACGACATTGTCAGATCCGCGTCGATCTGTGGCTTACCGTGATCGGGCCGCACGTGAGTCACTTGGTAAACTCCGTACTACAGGTACTTTACGGGCGTTGCAAGGGTTCTTGGGTGACTTGATGCGTGCCACGAATCAACACCATGTCACGGTGACTGGAAACGTACAGTGGCGCTCGCGACGAAACACCCAGGCGCCGATCAATATTAGACACGGCATGATGCGTCGCGCGTACTTTGTACCTCCAACGTTGCATGATGATTACACACGCCCTCAATGACATTAGCAATTGTGGACAGGAAAATATATGAATGATATACTAAGCAAGCAGACCAGTATTTAATCTACGCAGATAACAAAAAGGAACACAGGCCAACGACACAACCCTAAGAGAACGCCAGGACACCTTGGCCGCGCTCCGGATCCGTCATGCGGTGCACACGGACAGTATTCCCGATGGAAATGTTCGTCATGTCTTGGGGCGTGATCAGCACGTACTGCTTGCGATCAGAGGCGTTCGCAGTGTCGATCTGAGGCGTCGTTCATGAGCGAAACTACGTTCAACCGAGAGAAACTTAGTGCGCACCATCATCTTCATACTGATACGGCGGTTGACGGCGTCCATGAAGACATCGAATTCGTCTGCGTTCTGTCGTCAGGCCGGGACATCATCATGGCGACGAGCACACGCACCAAGACAACGGATGGGGCACCCAATCGATTCCCAAAGGGACAACAGAAGACAAATAGTCGAGAAGGATTTCTCCCCACCACTCAGGGAGCGAGGATCCTTCTCCCGGCTGTTCTGCGTCGAAGTCTGGTCGTCTGTTTGCACCTACATAGCCAACAATCAGCTAAGCCACGAAAACACGCAGTCTAGACACACTTTGAGCTGCAGCGTGCCCCCGACGTGATCGAAGAGGACTTTGCCGTAGTAGCCTCGGTTCGAGAGGTGGTACTGGAAGTAGACCTTGCAGCGCAGCGCGATGTGGCGACGGAACTGATGCCATTTCGTCAGACGCAGAGTCATCGACTTCTTGAGCACCTATTTAGAAGTTTGACAGATCAGCGGCATGGCATTTTGACGACAAGCAAGGCATGCCTTGATCAGTGACAACATTTGCTTGACATCTCGCCTCGCGTTGTCGAGCGCGGCCTTCTTCTTGTTCACTTCGATCGTCATCTCTTCAACGGATGCACCTTGTCTGCGACTAGTCAGTCCAAATCCACAACAATATACAAAGATGATTGATGCCTCACCTCTTCTCGCGCTCACGTAGCGCAGCTTGCACTGCATCTAGATTGCGCTGAACTTCATCGGCTTTGCGTGGGTTCTCCCACCGCGCGCAGTACTGGAGTGCCTTCTGCGTCCAATTCTAACGGCACGAGCGAGTCAGCACTACACTCTCGTACTGCGACTGACGAAGCCAGCCGCACCTCAAACTCCTTCTGAACATCCGCTGCAGTCGCCTCTGCATTCTTTACCTCCTTATCTTCATCCCTTAATTTCTTCTCGTAGTACTGTACACTCTGCTGCGCCGTTAGGCGAGCGATGGAGAGCTCTTCGATTTGTTCCTTGGATCCATTAGTTAGAAAGTCCCCCCATTCATATAAAATGATGCATACCTGCAGCCGGCCCTTGCTACCCTCGAAATCGTTGATTTGCTGCTGAAGTGTGTTCTGCCTCTCCACGAGTCCCGCTGACGCTCGATCCAGCTCCACCTTCGTCTGGTTGGCGGCCCTAAACTGTTCGACTGTCATCTGCTTCTCCGCCTCCACTTCCTAAAGAATGATGAGTATATGTAAGTCTTCGGGCGGGAGATATATATAAGCTAACGTACCGCTTTCGCTTCTTCAAGGGTTGCGATCGCAGTAGATTCTTGCGGGCTTGCCTCAAGCTCTGCAGCCTCTTTGGCATACTTATGGACCCTATACTGGTCATTGAGATTGGTCTCACGCGCCTACGAGTGTGTCAGCGGAGTGGACTGCCTATGACCAATAGGTGCATACATTGAGCCGCGTAATATCTTGTTTGAGGTGCACAAAGCGCTGGCCTACTGTCTGCAACTGTTCGTTGATGCGCCTATAGTTGGCAGTAGCCTGTTGCAGAGCTTCTTCCAAGTGCCTGGAAAGCGCGATATGTAAGTGCCGTGCATAACCGAAAGACAATAGCATACTGACCTTCTCTGGCCAGCAGCGTCTCGACTCGGGAACAGCTGGTTTCTCGGGTCACCACCGCGTAACTGCGTGATCGGGCTGGACGAACCACCGCCTTCTCTGTATTCACCATGGCATCAGTGATGGAATGCGGCAGTCTACGGGTCTCACTGACTGGAAACGGCGAACAGTGTAGAGGTCCGCAGACCAACCAAATCCACCTCGTCCGGTGTTCAAGAGGATGTTGTCGAGGTCCGCACGACTGCGTGCAACATACGTGCCCTCGATACCCGCTGAGTTGATCATCACACGTAGCACGTACGGATCGCTGACCTGCATGCACCGGATGAGCATTGCGGTCCAAGCCATCGTTCCGAAGCACTTACGTCTAGCACGCGCAACACTGTAAGCACATCCGGAGGAGGCTCCCCGCGACTGTAGTCAAACAAGTCCACCTCACTGATAATAATCGAGTTCGAATTCCTTTGGAACATCAGACCGTTAGCTTACGCAGCACAGCACCAACATCGGGCCACATACTTATGATGAGCCAGTAGCTGGTTGAGTTGGACGCGATCCCTTCCATCGGTGATGGCGAAGGCAGTCATCAAGTTCCCGAGCTGCACTCGCATCAACGGTGCCCAGAGGGGATCCGTCACCTTCACGAAGAGTCCCAAGGGACCGACTGGTTTATTCCCGTGCCACTGCAAACGCCCGATAGTTGCAAGAATCTCCGCCATATTGTTCCCATACGGCGCGAGTTTGTTCCTTTCGGCCTCACCGCACTGCTTGAGCTCGCCCTCGGCATTCACGACCTCCTGCTGTGCTTCGTCCTTCTGCACCTTGAGCGCCTTGCCCTGTGATTCTGCCTCTTCTGCCTCACGGATCTTGTCTGCTTTCTCCTCGCGCACCGCTTTCAGCTGCGTCTCCGCGTCAGCCATTGCATGTTCCGCGTCAGCGATCTTGCGATCGAGCTCCTCGCGCTTCACTTGCGAGCGTTCCTCGATACGTTTGCGTTCCGCTGCGATATTTTTGTCGTAGCCCTCGATGAGACCGGTGCACCGCTTGACAGTGTCATTCATCTGCTTCTCTTCGGTCTGTGTAGAATGCGTCAGTAGCTATACAGGCAGGACGCCGCTCGTGCATACCTTCAACTTCATCAACTTCTGCTTATTATCGCGGAGTTCATCCTGCAGGTCTCTCTTCTGTTGAAGTAGATGATCAATGTCACCTAACTCTTCCAGCTGGCCCTCCAGTGTCGCAACCTTGTCGGACGTTTCGTCGATCTTGTTCTATATAGACACCGTCAGTAGCAGCAATCTTTGCTCTCTAATTAGGCACGACATACCTGAGCGGCCTGCATATCCTGACGAATCCGTGGAAGCCGATTGGCGAGCTTCGCTGCCTCTGTCGTACGCTCACGTAACTCTGCTTCCTTCGACGCGACGTGCGCCCACGCAAGTTCTTTCTTGAGATCGTCTGCTTTATGGCGTTGCTCGCGAGCTTTGCGCGCCTCCTCGAAGCGCGACATAGCATCCTCAAGCGCTTCTTCGAGATCAGGCAGACCCTCCGACTTGCGCTTTACAGTCTTCTGCATCGACTGGATGCTCTCAAGGCACGTCTGGTACTCTTCAGAAAGCTGCGAGAGCTGCGTGCCGCGTAGGAAGAACTTGTACTTGTCCGCTGGTTGCGATGCACTCAAAAACTGCCGAGCGGCATCTGCCACGCGCATGTCAGCACCTAGCACCACAAAGGGCGCGCCATAAGCGTACCTTGAGTTAGGATGTTCATCGGATTGTCAACCTGAATGTTCATATGGTCACAAATTGCTGATAGTTCCTCGCGCTTCGTTGATACGACCCGCCCATCTTTGCTCTTGATCTTATATGAGGAAGAACCTTCCTTGGTGAATCGCCGCGTGATGACAATGCTCTTGCCATAATCCTCAGGCCGATACGCTTCTTCTCCCTGGTTCTTCAGGACGACAGTTACTTCTGATACCCTGGGCAAACTTGAGGAGCGAGTTCAGACGTCAGCATAAGGTCCTAAACGCACTGCTGCCCCTCGCGGATGAAAGCTTTCAAGCCATTCCCACGACCGGTAGATGTCGCTTTGCCACCCAAAGCTACTGTCAGGGAAGACAAGACGGCACTCTTCCCACTTCCGTTGTGGCCTACACACGATGCATTAGTACAAGAGGGCAAATTCTAATGTCGAGATGCGTAGCTAGCCAACTCGGAGAATGACATGACATAACAATAATCCATCATACGAAAGGCACGCGTCAAGTCATGATGACAAGCAACAGAGCAGAGTGCTCAGATGACTTCTCGATTGAATGAACCATACGCATCTTGAATTCGTTGATATATCATGCAGGACTTTACTCACCGATGATGAAGTTGATTTGCGGGCCGAAAGTGAACGTCAGGTACTTGTGACACATGAAGTTGTGCATCTCAAGTGACTCGATGATACCCATTTCGGCCACACCCTATGGCCGCAAGTGAGTTTCACGCCGATACATGTCGCATAGACTCACACCCTGAGTCCTTCCTCTGTTCATGATGGTCTCACGGATGATCTCCTCATTCTCCTCCTCGAACTTCCTCTCCTCGTCTTCATCGGGGGCTTCTTGCTCTGGGGTGTCGTCCGCAAGGTCTTGCTCAATATCGATTTCGCCATCCTCCTGGCGCTCCTTCCCCTTGCTCTTGACGCCCTGCTGACTTTGTTCTGGCTCGTCGTCTTCTTCAGTGCGCGCACGTTTCGGACTCGCCGGTGAGCGCCGTGAATCGATAGGTGGCGACGCAGCGCGCCGCTTAACTGCGGGCATGAAAGACGTCGGCGACAAGGTGGTGATCGAGGTAATGGCGTTCTGTTCGACGCGACGCGACGCGTCGAGCGCCGTGCCAAACAAGCACACATAATCTCTTGGAGCGACGGTGGCGCAGGAGGATAGGCGTCTATTGGCTGCAGGGCATGGCCGCTCCGATGCGCTGGCGGCCGTGGCACGGCGATGAACAGCATTGAGACAGTGTTTGTGTACGCTGCGAGTGCGGCAAATCGCCAACTCTAAGGCCGACGAATGCGAGGAAAGAACGGGTTGCGACGGTTGAGCGTGACATCCGCTCCTTGACCTCGAACCACCACCATCTCCGGTAGGCGCCCGCTTATCGGAGCCCATCTATCTACCCTCCCCCCTCTAATTCACCCTCGTTTCCTCGCGTCAAGGCCGTCCAACTCGGCCCCCACTTTCACTACTGTCGACCAACTCGACACCGCGACATAATCCCTCTTTCCCCTGGGTTTGAGGACCACAAAACACCTCACCTCGCTGTCGCCAACCAAGTGTCATCGATCGCAACCGTCGACTCCCACGTCCCACTTTAGGCTCCACGGCCTCGCCTCTCCTTCCCCCTCTTGCCTGTCGCAGTAACGTGCCCTAAACCCCGGTGGCGAAACGCACGGGAGACTCCCTTGTGTGAGTCTGTTGCGCGAAGTCGGGAAGCAAGCTCCGGGGTGCCTTTGGCCCCTGGGATAAATCCGTATTCTGTGAGGCACCATAGGGAGGTGGAAGTGGAGGAGGTGCATGCGGAGGGAGGCTCGGGTCCAACTGTGGAGGTGGGGAACCTAACACGAACAACACCAGCACCCTCGCCCTTGCTGGAAGGTGCTATGCACCGCCCATAGGTTCGCCCCCTGCTTTTCATTCTGGTAGCGGAGAAACAACAGACGAAGAAGAGAAGTGCCAGAAGTGGCCTGGATGATACGATGACGAGGAGGGCACATATCCATTATTCCTACGTCATTCATTTCCTATGTGGCATAAGCCCCTCACCCCACCGGTCCCCGAGGGGGGCCTACGAGTCGAAAACGAGGACCTGGACCAGGAGTGTCCATACCTACGAAGGAGGAAGCCTAGTTCGCCCACCAGGGCATCAAGTGAACAGCGGGTGGATGCTGGAGCAGGGAGCCACAAGGCGTAGAATAGGTCCTGACTGATTTTCCTTGTAGTTATGGTCTCTGCATGTACTTCGAGTACGGAGCGTAAACAATCAGAATTAAAAAATAAAATAAAATAAAAAAGACGGTTGAGCGTGAACCCGGCAAGACGCGCTGCTTTCTGATGAACGAATAGCCGAGTGTTGTGAGACTGCATACAAATCAGCGACGGCGCCCGCTCCCATCTTACTCGCCATCCACTAGCACTGCCCGCCCGCCTTGGTGTCCCGAGGCATCCGTTCTCTATCCCTTCCTCTCCTTTCTTGGCCCTGCTTGCTTCGGGGTGGGTAGTACATGGACCAGCCCGTCATCTACAGCACACCGCCTATCGCCGGACGACCGCCCTACGCAACCGACGAGCCAGACTCCGTGTATCAGCAACAGCCCCAGCAAACCCGCAGAATAAGACAAGCTCCGCCTTCGAACCCGAACAACAGGACCTCAGCGTACAACATGTACGTTCTCTCGTTGCCGGTGTCAATTTCTTCGAGGCGCCACTGTTCGCTTGCCGCTTGGTGGGCGTCGAACATGCGACAACTTGGGCGGAGCGGGGCGGGGGCTGCAGGGCTGCCGTTGGACGTGTTGCGACAATGAGTGGGAAGGAGCGTCGATGCACCGTTCAAGTCCTTTCCCTACCCCATTGCTCATTCCGAACGTCGCGCCGACTCGCAATGGGTACGGTGACGCGTCTCAGGCGTGCTATGTGCTGTCGGCTTCTCATTGACTCTGGGCCTTCGTCTCATTCCCAGTGTCTGGTGTGGGTGTCCGAGCTCGGGTTCAAGACAATCGCAGTCAGACACGACAATGCTGGGGCACCATGCCTTTCAAAGAAGAGACGTTGTATCTTCCGTCGACTCCGTTAACTTTGCTCATTATCATTGCTGACCGATTTCTCAGGTATGATCAGTACCTGAATGGCGCCGACGCGCCCAAGAGCACGAACCCCTTCGACGACCCACATTACAGGGTCCTGTCCCCACCTCGGCAACCCATCCCCCTCGCCGCGCCCAAGCCCGGTTACGCCGCCCCGGTCGCCGCACTCAACCTCTCGCGCCCCGACGCCATCGCAACGCCCCAAGGCCGTGTCCGCTCGCCCACAACCCCTGAGATGTCCCAGGTATTCCCGAAACCACTCACGCTCGTCGAGCGCCAGTCCCCTTCGTCGCCGCATTTCCCGCATATCACTCCGCATGAGCTCGAGCCGTCCATGACGCCCATCACACCTGCGTTCATCCGGCCCGCAAGCGCAGCGAGCACGCATCGCGACGTCAAGTTCAGCCCGACCGCCCCCATTCTCCGAAGTGAGAAGGAAGAGACCTTCCTCCCCCGCCGAGGACAAAACCAGGGCGAGGACTTCTGGAGACGGTTCAGTATTGTGGCGAAGGACGAGACCGCAACAAGGGGGAAAAAGAGGCAAGTGGGCTCGTACTATCGCACACTCAGACGAATTGTCTAACGGTTGCCCACAGCGCTTGGCTGGACAAAACCAGCTCTGGCATCTCCCGCCATGTCCGGTGGGTGTGGATCATCGGCATCACGCTGTTGATTGTGAGTTGTTGCCACATTTGCTGTAGTTTCAGAACTGGACATATTCGCAGATTATCTGTTGCGCCGTTGGCTTCGGCGTGTATTCCAGCCATAATAGCTCCAGCACCTCGAGCGGGTCGACGGTCACTGCGATCGGTGGCAGCGCAAACGAGGCTGGGTCAGATAATACCGTCACCGCCCAGGAGAAGGCGGGTGCGTCCACATCCCTCGGCGTCACGCCCACACGGACCGTCGCGCGTCGCTTTGCCGATCCGACTGCGATACCTATCGTTGCCGCCGACTCCGTCTATCCCCATGCCGACTTGGAAGAGTCCCCGTACACGAGTGCGAACCGGAGCATACGCGCACCGCGCGGGCTGCCCCCGCTCCACCGCCGACATAAACGGAGCTACGTGAACCGTAACTCGTTAGACTGAGCGCGCCTGCGCGGTGCCTCCCTTGGGAATTGTGACCCGCCCAAATAGGGCCGGCCCGCCTCCCGTCCGCTCGTTTCACAGCTATATGTTCCAGTTTGCTGCAGTATATCATTTGTCGCGTTGTCGGTTGGTCCTCGCCTATTTTTCTCCCGTCTCCCTTCCTCCGGCTGCCGTCCTCCACCCGGCCTGTGTATACCCTTCAGGTTTGGCTTGCAGGCTGGATGCAGGGTCGCGGACACCGCCGCCCATCCCGGCTCGCGACGTTCTCTATCTTGTTCGATGTATAACGATTATTACATTTCGCCACCGTCTACGCTTGCAGACTACTCTTGCTCCCCACGCCCTACTCGGTCTGCTCTTCCGCGTTCCATTTACCTTCGCCTTGCTGTTTCCGTGCTCTCTCTGTGGTTCGGTTGGTCTTCTTTTGGCTTGGATGACGGTTGACATACCCGCGACGCGCTGATGCTCCCTTGTGTAACTACTACGTTATAGACAATACGTAGCACTGACGCGTTAATTCAGTGTCCGTGTCGCGTTGCGCGACGATGTTATGATTGTCATCTACATAGACATCCATCACTCCCCTGCACTCACGGGTACGGTGCGTCTGTATCGGTTCATTCAGACTGACAACGCGTGCTTAAATCCTAGGGACACTGATCGGCGCCATCCGCAAACCCGCTAGTAGTTGAACGATTTGGTACGTTCTTCGTGCATAACCTCTACCAGCACTCGTCTAATCACGCCGCAGCCACCTCGCATATTCAACGTGCCACAAAACGATTTGCCACATGAATACAGTGCTACAGCTAAGGTGTCTTACAAGTAAGTGGGGGCCGCCATCACGCCAGGTACGTACCGCCGTGATGAAGTTGTGCGGTTATTACTCATGTACGATACTGTCCTGGATATCCTGCAGATGATACTGCGCGAGGTGCGCGTTCAAGCCATCTTCCGTGAGGTCTGTCAACAAGACACCACACGGACGGCCGAACCTACAGGGCTGACCGTCCTTGTTGTCCTCGCAATGGTGGCGCATATGATTGTTTCCGTCGCCAGTGCGCGTGGTACAATGTGCGAGATCGTGGCGCTGATTGGCATACGGTGCGATCGACTCTTTCTGCATAGGTGGAATAGAGATGCTAATGGAAAGTGAGCATATGCAATGGAGCACTCGAGAGTGCACGCACTTCGGGGCATTCGACGTCTCTAGGGCTGTCGTTCTCGCCTGCCAGTGACACTGAGACTGGACATTATTGAGGACTGGGAAACCTGACTTCCACGGCATGGGTGCGGTGAATCCATGCGCGGCGTAAGCAGGCGGTGCAGGATCAGGTATCTTGCACCAGGCCATGCTGTCGTACCAGGAATCATTGCCGACAGAGACGCTACCAATACGATGTGAGTCCTAGAACACATCGGAACAGGATGGGCTTACCTCTCTTTGAATCGTTGTGCGGAGTGAGCGGCCATGATCAACATCGCAGAGTCTACAGATGGTGCATCTTGGATAGGTATGCCATTTCTTTGAATGACGAGCGGTCAGACGTTTATTAGAGCACTGGGTCCTAGACGCACTCAGGACGTTCATCACTCCAGCGCAGTCGAACCTGTAGCTGAAGGTAGACCATAGGGAATCGGATCCGTCAGTGGGTTGCTTGCATATCGGTGAATACTTGGCATGCATATATATACTGTACGATTCTCTGTGGGATTGTGGCAAACACCGCTTGGTATCAATTCAAAAGGAGACAAGGAGGTGCCGCAATCTATCAAGACGGGCCAGAGTGGATACATCTCGATACTGGTTCACTGGCAGGAATGATGCCGTACAGGAAGTGGCACGGAAGACCCACATGTGGGACGCCTCCAGCCCACATGTGGGATGCCCCTCACAACCTCCATAGCATTCCATATCGTAATACGATATGGTTTGACACGCGGTGGATTGATGACCCACATGTGGGCTGAAGAACCTGCAACTTATCCGATGTAGGTGCAACTTAATATGACGGTGGCACGACCGTCGAACTTACTCGCCAATGGGACAGACATCTGACACGAGGTATGTGTTCATCTGACGCAGAATCGCGCAACAATTGTGCCGCAGTTGTCTCGAAGTCCTTGCTGCTGCCGTATGGCGGCCGCCGACTGATGGTCCGATGAGTTGTACATATTCAAAAGCAGTAGTATAAATCTTGGAAACGCGTTACTTGCCATGCGCTGTCACTGCTGAAATGACTCGGAAACGCTAGCTGTCTGACAGCCTCGCTGCTCAATGCACCAGCCCGAGTGGTGGGTTCCGCTTTGAAGCGCGAGGCTTCATCTCGTCTGAAAGGGTGTATACCAATGTGATCTATTCACCTGAGTGAGGGCCTTTTGATTGACCCTCGCCGGGCGAGGTAACGGTTGTCATTTTGATAGCCTGAGGTCTTCTCGGAGCGCCAACATGTGGTCGATGGCACCCCTGAGGCGCGGTTTCCACACGTGGAATAGACGGAGCAGTGCTTCCTGCGCGGTAGTATACATATATCAGACTGAATCTAGTGGAGAGTTGAATCTGCGCCAGCCATGAGCACCCCACACCATATAATAGACTGCATTCAAAGTGTCAAGGGATAACTCCTACCGTGCCCGGGGATATTTCATAGTATCAACGAAATGAATCGGTAGGTCTCCAATGTCTTCTGCTGTAGTTCCGTGCCAGTGTTGACGATGCCTATAGTAGTTCTGCGCAGGCTCTACGGACTATCGGCATCCTTGACGGCGCCGACGCTGACATTGCTAATACGAATATGCCCCTTCAAGTTGCGGATATAGAGAGTGCTCCAGGTCTCGTACTGGAGCACGGTGACAGCGGAACCATACTGCAGGATGTACAACAACAGATTTGGATGCAGGAGCCACACCTTGACAACCAGTAAGTTTGGTTGCGTTCTGGGGGTTGTGTAGTAAGTTGTCTCACATGGGCTGACTTGCTGGTCGTCAGTTCGCCAAGCGGAGTCGGGTTTGCTGGTATCCCTGGCATGGCACATGAAGGTATCACCCAAGACTCACTCGCCCCCTCGCAGGCCGCGGGTGCCCCGCCGCCTCTGGAGCGGGCTCTGCGGTGGGCCATAGAGTCCATGTTCGTCGTTTATGGACCACAAGAAACAATCGAGTTCATGAATTCTGCCTTTCAATGTGCGGTTGTACGTTCGCAGTGAGTAACCTTAATAGGCATTCTCAGCATGTGTTTGACTAAGCCTCATACAAAGGCTTTTCATGCAACAGTTTGCTACGGTGCCGACCATCGATCCTTCGTACCACCTTCCCCCACCTTACGCAGAGGTACTGCAGCCAGAGGCGCATCCATCTCCAGCGGCTTCTCGCACTGGCAATGTGACCGTCACTTCTGGTTGCGCCATCGCTTTCGACACCGTCGCTCTTCACCGGGAGGTCCGCCCCGTGGCGTGCCGCCTCGGAGGTGACTGCAACTTAGTGTTCACTGGAGTGGAGTCAGCAACAACCATCAGGCAGCATCTTCAAATGGCTCATGGGATCGAGGTGCGCGCGCAGGGTTTGACGCAGCTGGTGAGATGCGCATGGGTAGGGGAGGACGGGACTGCGTGCCCGGCTACTATCCGCACGAGTGGGATGGCCAAGCACCTTCGCGAGGTTCACCTCCATATTGGTGCGGTGTGGTGCGCGCTCTGCGAAAGGTGGCTCGAGAGAGAGGATGCATACAGAAGGCATCTGTTGAGGTTCCACGGTTTGTCGGCGTAGTCACTCCATCGTCACCGACAGAAGTTAGATACACGTCAATATTGGTTCCATGCTCGTTATGCTGTACTTCGATCAGACGGTGTGCTCAGTGATTCCTCCCGCCTGTACAATCGAGTTCTACTTAAGTTAATATCAGACGTTCATGCGGTCGTGGGGTTTCCAGGACACCTGTAGTGCATCATAGTGCGGGCTTGCAAGCGTGCGGCCCGGGAGGTTTCAGGTCTGTATATTATCCCGAATCTGGCACTTGCATCACAAGTAGCCCAACTATGTCCGTGAATGTGCATCTATCATGTACCAGAGACGTAACCACTCGCTGCTATGGACAGGTCACCTTTGATGTCCGGGAAAATATAGGCTACTTGTCTCCCGACCACAACCCTCCCAGGTTTGTCCGTTAATCTCTCGATCTTTGCCCTCCAGCTCGCCAGATGCTCCCGCCAGGGAGCAAGGTCACCGGGCCTGATCATCCTCATGCCCTCCAAGCCCTGGCACATCACCACAGCCCACCATAGATCCTGCTTCCACTCTTCGTCCAAGTCGCCCCCGGCTGCCATGCGCACCTCTTCCCAGGACGGATTCCATCTGCTGCTTTCCAAGAGATGACGCAGTCCGATCTGGTTGTTGTGAGTTGTGCACCATTTGCCGCCATCTTTCTCGAAAGAAGCGTAGGGGCCAACAGCATCTACTGCCCGGCGGGGATCTATACCACCGCCTGGAAGCTCTACATCCCCGGCGGAGTCCATGCAAGCGTAACACGCCCAGTCCGGGATGCAGTACTTGACGAACTCGAGTCGCATCTCGACGCTCGCCACCTCCGGCACCACGCCTGTCTCAAGGAACACGTCGAAGGCGGGCCCGAAGAGCTCGCCGTAGATGACGAGGTGGAAGAATGTCTCGGGCGGATCGACGTCAATCGTGTACGCGTCGTCGACACCGCCATCCCAGAAGTTCGGTGTCGCGTACCACTGCTCGCCGACGCATTTGTCGATGAGGTTCACGACAGGATTGATCGTTGTGAAGCGCATTTCATAGAGCTCGCGGATACGCTCCATCGTCAGACCGGCATGCTCAAGCGCGAGGTCGAGGAGACCCTCCACGCCACTGCGGAAGGCAGTGCGGAGCTCGGCAGTGTTGGCGGATGAGAGAGATGCCCATTCGCTGAGCTGGCGCGCAGTGGCGGCGACGAGGAAGTGAGGATCGGGACGGAGGAAGATGCGCGAGGCGGCTGCTGCGAGGCGCAGTATCGTGTTCGGTGAGGCTTCAGCGCATGCTTGTCGTAGAATGCGGCATGTGGCGGAAAGGTTGATGAAGTCTTCAACGTCATGCAGATAGCGAGGTAAGGCTAGAAGGATGTCCCATGGAAGCGACGAAAAACTTGTAGTTGACTCGTTCTCAGTCATAGTTGGGTTGCTGGCGATTCTTTTAGGGCCCTATATTGAAGGGAGGCGTAGAAACTTTGGTGGAACCATAGTAGTCAGCTATCAGGCCTCAGGCTGCCTGCTTGAAGAGTGGAAGATGGAAGAGGACGTACTGTTGTAAAAGTTTCAGCAGTAGTAACCACGAGCATCAAAGCACAATGTCGTCGCTGTAGAAAGCTTGCAGACTCGAACGCGGGATTATGCTTACCTTAATGAAGCACGAAGACGCTCAGTCGGGGCTGTTTACCTAATTTCAGTGCTATCATTTCTACACAGCTTAATTCTCTATACTACTCGTACGTGAGCCCTACAGGATGTTCACCTCCGCGGAGTAGATAATGACGCCTTACAGCTTTGAGCAGACCTACATAGACTCGGTAATTACATAGCACTAGTATCCACGTTGGATAGATAGTAAAATGATGTGTTTGCCAGTGGTGTGAGATGTCAAGAAACGTAACCTTGTGTTGTACTCAAAACGTGTTTAGATTTGCGCGGTCACGTGCCCTGGCTAGTGCAATTGAAACATGCGCGGGAATTTTACACCTATGATACAGGTAGTATACATGCATGATAAATGAGGAGACCTCCAAATCCACCACCGGGATGAACACAACTACAGCTTGCTCGAGAACTGCGACTCTGTGACACCCTTGCCCATCGCCGCAGTCGACGAGACGCCGCCAGTCACGGTCTTCATGAGGTTGTCCATGTAGTCGGCGCCGCTCCACTGGACAAAAACGTTAGATGCGTATCGGGGAGCGCGGGTGGCACGGAGTAACATACCCTTTGGTGGGTCAGGACGTCGCAGCCGATCTCGCGCTCGCGCCGCTGGACGAGCTCGACGTAAGCCTTCATGCCTTCCGTGGCAAACGCCTTCGCGAAGAGGTCGCTGATGTACGCGTTGGAGTGCAAGCCGGCGAGCTATCACCGATGTCAGCGACCTTAAACAGCACCTCATCAAACCAACCACTCACTGTGATGAATTGCCAATTGAAGCCGAGCTTGCCGAGGTCCCACACAAACGCCTTCATGTCCTGCGCGTTCAGGCCGGCAGCCTCCCAGTTGAAGGACGGGCTCAGGTTGTACGCGAGCCACTGTTGAGGGTGCACCGCATGTACACCGTCCGCGAACTCTTTCGCCTGTGCATATATCGGCTTCTTCGTCTCCATCCAAAGCAGATCCGCATATGGCGCATACGCGATGGCGCGGCTCACAGCGCACTGCGTGCCGCCCTGGTAGCGGTAGAAGCCCTCGCGCGTCCGCGGCGCGTCCCAGTCCCAGAACGGCACGTTCCGCAGGCCGAACTCCTTCTGTGCCACGGTCACCGCGTCGGGCCACGAGAGGTGCGCGATCCGCCGGTGGAACTGCTCGAGCTTGACCTGGGTCGCGCTCATCTGTGCCTTGAGTGCGTGCGCTAGGACTTCAGGGAACAACTGCAGCTTCGCGCTGTTGAGCCACTGTTCCTCGACTGCCTCGAGCGCAGAGCCGGTCTTGCCTGCCCGTTCGGCCTCGTTGAGCAGGGTGACGAGCGGGCGGAGGTCCGGGTTCGTCGAGCCGAGGATGAACGGATGGTCGCGCTCGTCGACGTTCGTCGTGATGAGGGTTGCAGCCTCCGAGTCTGTGCGGGCAATCACGAGGTTGTTCACACCCATGATATCGAACTGCAGGCGGATCGCCACGAGCCGGTTAATGTGCTCCTGGACGGGGACGAGCACCTTGCCCGCCATGTGCCCGCACTTCTTCGTGCCCGGCGCCTGGTCCTCGATGTGGATGCCCGCGGCGCCCTTCTCGACGAACATCTTGGCGAGCTTCATGGTTGCAGTGAGGCCACCGTGACCGGTGTCGGCATCGGCGATGATGGGGCGGAGGTAGTCAATAATTGGCGTCTGGGCGAGCTCGGCCTCGGACAGGTTCGACCGCCCCTCGGCCTGCTTGCGGTCGTGGAAGAGCTGTGCAAAGAACAGGTGTTCGACCTTGTTTGGGACGGTGTTCGAGGGGTAGTCTAGAAGGCGGTCTAAACACACTGAGGGCACGAGATGAGAACACGGGGCGTACCTGCAAGGTCAGGGCCGGGTTCGTTGGAGCTCGACGCGGTACTCGATGATTGCCAGCCTGAGACGTAGACGGTCTCGAGATATTTCGCCATCTGGGTCACCTGCACAGGGTCGAGGCTGCATGCGCGCGTAAGTGACAGAAGCGGAGCATTGCGTGGGACTGTACGCACGCGCCGTATGTATGCGAGGGCGTTCCATTCCTGTAGTGTTGCGAGAGGGATGCCCACAGCTTCTTCGCGAGGACGTCGGACGGGTAGGAAATGGGGAGGGTCCCCCGCTTGGAGACGACCTGCTCTGCGGTGTAGGGCCGCTTTACGCGGCTGAAGCGCGGGTCCTATGACGTACCCGGTGAGCGTGCGTGCTGTGCTACAGTGAGTGGTGAAGACCAACCTTCCACCACTGCTCGACGCGGGCAACTTCAGCCTGGAAGGCAGCGCGTTCGTTGGACATGGCGGTGAGGAGATGCGGAAGAATGGTGGGGGACTCAAAGAACGCACCCCTGGCTGGAGAGTATTTGAAGTGTTCGACTGCACCGTCCAGGCGCGCATGTGATTAGCCAAATTAGGAATGATGTGCGGGGTAAACACGCTTGGCGCCCAGAAACTAGTCCCGCCTCCGCCCCGCACTCGGCGACTCGACAACCCCTGCGCCGGTGTGCCTACTTGCCTCGCTCTCTCTCGGCCGATGTCCCATTTCCACGGGATCACAGCGCGGGGAATGGCATGTTTGGCCAGGCCTGCCCTGGACATAGGAGACTTGCCCGCCGCTTATACGCTCTATCGCCATATGCAAGTACGTTCGCTTTCTGTGAACACTCACCTTGAAGAAGGGTGCGATCGGACATTGACCGGACGTCAGCAATCGTCCGCCTCTATATTGGAACAATAATTGACTGTACAAACGGTTTACAACGTCTGCACCCCAGCGCCCGCGTGCCTCGCCTATGAGCACGGCAGGATTTGTATTGGTGGCGCCCATGCAAGTCTCGATTATGACTTGGTCTAGGTGGTCTGGAGGCCCTTGCGGAGCCCCGCACTGGAGGATCCCATTCGGCGTACAGTCGGTCACTATCGCCTGTTCCCGTCGTACACCAGCCATGCGAGCCCGTACCGGACGACGAACGCGAGGACACTCCCAGCGATCTACAGCGCAACAGTGCGTAATCACATGAGTATGCACACTGACGTAGATGGAGAGAGAAGAAGCGCACCTGGGACACGATCAGCACTTTCACGAGGCTCTCCTCGCGCCTCGGGCCAAACCGGAGCAGGAACACATTCAGGATCGTCAAATTCGTGGTCTCCGTGATCGCGCCCGTCCGGGGGTCCTTCGTGAGCCGCACGAGGCCCAGCGCCGCGAACACGCGCAGCACCAGCACGGCAAGACGCGACGGCGCGTGCTCCTTGAACGACGCCGTCGACGGATGCAGGAGGCCCGTCTCCGCATCAAACCTGTGCGCCGAGTCAGATGGGATAAGGTGAGATGCGAGCTTGACGCACCTAGGCACACGGTGGCGCGGGCAGGGGACCAGGCCGAAGAGCTGCGGGCAGGACAGCACGAAGTTGAAGATCTGCGGGAGGAAGAAGAGAAGCAGGGTCTTCGAGTAGTGTGCTTGGATGCCCACGACGGCAAACGCCATGCCAGTCACGTAGCAGAGCGTATCGCCGGGGAAAACACGCGCGGGATACCTACCACTGGGATGTTAAACACACGCCAAGATACGAGACAGTGGGCCGTACCAGTTGTGGTATAGGAACCCTGCGCAGACGCCCGCGAGCGGAAGCATGAAATACAGGCTGAACAGGTGCCGCTCGACGAGCACTTTGCTCCCAAATGCCATTCCTGCACCCCATACACCGCCCACGTCCACCTCTGCCCCGCGTCCGAGAAGGTGCAGGGGAATGCGGAAGCCGATCGGCCATGGTAGGTAGAGCAGGTCGTTCAGGATGACCGACACCGCGATCACGAGCGCCTGGCTCACTTCCGAGCCGTTGATACCTGCGAGAATGTTGATGCTGTTTGTGCAGAACGTAGAAAGGAGCGACATATAGACATAGTACAGTGGTCCTGTGTGCAGGCAGTCAGCGGGTTGATCATGTCCGCCAAAGAGCGAGACCTACCGAGGTTTATCAAGGAGCCTAGCAGCCATCGAAGCGGGATGGGGACGACAACGTCGGTCGCGCCGCGCTCGGAATAGTAGACCATTAGGAGGGGTATCGACGCGATGATGGGTATGGGCAGCTTGTGCCTCCACCTGATGTCGAAGACGTCGTCGAGGAAGCCAAGCATTGTGGCCATGAGAAGAGATAGTAATGATGAGAGGTAAACGGAGAGCTAGGTAACACAGGCTCAATACTGGCAGACGCGTCGATGTCGCGGCCGCACTCACTTGGTGATGGGGAAACTGATTTATGACGAGACCTTCGCGGGGCTTGTCTGTGCTCTGCTGTTGACCATTGAAGACGTCGGAAAAGGCGAATGGGATAAATAGGATTAACAAGAGGACGTATAATGCCGCGCAAACGAGTCCAAGGGACTCTGGTCTGAATATGTAGGTTTAGGGATGTGTCTCGAAGCACTGATTCGGCGCTCACATAGCATCGTCATATGTCTTGAGGAGGTCTCTCCCCTTGAGGTTGGCATTGACGAAGGTGGGCCCGAGAGACGGAACAAGGTAGAGCGCTCCGAGGAAAGCTAGAATAGCGAAGCCCACGGAGGCATGCAGAGCTGGGAGAGGCGGCGGAGGATCAAGCAGAGGGCGCAGGAGAAGCCAAAGCGCGGCGGGCAGCAGCCCTAAGAACAGGATCGTAGGGAGTGGTCGTGGAAGCAGTGGCCGAGCCATCGCCTGCCAGCAGACCCGTGTTCGCAGTGTCGCACAGTCGACGCTGTATTGCTGTTCAAAGCGAAGCAAACGAATGCATACAAGCTGCCGCACCCACAGCGATTCAGGCTGGGACTGGGGATGTGCGGAAGGGCGCGAGGAGTGGCAAACGAGCGCTGGGCCTGGCGACGTGGAGGAGCAGGAGGAGCAGGAGCAGGAGCAGGAGCAGGAGGAATCCCCGACCGTAATAGGCAAGTCGGGCGCGTCGTCCACGGGCGGCCATGCGCGGCGGTCACGTGGAGCGACGCCGTTTCGCCACCACCTGCTCTCGACTTGCGCTACGTTTCTCCTCCCACCGCCCACCGCCATGAGTCGGCATGAACGAGAACGCTTCCTTCCACCGACCGCGTCTGCCGTCGCCAGCACCGGGTCTAGCTCAATCATACGCAAAAAATGTGTCTACTCCGGGTGCAAATTCGTCGCATCCGCGACGGACGAGAAACTCGCTACGCACTCGGTAGGATCACACGTCTCCAATTGTCATGGACCACAGACTCAGATCTGGTATGGAGGTGAGTACGGCTTTAATCGCACACGCGTCATCTACATAAGAAGTGGAAGCGCCAGCGTGGCTACCAAGCAATGCGGTGCTGAGGGCTCTGGTGTTGCGAATCTGAGACATCTTACTCGCCCATATCATCACCTTTGCTCATGCGCCTACTCATGTCCCACAGCCACCCAAATCACTATCAAGAGGGATATCACAACACAGGAAATGCGATGCCCGTGTGGTTTCTCTCATGTCAACTCTGCGACGATTCGCAGGCATGCCAAGAAGGAGCACAAAGCCAGTGATATGAAGACTGTATCACTCTCGAATAAGCAGCCCTCCAAGCCCGGTCCCTCGACCTCGCGCACAACGAGCCCACCTGAGTCAGTCGAGCCCGCGTCATCTGTTCGATCTGTGTCACCCATAGGGGAGTCTGACTTCCCGCCGGCCTCTCGTGCGAGCTTGGTTCGATTCAGGGCCTCTTCCCGTAGTGCACAAGCTCCCCTCAGTGCTACCCCTCACCGAAAGTCTCTTAGCATGGCAGAAAAGCACCTGTCCAAGCCTGGAACACTTCGCACCACGGCCTCACACACCCTGTCGGCTTCTGCCCGGAAGAACCTGGGAGGGGAGGCGCGCGCAGATACAACGCCAGCCAAGAGCGTGCCAACCCCATCTTTGTTCCGGCGGCATGATATTTCGGCAAAATCGTCTACTGGTAGCGGCAGCTCTCGCGAAGTGGTACCGCAGAAGTTGACGAAGAAGCCAGTGGCATCGTTTTCTGTTGCGGTGATGAAAATTTCGACTACCGAGAAGTGCGTTCCCCACACCGTGGTGCGAAGGAATTATATCACTCATCCCCAGCTCAGAGCGTCCAGTATCTTAGATCGCATGGCGCAATTAAGCACAGTCTCGGTGGGGAACAAACGCCCAGGGTCTCCCTCGCTCCTCGAGGTTGCCACACCGCCTAAAGCCCGAAAGGTATCGCAAGTCCCCGACGCCTCCACCTCTCGCAAGATCTTCCCCGCCCCGCCGCCGCTATCCGACTCGGTGCCCTCCGCCGATGAAGGCACGTCCGAGCGAGTGACGGAGCTGCTCTCCAAGTCACGGACAGTCTGCGCGACGTGCCGTCGCCCGCTCGATCCGTTACATTCTCGGTGGAAGAACTGTGTCAAGTGCCGCGAGAAACAACGGGCGTATGCGCGCCGGCGGAAGGAGCGCGTCGCCTCCCGTGGAGCTTCGGTGTCATCGGGCATGCGTACGACCTCGCCTGACGGCACTATGGACGTGGACGAGAGCGCGAGCGGGACGGGGGCACCCCCTGCCGCGGTGCGCTGCGTGTGGGACGACGTACCCGAGTTCCAGACGGAAGACGGGCTGATCGTTGCGGTGCGCCGCGCGGTGCTCGCCTCACCCAAGCGCCCCTCCGCCCATTTCGAGTTCTGTGGCGGGTACGCGGTAGTGGCGGGCTCTGCCGAGGTGGATGCGGCCATCGCCCGGCGGCTCACCGGCGAGCTGATCTTGCAGGGCGTTCCGTAAGTGTCTACCGCCGTGCGCTCTGTGTCAGAAAGGCTGATAGCAAGGATACACAGGATGAAGAAACACTCGTGCTTCAGCCGGGTTGCTCCAGGCGGGCCCGCGCCGAAGGATGGCACGTATCACGTCTTCGAGAACCTGTCGACGGCGTACTTCTGTACGTGCCAGGACGAGAAGGCCGTGCGGGCTGCGGGGAAGGAGAACGTGTGCCGAGGGAGGGTCAAGATCGTCGTGGAGACGACGAACGAGAAGAGCAAGCTGGGCGTGTTTGGGCTTAACGTCGTCGTGGAGACGTCGCATACCTGATGAGGAAGGTTCTGACCGTGCGCATGCACCTTGTGTAGTTGAGGCTAGGCTTCTGGGCAGGTAGATTCGACCATTCCCCGGTTTCTAAGTAGTATCGATGTAATCGCTTAATGCTTGCTTGAATCCTAAGCTTTGTCCTCTGCAGCGACGACATCAATAGTTTTTGATATTCACGATTGCTACTGACCTCTATCGACTCTTTCAGTGCGGCCACGGTACATCCTCATATTTTCCAGCCCTTGCAGGTGGGAATGAAGGTGATAACTGACGAGGCCATAGTTTCAACAACCGTATCAGTTTGTTATGAAGCCCTAGATTGTTACCTCACTATCAGGTCGACTACAAGTCTTCTGTCATTGTAATGGGACATCCTGCTAGCCTTACCTCGCTATCTGCACGACATTGAAGACTTCAGCAACCTTTCCGCCACATGCCGCATTCTACGACAAGCATGCGCTGAAGCCTCACCGAACACGATACTGCGCCTCGCAGCAGCCGCATCGCGCATCTTCCTCCGTCCCGATCCTCACTTCCTCGTCGCCGCTACCGCACGTCAGCTCAGCGACTGGGCATCTCTCTCATCCGCCAACACTGCCGAGCTCCGCACTGCCTTCCGCAGTGGCGTGGAGGGTCTCCTCGACCTCGCGCTTGAGCATGCCGGTCTGACGATGGAGCGTATCCGCGAGCTCTATGAAATGCGCTTCACAACGATCAATCCTGTCGTGGACCTCATCGACAAGTGCGTCGGCGAGCAGTGGTACGCGACACCGAACTTCTGGGATGGCGGTGTCGACGACGCGTACACGATTGACGTCGATCCGCCCGAGACATTCTTCCACCTCGTCATCTACGGCGAGCTCTTCGGGCCCGCCTTCGACGTGTTCCTTGAGACAGGCGTGGTGCCGGAGGTGGCGAGCGTCGAGACGCGACTCGAGTTCGTCAAGTACTGCATCCCGGTGTTGAACAATAGAGAGCGCCTAACTAGGCAGCCGAGTTCACACACCGGTACTCCGGGTAACAGGAGTAACACATGCATCGTAGATAGAATCACATGCATCAGGATTGGTACTATACAGTAGCTTAGTCAGACGGTCTCCTACATGTATATAAGGACCCCTGTAGCGTAGTACAATCCAAGTCGCTCAACAGCAACTTTGTGTGCATCAAGCCTCACAGCTAACAAACCAGGTAAGCTAGCGTCCCGCTACACTGCGTAAGAGTAGCCTGCTCGTCAGGTTATGAGCCCTGAGCACTGCGCGGTACTGCGCCTTTATGGCTGCGTCCGCTGCGGGTCAGGATAGCTTGCCTGGACGTCGCCCTTAGGGGCTTTGACGTCAGGGGGAGACTTTGCGCCTACATGGCAGCAGGTCGGGCACAGCCTAGCTGTCGCCATCCCAAACAATGAGTCCAGTGTGGTGTCAGCGCCGTCCCGGCAGCATAAGTCAGAGCGCTGATAATGCGTTCACAGAACCTTATCAACCAACCGCTCTACCACCACCAACAAAACAAGAAAAATGTCGAACTCTCTGCAGAACCTCGTCCCCGTCCTTGACGGATCGAACTACCGCCGTTGGGCCGATCTGATGAAAGCATACTTGCAGTCGCAAGGTGTCTGGATTCTCATTGAGTTGCCTGACGGTTTCGATGAGCCTGTTTTGGCTTCGGACGGAGCAAACCACTCTGAAGTTCTCGATTGGATGCAGATGCAATCCAAGGCTATGGGCAGCATTCGCTTGCGCCTAAGCGTCGAGGTCTCACAGCTTGTCAGGACCAAGACAACTGCAAAGTCAATCTGGAATACCCTGAAAGGGCTCTACGGAGGGACTAGCGCCATGGGGGCTTTTGCCTTCTTCAAGGCAGCAATAAACGTCCGTATTCCGGCTAACGAGCACCCCGGCCCTGCGATCTCAAAGATCCAGAGCAATCTCGACGAGCTCGATGGAGCTGGTCTCTCTCTGCCGCCGCAGATGAGAACCCTAATTATACTGGGGGCCGCTCCACCTCGGTACGAGACGGCTATTCAGCTAGCTCTCAACAAGATTGAGATCAAGGATCTCACACCGAGCAGCGCCCAGGACGCCCTAACCGCCTCCTGGGAACAGTCGAAGAACAAGGGGCAGTCGTCCGCCCAGAAGATTTCTGCTATCAAGCAGAAAAAGGGCAATCCCTCCTTCTCGCAGCAGCAGCGCCCTGAGGGCAGCAGCAGCGCGGGTAAGAAGGAGTGGAAGGACAAGGGCAAGGAGAAAGCCAAGGGCTTTACTCCTCGGGGAAAGCGCGGCGGTAAAAACCGTGGTAAGCCGCATTCGCACGACGAGCACGCAGAAATGCACATCGCCGACACCGTGTCGATCCCCGCCCCGACGACCAGCACCGTCGTCGAGTTAGCGCCTTCGGGCAGCAGGACTCGAAAGGTCGCAGCACCTGCTCCTAACAAGGGCAAGAAGCGCACACGCGGTGACTGGCTCGGAGAAGCCCTCCAGCTCGCAAAGGACCTGGACGTCGCTGGCACGCCGGAGACAATCCGCGCGCTGAAGGAAGTTGTGAGCTCCGCTCACATTGAAGAAGTCCCCTCCGACACCGAGTCGCGCGCCTCAAAGCGCAGCAAGCTCAGTGACGACAACATGGCCGATCGCATCGACGAGGTCATGCGCGATGAATACATCAGCGAGGACGACGACTTCCGCGATGCCGAAGAAAGGTCCATCGTCTGGGCAACAGACGAAGAAGACATCGACGTGCACGACGCCGAGTTAAACGGCATGATAGCGCAGGCCGCGGGCCTTGCGCCCCCTATCGTTGACGAGAGCTTTCGGAACCCGTTAACGGGTGAGCTCCGCTGCATGGAGCCATACGATGGCTACGACGACTGGGGCAATGAGTACGTCACTCATACTCCTAACCCTAAGCAAGTTACTAACAGCACTTTAACAGCCGCTTCTAACTTGCACAACGGCGCTCGGACATTTGTAAATGTACTTAGTAGCAGCTTGAAAAATGTACAATGTATTCATTCGCGCGATTTCGCTGCATGCTCACATTGTAAGGGTAAAGGAAAAAGTCGCTTTTCAGCGAATGAGTGGCTACTGGACTCAGGTGCATCTTTGCACATTACAAATGACATAAGAGACTTCTCAGACTTCGAGTATCTCCAGACTCCTATCCGTACTCAAACGGCACAACAAGGAGCGGTAGGAAGCATAATTGCTAAAGGAACTGTGTTCCTAAACTACCAAATAGACGAACAATGGCTGCAGACGCGCCTATATCCTGTCTATTATATGGAGAATTGCTCGGCTCGTCTCTTGTCATTAGGGATGTTCCTCCAAGACGGACTAGACTTGCGCGCAACAGCGCAGCATATCAGTCTGTATGAACCAGGAGCGCGGAAACCTCTATTCAGGTTTACACCGCAGCACCCAGACACTACCACCTTCACCCTCGTGGCTGAATCGGGTGAAAACGTTCAGAATATTTATGTGAATGTAAATGAAGTCGATTATTCGACTATGCATCGCTGTTTCGCGCACCCTTCTAAGGACGTGCTTGCAAAGGCGAAGGAGCATACATCTGGATTTCCCAGAAAGGTGGAGATTCCTAAGGACTCACCAATATGCCAAGGATGTGCAAAAGGGAAAATGCACTCTAAGTCTTTCCCGCTGTCCAACTACCGGGCAAAGGTACCGTTTGAACTTATTCATTCGGATTTAAAATCCTTCCCAGTAGATTCCTATCATAAGTACAAGTATTACATACTGTACTATGATGATGCTTCATCGCACGCGTGGACTGTAAATCTGCGCAAGAAATCTGCAGCGATTACAGCCACAAGGCAATTCCTAGCCATGATAAAAACTAAATATGGAAAGACAGTGCAGAAGTGGTTGTCTGATGCAGGGGGAGAATACGTCTCCGCTGCATTCAAAGACCTTCTAAAGGATAATGGCATAGAGATCCTTCAGAGCTCGCCGCATACTCCTCAGGAGAATGGCAGAGCTGAGCGTTTCAATAGGACGCTCATGGACAAAGCAGAGGCAATGCGCCATGATGCTTGTCTACCTCCATCCTGGTGGGAATTCGCCGTGGATCATGCAGTCCATGTTTACAACAGGACGCCAATTCGTCGCCTTAATTGGCTTACCCCCTACGAATTGATAAATGGTGAACCGCCATCTGTGGCGCACCTGCGCGTTTTCGGCTGCGGTGCGTACGTCTTCATACCAAAGGACGTTAGAAAAAACGGTTTATCGCCCAAATCGGAGCTGATGATTTACCTTGGGGGAGATGGCTCTACAGAGCGCACTGGCGGATGGCTCTTCATGAGAGCACCAGATAATGTTTTGTTCAGATCATCCACCGCGATGTTTGACGAAACAATGTTTCCTAAGTGCCCCTTGACAAATCGTCGGGGTACAACTCGAGTTTGGCCACCTCGAGAAGAAATGATCCCAGAAAATCAACCAAATACCACACCTCAGGTAGATGAGGATGATGATCATCATCATCCAAAACATCACCTTCCTAAAAGGGGAAACGGTCATGTTCATGACGATGAGCAGGAGCTGCAGGATGCGCCCATAGACCCAGTACCGCCGCCCCATGCACCGGTAGAACACCCTGCGCCCCCAGTGGAGCCGCGACGTTCAGCAAGGGAGCGGAGACCAGTAACTCGTAGAGGTAATGTCTATGGAGAGCAGCGGAAGCCCCAAGACATAGTAAAGGACATCGAAAATCAGGGGAGATGGAAAAAGATGGTCGGAGAGGATGCGGGTAGCTCCCGTACCAAAACCGGACCACAAAGGCAGCAAAGACAACAGGTTCCCGGACCTAGTTCTGCGCCAAATCCTCCTCCACGCGACGAACCTGTCGAGTCCGCCCCATCCGATGAGGATGAAGCGCAAAGCGCTGAGTTACTACTGGCAGAATTATGCCGGGAAGGGGGAGTTAAGTTAGTCGAGTTGCTGCTTGCAAAAGCGCTACCCACCCTCGACAACGATCTACCAGACGGGACCAGCCCGAGAGAATGGTCATTCCGCGATATACTAAAGCTACCTAAAAAGGAGCTTGAGGAGTGGATGGCAGCGTGTCGCGAAGAACTTGAGGCACTTCGCAAATGCAATGTCTATGAATTGGTTGACCGTCCTAAGGGACGAAAGGTCACTAAAAACCGCTGGGTATTCGACGTCAAAACTGACGGTCGGAAAAAGGCCAGATTGGTCGCCAAGGGTTACTCCCAGATTGAAGGCCTTGACTATGATCAGGTTTTCTCTCCAGTCGTACGCTTTGAGACTGTACGTCTAATCCTCGCCTTAGCTGCGCTTGAGGATATGCACGTCTCCGGACTCGACGTCCGTAATGCCTATCTCTATGGCAAGCTCGACGAGGAAATCTACATGGAGCAGCCTGAAGGCTTTGCAGTACCAGGCCAAGAGCACAAAGTACTCCGGTTACTTCGCGCTCTCTATGGACTTAAGCAGGCAGGGCTTGCGTGGTGGCGCACCCTCAATGAGTCCCTAAAGGAACTTGGCTGTAAACGCCTCGTATCCGATGCCGGAATATTCGTCTATAGGACAAAAGATGGTCGCTTCGTGCTGATCATCGTCTATGTAGACGATGCCATATTTTGTGGCAAGGATAAGACCCTAGTCCTTTCATTAAAGGACCGCTTCATGAAGAAGTGGGAGTGTCGCGATCTAGGCGACGTCAAGGAATTTCTGCGCATGCGCATAACTCGGAAAGGCCGCGAAATCCATCTGGATCAATGCGCCTACCTTGAGAAAGTGCTGCAGCGCTGTGGCATGCAGAACGCTAAATCTGCGCCAACTCCACTCCCTACTGGATACAAGCCTGTTGCCAATACTGGCACAGCTGACCCAGCACTTCGAAGCAAGTACCAGACCGTCATCGGTTCCTTGCTATACCTAATGCTTGGAACTCGACCTGACATTTGCTACGCCGTGACATTACTTGCGCAATTTGCAGCAAATCCGTCACAGGACCATTTAAACAGAGCACTGTATATCTGCCGCTATTTAATTGGTACAAAATCCTATGCGCTAGTCTATGAAGGACAAAGCGGCAATGGATTATTGGCGTGCACTGACTCTGACTGGGCAGACAGCCCGGAAGCCAGAAAGTCACGGTCTGGACACTTCTTAAAGTTCGCGAACGGCGCGTTCAGTTGGCTGTCTAGAAGACAGAAGACAGTTGCTCTGTCGTCCACTGAAGCTGAGTATATGTCGCTGAGCGATTGCTCGCGACAAGTAGCTTGGATAAAGATGCTCCTGGAGGAGATCGGCTACAAGCTCGGCCCGCTGCCCATCTGCTCGGACAATCAGGGAGCAATATTCATTAGCTCCAATCCCATCACGGAACGTTGGTCTAAACACATTGACATTCGTTACCACTACGTGAGGGAGCTAGTAGAAGACAAGAAAGTCGAAGTCTTCTACGTAAGCACTGATGACAATCCAGCAGACTTGTTCACTAAGAACTTGGGTCGTATCAAATTCCTCAAATTCAGAGGAATGCTTGGACTAAGATTCTATGATTAGAAGTCCAGCATAGTCGGCTGCACTATGCGCCATTTAATGCTTGCGCGCATCTACCGCTGCACTTAGCAAGGGGGAGTGTTGAACAATAGAGAGCGCCTAACTAGGCAGCCGAGTTCACACACCGGTACTCCGGGTAACAGGAGTAACACATGCATCGTAGATAGAATCACATGCATCAGGATTGGTACTATACAGTAGCTTAGTCAGACGGTCTCCTACATGTATATAAGGACCCCTGTAGCGTAGTACAATCCAAGTCGCTCAACAGCAACTTTGTGTGCATCAAGCCTCACAGCTAACAAACCAGGTAAGCTAGCGTCCCGCTACACTGCGTAAGAGTAGCCTGCTCGTCACCCGGACTGGGCGTGTTACGCTTGCATGGACTCCGCCGGGGATGTAGAGCTTCCAGGCGGTGGTATAGATCCCCGCCGGGCAGTAGATGCTGTTGGCCCCTACGCTTCTTTCGAGAAAGATGGCGGCAAATGGTGCACAACTCACAACAACCAGATCGGACTGCGTCATCTCTTGGAAAGCAGCAGATGGAATCCATCCTGGGAAGAGGTGCGCATGGCAGCCGGGGGCGACTTGGACGAAGAGTGGAAGCAGGATCTATGGTGGGCTGTGGTGATGTGCCAGGGCTTGGAGGGCATGAGGATGATCAGGCCCGGTGACCTTGCTCCCTGGCGGGAGCATCTGGCGAGCTGGAGGGCAAAGATCGAGAGATCAACGGACAAACCTGAGAGGATTATGGAGGGGGGCGTACATTTTCCTGGATATCAAAGGTGGCTTGTCCATAAACGTGTGTTTACGTCTTTCAAACGGCCATACATGCGCACTGATGAAGATGGTCATCTTACCGGCAACCTGCACCTCGGTCGGAAGGGACTGTAAGAACAAAGAGTAGCGTTGCATAGAGACGTCATGATGTGAAGATAAAGCATGCGAAGGAATGGCAGATACAGGCTGGATGCGACTTGAGGATACAATGCACGAGCAAAACATTCGACGCGTCACTAGGTAATATAACGATACTGTAAGAGTGCGGACGATCTACAGGACATGATGCAGATATGGGTTCACGAACAAAAACTCGAACATTCAGGAGGCACGCATTCTGCCTTGGGGTTTCGGCGGCGGGGCTGCTTCCTCGATGATGACCTCGTCATCGGAATCGTCAACTACAGTGGGCTCAACTGCGGGCGGCTGTCCCTCAGATACGCTGGGCACTTCCTTCTTCCGAGCTTCTTCCTTCGACACACGCTCAGCTTTCCAAACCTCGCTAAGATTCAGGATGCGCTGTTGTAGCTCGCCACGAAGACTGGCGAGTTCGCCACCTCGCCAATCGGCCCTCCGATTATCCGCACTGTATCCACGGCTCTTCTGGGACTGGTTTCGTGTCAGTACTAAGATTCAGCTTGTAGCACTATCAAACACGCACCCTTATGAGCTGCATATAGGCCTCCGGGCTCTCCATGAAGACTCGTACGAAGTGCAGAACGTAGACACCGCAGTCACAGTAATTCGGCTGAATGGGAACCTGGATCAACGAGATATAAGCACGGTCGCCGATTCGCTCGAAGAAAGTACTCACCAGCGCAGATTTGGGTATGGCTGCCCGGTATTGATCGAGTTGTTTCTTGTCCTTAGCCTCCAACGCAAGATATGCAGCTAGGGTCTTGCCCGCCTGTCGATGCTGGCCTCCCAAAGAATCGAAGATGAATATGTACGTCCTAATGATACCGCTTGTCAGTTTGCCAAGGAATCAGCAGAATGAGTGAGGTACTCACGTCTTCTCAGGGTCACTAGGTGCATTAGCCCCTTCGCCTTCACCCTCGCCCTCGTCATCATTGTCATTGTCCTCAATCTCCAGCACCCGGTTGCCATCCTCGACACCGCCTTCGGATGCAGAGCCGTAGAAGCTGGATGGCGCGACAGCGGCTGAGATATTGTCATCAACATTGACAATCCCCACAGGTTCTTCCAGTACTGCCAGTCCTGATGGTGAAGGGTCATCCACATCCATCGGCTGGGGACTAGGACTAGAACTCGCTGGGTACTGTAAGTGCATGTCAGCCAGCTCAGCCATTTGCGCATTTGCCGCAGACTCGTTGACAGACGTCTCGCCCCGTTCCGCAGCAAGGGCTGATCGCCCAAGCATTCCTTCGACCTCCTCTTCCCCACCACTATCCGGAGGCGGAGGAGTCTCTGGGACATAATCTAACTCCGGAGCGGGAGGAACCGGTACTTGGTGCTCTGGTGCTGGGGCGACATCGATATCCTGCTCATCAGTCAGGTCCGATTCACGTTTCCTCTTCCGAGTCATGCGCGTCGGACCCGTTGACTTTGGAACAGGCGGTTGGAGAACGTATTCCGGGTTGCATATGATGGCCAGATACCAATGAAAACTGCACATTTGTCCAGATTATCAACACCAGAGCAATTGTAGACCGACTGTTTCACTCACTTCTCGTTTATCGGCACGACGATATATTTCTTCTGGAACAAATCAAGCTTCGAGGTCCATTTCCGCACACTCTCATAACCCTTCTCTTTGCTACGAGTCTGCGAGTAAATAAGAGCACTATGCGTCGCGTAAGCACCTACTCTTTGACGTTAAGCTTCTTGTAGAAAAATGAGCTGAACACATGCACTTGCTCTGCAAAGGCTGGGTCTTTGATCTTTAAATCAGCGAGCCAAAGCCTGATTCAGATACGTTAGTGGTGGACTCAGGCCCAGTTATAGTGAACGTACTTCAGGCCAAATTCGATCAACGTGTCATTGAGATAGCACATGGGATTTAGCCTCTTGACATCGCTCTTCATGATGTTCAGTGCGCCAGCACCTGACGAGGGGTAGACTAGAATCCTACGTGATGTCAACACATCACAGTATATCTTAATGTCGGGTCTATACTCACAGTTCATCAGGGCCAGGAGATGGCTCGGGATCGGTGTTGACAGGTGCCCATGTCTCTGAGTCTGGACCCGCCCATGTGCTGTGAGCGGAATCGGTGGTAGTTGATATAAGCATAAGCATGGTAAAGAAGGGACACGCACTAATTAAGCTTGGATGTTGACCGTGTACTCCTCCCTTGCGCTTTCAACAGATCGGATATGTCAGTCGGCTGCTTGGCGGAAGCACTGCGCTTAGCGCGACTGGACGGAGAGGCGGAAGCCAGAGCGTGAGCCTCAGCTGCACCCTTCGCTTGAACCCACTTGCTTCTCGAGCCAAAGATGCTAGTTGAAGTCATCAAGTCAGTGGGTGAAGCGTTTGTCAAAGTGAAGCACTTGCTCGAGAATCGCCGGGGTAACGTCCTTATTCAGCGTTTTCAGGGCCGACACGAGGGTGTCATATCCATTTCGCACGTCCGGATAGTCTGAGAAGAACTTGAAGGTGATGGTGCCTTCACCACCCCTCGAACCTACGCGCAACCTTCAATTACCATGTGAGGCTCATCCATGAATTCACATACCGGGTACAAATGGGGTCCGGCCATCGGTCTTGTTTATCTTTGACTTCTTGGGCTTCAGAGAAAGAATAACTACAGAACCATCCCTGTATGGCGTCTTCGTATACTATGGCCCGCGTCAACTCTCTTCTCGAGCCTCACTCAGACAAGACTGACCATGAAGTTATTCAGCTGCGGCTCGAATTCGTGCTTTCGCTCCGCATCGAGGGGGGTTTTCGCCGACTGAGCACGAGCGCGCACCACAAGTCGATCGCCACCCTCCTCCCAAGTCAGCCACCATTTCGGATGCGCGATCTCTACTTCTTCTTCTACGTGCATGCATCCCCAACAGAAGCCTTCTAAAGGCAGAAAGAGGTCTGAAGGAGGTATACTCGTGACGCTCTTGCGGCCTCTCGTCGCCACAGGTTTAGTCGCCCGTCCTGACGGACCGGCACCCTTGCCAAAGCCAGACGGCGCTGACAACACATCTCCTAGTTTATTGAATGAACCATCCTGTGATCCAACATCGGTAAACTGGGGTGGCGTCTCTCCAACATGACACCCACCATGGTTGAACTATTGTATGACCTCGGTTTCATCGCCTCTTTCTTACTCAAAGTCTGTTTCTTCGACAAGTCGATTGTTGGCGTCTTCTGCTCTAACATGGCTATCTTAGTCCGCACGTTACCCGGTGGAGGCTTGTCAGCACGATATTGCAGCGCAGGCATTGGAGTATCGTCAGAGAAATTGTCGACAGTCTCTGTGCCGTCGCTCTGTATGTCCAGATCATCTAGGTTGATTGGGTCATCTTGCTTCAAGCGTTTGCGAAGGCGCATTGTTGCATCACCGTCCTTTGCAGTATGCGAAGAGACACCGTTGCTGCCAGAGGCCGATGTAGTGCCGGGTCGTCGTTGAGGTCTTGATGAATCCACAACGTTGGGGGGAACAATCCTGCGATGGTTTCGGAATGTGGGAGACTGTGTGGTGAGACAGTTGATAGGGTCGTCGCTGCTTTCTGACTCAGTCCTGGAAGGCTTAGATGTCGAGCCCCCGGAAGTCAGACGTTGTATGTGAGGGTGGACATCCACCTCGTCCTCGTTGTCGAGGACGATTACTTCGTCTGCCTTCCATGAATCGATGCGGCGTCTGTCAACACTCTTTCCTAGATAAAATAGCAGATATATATGTTCGCAGCTGAGCGCCTGGATCCTGCAAAGAGTGCTGATGCATGCATACCTTTGCCAGTGCCAGAGGACGGGAAATGTCTGGATGGAAAAGGTTCTGCCACTAGCGTCCCTGTTCCTGCGCCTCCACCCGCAAACATCCCAGATAGCTTCGTAAACGTTTGAATAGGAGGCTTGAGAGGTAACACTGTAGCTCGCGCAGTACGATTACTACCAGAGGCGTTGCCACGTTCTCTGAGATTGTCAGTCATACGATTTAGGGTGTAAGGGCTGGTGCCGGAAACATGAGAGCGGCTAGTATTATGAGGTGTTTCGAGGGGTATTGGAGGCTTCGTCCAATGACTGAAGGAGCACATGAGATGATATATACGAGAGCCACACAGTGCACTCACGAAGACGAACTCGAAGGTGGTTGTCTCATGCCATGGAGTTGCGAAGTGTCGCGACGATCGGCCGTGGTCAGGCCACTCATCCTGTGTTCCGTTTGGAGGCCACCAGGCAGTATTCGAGATGGATGTGAACAGCAAGCAGAGTTACGCGTAAGGGAGCCTACCGGAGTGTGTGTGTGAAAGAGAGAGAGCGGAGGCGGGTCGCGGCAGGATGCCTCACGCAGCCTGGCGCGCGCGCGACTCGAAAAGCGTCGACCATCGCCCGGTGCATAACTATATAAGGCAGGTCTCGCTTCGCCCAAACTCTCTTTCAATCTGCCGCAAGTACATTATTGATTTTGCGTGGATAACGCATTCCATTAGCAGCGTAGCACGGCCACCAGCAATCGCGGGGCTCCTAGAGAACGAGTGTCTAATAGTACGTAACTACTGTGTTCAGCGACTAGCAGTGTTATTGGGTGACGCAATCGAAGAGATAGAGGCAGGAGCATGGGAGACGGGTCCGTGGGCGGTGAGCCCAGAGTGATGCGGCGCTGAGTAGTAGTACGCATATAGAGTATGGAGTCCAAGCGGTATGAATGCAAGTAGTGATGACAAATGAAGCGTGCCACGACGAGGAGACACGGATGATGTGAGTACCATGTGAACAGAACTGTAGAGAGTGAGATGGGCACGGGTGGCATATCGCCTCATCAGCACCCGTCGTACAGCGAGTTCTTGGGCCAGGAGTAGCCAGCCTGCGCCCAGGTCGTGAGATTGGGGTTCGTGTAGGCATTCTCATGGCTGAATGCGGATTGTTAGTGCTTGACACACACACCGCAAACACAGCACATACCGGCTGATATAGTCAGCAGTAGGGTAGTTCGGAGGGTCGCACGTAGCACCGTCCGAAATGTCCGGACGCTGGTAGACACGTACGTAGTCAACGTACATCTTCGCAGGGAATTGCAGGTGCATCCAGTCCTGAGTCTGGAAAGACGCTATACAGGAATGGTCAGCCATCGCAACTGAATTTTGCATGTTTCGTGACTTACGTGACATGCCGAAGTTGATGATGACATACTGTACGGGCATCAGTGACACATCATACTGGAGGAAACACATACGCACCATGGGTTCCTCTGGGATGATACGCTGGCTGATTTCGGTCTGGGAGTCGGGTCCGAGGGAAGCAGCAGTCACTTTCCATGCTTCCTCGCCGCTGCTGTACCAAGTGATAAAGCCGTCGTCACGTTTACTCGGGTTCGAGTACCACTCGTAACCGTAGACACCGTACTCTTGGTCATTATAAACCGAGTCGTTGATAAACGTGATAGCAGAGACGGCCTGTTGTAGTGTGCCACCCTGATACGTGTTGAACGACGTCTGCGAGCTATCAAAGATCGTAGTCGCATCGCTGTCGTCGTCGAACTGATACTTGGCGTTATACGGCGCGACCTGCATACTCTGGGAGACCTGGCCTCTCCACCCCTCCGCGACCTGCGCCTCGAAGATATCGATCTCAGGGACGCCACGGCCGACGGAGTTGGACGGCCCCGGATGGTCTTCGCCAGAGCATGTGCATGCGGAGACCTTTTGGCCTGGTTGGTAGCTGAGGCCTTCCGCCGCGCTGGGAGTACCATTCTGGTATGTCTGATTCGGGAATGTTCCGACATCGCAGGCGTCGTAGGTGTATGGCCACGTTCCCTGGGTGGTTGCACCGTAGCCAGCATGTCCCTGTAGTGGGGTCAGCGATGCGATAGCAACGCGTCATGTCAACGCACTAGGTTACCCATGGTCCAGATAGCAGGCCAGAAACCGGGCGCCTGCGGGGTCCCCGGAAGGCTGACCTTCACTTCAATATAGCCCGTTGTGAAGCAGAACTTATTCCAGGTTTGAAGCATCGCACTCCGGAAGTTCAGGTTGTGGTTCTCAACCTCCTCCATCGTGATCACCAACTTGCCGTTTGCTGTGGTGGCTTGCTGGACGGGTGTCAGTCACACGCGGAGATAGACATAATCCGTATGTCACACTCACAGTCGGTGTGTACCACTCCAGATCACCGGTAGGCCAGTACTGCATATCCACCGCCTCCCAGAACGGATCGTCACCCGGCCAGAATGTGCGCCCCTCAGTCTCGAACTCATCGCTGAAGACGAGCGAGTACTTTGTACCGTCCTTCGATGAGAACGAGTATGCGGATTCGGGCGTATCCGAATCAATCAGCTTCGGGACGGCAATGTTGGGCACTTGCCCAGAGCCGTTGATGCCGCCCAGGTTGTACCCAATCTTGGTTGGTTTCGTTGTCGTGAAGTAATGAATGATAGGGTATCCAGCAAAGAGCATGAGGAGCGCAGCGAATAGGATGATAAGCGCAGACATGTTGATCCAACCTCGTGACGAGAACGGATTGCATGTTCGCTCCAGGGCTGCGTCTCGAACTGGATCTGGATTGTGAAGGGCATCGTCGAGCTCGGGGTCCTTGGTATCCCACAGATACGGATATTGTTGCACGGACGACGTTCCCACCATCGGTGTGGCACTGCTCTTCTCCCCCGTCGTGCCGACCGAAACTTCCGACGGGGCGGCGCTAAAGCGTGAGGATGTGTATTGGCCATTGCTGACGTTCGGATTATACTACAGCTACATGAGGAGGAGAAAGAGGGCGAGATGAATGGCAACGCACTGAGTATGGCCCATATCCACCGCCTATCGCACCTGTGGCGACACCGCGTGCAGTGTCGTTTCTCCCACTAGCCGAGGCTTGCGGAATAGAGGATGACTGAGTGTGGGGAGCGGCCTGGGGCTGGTAGTGTCGACTGCCATTCTGTGGGCTTTGGGGAACGGCGTAGTATTGCTGGGGCGGCCTGCGCTGAGGGGCAGCCATGGTGGTTGTGGAGAAAGCGCAACGGTGAGCGGCTGAAGGCTGCGCGGTGTGCGCGCGCCATTCCCATAACGCCAAGTTTGGTGTCAGTCTCACTGTCACGTGAGCAACAGATCTTACCCATTGTATCCAAATGTTCAAACTCCGAAAGACTTCTTGTTACGGGGCTTCTTCTTGTTCCCAAGCTATTTCAAGCCGTGGCTTTGACATTCACGAAGGACCTTGAAGCCCGTATGGGGTAGGTGTACTGGCGTTCGTGCTCGTACCCATGCTCGACTACGCTATGCAGAGCTTATGTCGTGGGTCTAGGATCTTTAAACAAAGTCTTTGCTAGGAACCAGCTGATCAGCCGGTGGTGGCACGTTTCGGTGCGAGTATCTTGAATATATACTGGATGCCTACAATCCAGGTTCGTCGCCATACACTACGGCCATGTCCAACAACTGACCGGTGCTCCTAGATTTACTTTTGCTTGAACTAATCCCAGCAAGCGGCACTAGAATGACGGATTTGAAAGTTGACGTTGAGCGGCCGTGGCGCGAAGTCCCCGTCGTACTACATCGGAAGCGGGCCTGTGGCCTACTCCAGCAACGTATGCAGCATTGCCGCATCGAAAGTGCTTTAGCCTTCCTCTGCCAATTGCAATGCGACGTTCATGTGGATGTGGCGTATAACGGTATGCCTCTGGCCAAGGCCGAGTAACCCACTGCTGTGCTCCGCATCTCGTCTCAGAGGCAGCGGAAGCACTGAACTGCACACATAAGTACTTGTAGGGATGTCAAACTGCTGACAGGCATCCTCGACAACCGATGAAACGTCTTCTTCTTGCTTCTCGCGGCAAAGCTATCTACTTCTGACAGCACGGAGGACACCCGCTATGATCTCCGTCGGCTCTCTTCAATCCTTGAGCATATTCGCGGCATTACCGGGTTAAAGACGGGAATGTCTTGCATGGTCTGTCACTAAGTCGCGCAATTGTGCAACTGTAGATAGGTGTTGGACCTCTCACTTGGTAAGACAAGCCGTCAGATATATCACTGCCTACCTCAAACATGCATTCCGACGTTCCGATAGACTCTATAGACATGTTTTACAACATTTCGGACGATGCCTAAAGGCCGAGAGTAACACAGCCGTCGTCGCTATTCTCAATGAATACGCCGCCAAAGATCAAGCCCTCGTTAATGCCAGTCTCCTGATATCCCTCGTGCACGACATCGATGTTCGGCGGACCAGTCGGCTCCTTCAGTATGCCGACGTGAAAGGCGCCGCCGCCAGTGTTGTTGTTATAGGCAGGCCCAGCAACCTGCGCGAGTGGGGTATAGCCCTCCGAGTAGTACACCGTGATGGTACTATCGGGCACGGAGGCGATTAGCTCCTGTTGCGATGACTCATATAACTACACTGTACTGACTTGTCAACCCAGCCCATGGTCAGCGCGAAGTTGTGCCAGACGTCGTCTGTAAAGGGCGTCTGGAAGAATGTCGTTTCGGGCGTGTTTGACTGCAGGCCGGCGACGCGAAGCGACTTCGCGGTGGTGATGTTCGGGTCCTTGGCGGTGCTGAACGGCGTCCCCGCCGTGATGGTGAACTGCGAAGACGAGTAGTCTGCATACTCGTGCCAGAGGGGCTGCAAATTCGGAGGCGTTCAGCACTAGTGGTCTCAGGGCTGATGCAGAAAAGAACGTACGTGATACTCGTGCGAGTAGTTGAGGGGCCGGGCGGGGTCCGTGCGTACCGACCAGTGGAATGTCGTCGTGCCTTGCACCGTGCTGGAATTTCCATTCTGTGACAAGTCGATCGCGGGCAGCAACTCAGAGCGTCGGAAGCCGGCCTCTGGCGGTGATCCGCCTGGAATGAAGATCGAGTAGTCGCTGTATGATGCGAAGTCAGACTACTGGCAACCAAGGTAGCAGAACATTCTGGAATCTTACTTGATCGTCACCTCGAATGGTTTGGAAGCCACCGGCAAATCGAACTGAGGGACACATAGGCATAAAACCAGATGCTCCAATTCGTCAAGAACGCACTAAAGACGGGGCGACAATGGGGAAGTTCAACACTTCAGCCCAAGTCTGATCTGATAGGCGGGTCAGCTGGGAAAGGTTCTTAAACCGTATAATATATATACTCTGCCCGAGGTCGTATAGATTGCTGTAAACGCTCGTGTTGGTGTCAAAGTCTGCCGCAGTGGTAGTCTGCGCGACGCGCCCTTCGAACAGCACAGAGCACGCCGCGCCGGGGCTCGGGGCAGCTATCGCCAACCCTGCGAAGCAGATTGAGACAGCGAGCAGTAGAGCAGTGTGCATTATAGTGGACAGCCGTTCCTGCACGAACTAGGACAAGGACAGGGTGAGAGGCCAAGAAAGTCTGTAGTCCATATAATAAGTCAAGAGAGCATCGCTCGTGCCACGGTTGGCCTCGAGCGCATGGCCGGGAGAATGTCGGGGTCAGCGTAGAGTCGTCGTGGAGATTAGTCGGGATCGGGGTGCATATGCGAATTGGAATTGTATCCAGGGCTGTGGACCGGAATTGTGACATTGAGGCACGGCCATAAGAATAGGTTGATGCGAAAGAGTCAGGTTTGGGGAGAGCATGTGCTGGAGTGTGAGCGACAGAAACATGAATGGGGGAGATCGTGAGAAACATGACGAGTAGCGAGTCGAATGGACGGGGGCATTTTGCGGGACAGCAGCAGAGCAAGCTGTGAGAGAATCGACAAGGCATTTTGAGAGCATAGAGGTATATGGTTGGGTCGACGCAAATGGGCACGTTGGTTGGGCCAGAGGAGAAGGTCTGGTTATGCTTCTGTCACAGTAATCTGCGGTGCGAGTGCAAGGCCCAACTTTCGCAATGTGTTAGGCTCACTAGCATGGGTGATCATCTCCTTGATAGATACCAACGAGTGGTCGTTAGAAGTACGCCGATCCTCCAGCTTCTCCCTCCAGAACTGCACATATACATGCGAGTCGTCGCCCGGTGTGAAATCCTGTTCGCGGAGATTGCTCAGACACAGCGAGCGAAGATGTGGGAAGGGAACCTGTATAGTCTCAACGGTGCCACCCTCACCCTCGCCATTGCCCTCACCAGCGTCGGAAGCTGCAGCAGAGGGCTCACTGAACATCCGACGGAGGATCTTCGTCGCGCGTTTGCCCTGTACGGCGAGCTCGGAAACGCTCCGGAAGTGGGCAAATATGAGCACCCAGATACGCTTCCGGCAGAGCGACGTGACGTGCAGCGTGCGCACGCGGGACAGCGCCGGGTGCACGACGAACGCTGAGAGGATCCGCCGACAGTGCGTGCTCGAGACAGTGATGTGGAAGACATTTGTCTCCGGCGCGGGCGTGCCCGCTTTGGGGCGGGCAACGTGGACTGCCAACGTGAAATTGACATAGCCCTCGCCCTTGATGTGAAGGCTTGTGAGCTCGCCGAGTGCGAGGATAGTCCGAACTATGGATGCGGCGAAGCTCTCTGGGGTGTCTAATAGCGGTGCATTCAACGCCATGAAGAGAGACCGCAGGGCAGGGAGCCGCAGGTGGTCCAGGAGCTTGATCGCGTCCGTAGTGTAACCGTGGAGCTCGAGCCGGCGCAGGTGAGGGAGTTCCACGGGCGGCTCCTCGATGGAACCGGTGTCGGCGGTCCAGAGAGGGCGTGAGGCGTTCTGGAGGACGAAGCTCTCCAGCAATGGTGCAGAGCGCAGGATCCGGACGAGGGTGTGCATGTCGAGTGATCGCAAGACACCGCTCCATGGTAGTAGGCCGACAATCGTGAGCTCCTTCAAAGTTTGTACTTCTAGCTCGAACCAGGGAATGTGGCATGTCAAATGGCATAGGGAAAGAGACTCCAGGCATGCGTTTTTGCTCTTCCGTAACATGAGTCCGAGGCGACGCGCGTCTTCTTCGCGATCAAAGACAAGATTGTAGAGCCTCAGGTCCTTAAGCAGCGGAGCTGGTCTGTTCAATAGGTCGAGCACTTCCGGTCCTAGGTCCATCTGGCTCGATATGAGCAATATGCGAATGCATGCGATATGCTCGAGCACGACCCGGAAGGAGGCCATCCAGTCTGCACGGCTCTCTAGGTTGTCGTATATGAGCGGGAAGTCGGCAAGTATTGCCAGAGGGGTATCTGCAGACCGATTAAGGAGCTCCCGCATCCAGTCGGGGTGGCGATTGAGGCGGATGCGGCTCCATAGCTTGGCAAAACTCAGCGCCACCACACGCCAGTGGCGACAGACGTGCGAGACGGTGATCCATGCGTAGGCCGGTGTAGACATCCCGAGGGTGTACTGTACAGTGGCTGCGACAGATAGAAAACACTCTGAAAGAATCTCAGGCGGAAGCGTGAAGACTGGGGAGAGCTGTTCCATGGAGGGCACTGCTGGTAATCCCTATCAAGACTCGTATTCGCTGTATATATATATCGAACTCACAATGGAGGCAGACAATAAGTGCTAGACGAGCTGCGGTGGTGTCTGGTAGGAAAGGATGAATGAGATCCGGAGACCCTCTGTCAGAATTTGACTCTTCAGCCTTTTGTCTAAAGTCTTGCAGCCGATTGGACTTTCTCAGAGTGTGCCAGGAATGATTCAGACCGACTAGCAAGAGCACGGATTGGAGAGCCTGGTGTCGAGTCGTGAAACATGGAATCTGCGTGCCCTCAACGTTGCTTCAACGTTTCCAGCGTCGCCACAGATATTATCGGGAGCAGGATAGCACAGAGGCTTATAAGTTACTGCGCGTGAGTTATAGGATCACGTGGATGACGCGGTCGACGTCGTCTCAAAGTACAGTCCCCCCTCTTTCGAACTCGGGTTTGATCAGGCCTCGCTTTCTATCTCGGTTGGACTCGCAATGGACGAATCTGCTGCGTTAGAGGCCTTGGCTAACATCCTCAATCGCCTAGCGGACGACCCGTACGATATTACCCTCCACATCGAGCATGTGCGCATCGCGCAGCAGACCGGCATGGACGACCAAGTGGATTCGGCTCTTGAAATGGCCATCACATTCTGGACCGTAGGAGACTATGTCTGGGGACTGCTGCTCGAGCGTAAGCTACAGGGAAGCGACCTCGAGTCACCGGAGGCCTTGCAGGCCATTCTGGATCTATTCAACCGCGCGGAACAGGACTACTTGTGTGCGTGGGTTACTTGGTACTCAAAGTGAAGCCGTGCTAACATGGGCTTAGCTATCCCTTTGCTGCGAAAGCATCTCGACTTCCTGGCGGAGCGATACGAACACTTTGCTTCTCTAGAGGCAAGGCCAGAGGAGTTCGGAGATATGTTCACTGCGTCGTGGATGCGCGTTGAAATGCCGAGAGTTGTGGAGAAGGGGGCAGGGCACTTGACCCAGGTGAGCTTAGCCATACTATAGAACAGTTTTGAGTGGGCCGGGAGCACCGTTCCTCGTCCGAACACCCGCGTGAACGGGTGCGTTTGCCTTCACCCTACGTCAGTGTCCAGTACGCAGCATGCGGCGTAACAAAGGATCGTGATTTCCGGGAGGCAGATGAGGGCCGCCTCAGCAGGCCTTCGACCACGGACGCTTTGCGGAATGTCCGGAACAAAGGTCGAGCTCGGGATCAGGCCTTCCCACCAATCGTTTGTAACAGAGGCAGCCATGTAGCGGAAAGATTTCAGGCCTGATCACAACTTGTACGATCTCTGTTTGCAGCTTACTCACTACGCCCCCAGAGCCATTTGCTTTGGGACGTGTACAAGGACTGGGAGATGGAACAGCTCCAGAATGCATCCCCTGCAGAGAGGTTCGTTCAAAAGTTGCGATACGCGTCACGACCTCACGGTATACACAGAGCTGAACTGCAAGACCATGTCGAACTCGTGCTATTGAAGCGTCTACAGCAACCTCACTCTAGTGAGTGTCATCTCTGTATCTATGGAACTGTCACTCATGAATGTAGATCACGAGGAGACATTTCAAGGCTACTCGAGTTTCACGACGAATTTCAAGCCGCCCGAAGAATACGAGCCGCTGCTCGTGGAGGCATCGAAAATGCGCGCACAGCCGGTCAAGGCGTATGAGAAACGTGAGAGTCTCGAGGCCTCCCTCGTGCGTGGCAGTCGTAGAGATGCTGAGCCGGTGATTGACCCAATCTTGCTTCAGGCGCAGTCCGGGTACTCTTTAGAGGGCTACGCGTACTACATCGCGTCGGAGCGACGCAAGAAGCCAGACCTGTTTGTAGTGCAGGGGCTGTATGAACGAGCCATTGCGGAAGCTGACAAGCGCCGGTGGAACGGCGAGACAACTGCAGAGGCCGCGCTGCGTTCCTTCTGGGCTGGATACTTGGATGTTTTAGTGAGTACATCAGTGTCTTACCCGTGCCACAGAGTTGATTGAGTCGTGCAGAGGATACAAGAGGTGGAGGCAGATGTTCAAGCGACGGCTTTCCAGCGAGCACTGAAAAGCGTACCGGCCTCTGGGGAGGTGTGGGCGCGTTATTTGCGGTTCTTAGTGGGTGCGAAAGGCTGTCACCCACGAATGTGCTGATTTTTTTGCAGGAGCGTATCGCGGAACCAGAAGGGGATTCGGGCATCGCAGGTACGCGCGGTTACGTCATTACAACAATGACTGACATCTCCGATAGATGCCTACGAGAAGACCAAGACCATACGCCCTCTACAGGCGGACGTTGAGCAGCTAGTCCCCGTCGTGCTCGCTCGCGCGGGGCACGAGAAGCGGCTAGTAGAAGCAACGCAGACTGGCGAGGGCTTCGACACACTCGTTGCAGTCGTATTGGATGGTGTCTCCAGAATCAGAATAGGTACGCTAGCAATAAATGAGTCCAAAACAGCATCTTATCGCCCCTTACAGCGGCTCCCGCAGGCGATCCCAGGCTCCGAGTTGAAAAGTTCTTCTCCGGTGTAGTGAGTAGTCTCCACCCCCTCCGACGTCACTACTCCGAACATCATTTTGCAGTGTAGCACCTTTTCAGATCTCTCTCAACACGCACTCGTACTCTGGGAGGACGCGACGAAGCACTACAAGAACAGCTACCTCGCGTGGACAGCCTACACCGATGTATTGATGTAAGCCGCTAACAACCATATATGCTCGTGCATTTTGCTGAATCCTGGTCCGCACAGTAAGCAAGGTTTGTACGAAGATGCGCGTAGGGTATTCAAGGACCTCTGCATGAAGCACCTGGACTGGCCGGAGGCGATTTGGGACGCGTGGCTCGCGTTTGAGCAGCTGCACGGCACCATCGAGGAACTCGAACATGCGATGGACAAAGTCGAGTTCGCGCAGGGCCAAACCAACCTCCGCCGACAGAAGGTGAGCAAACTCCTGCCGTAGCCCCTGCGTGTCAAGAGTGTGATGAATCTTTCCCAGGAAGTGGAGAAGGCAGAACAAGTGGCGATGCAGCTGATAGCAGAACAGCGAGCTAACATGGCTCCTATATCTGAGGCGCCTGCCTCTGCTGTCGCAGGTGGATACGTCCCTATGGACGTAGACTCCGGCCCGAGCCCGTCTGGTGGGACGAAACGGAAGGCAGAGGAGGAGGCGTCCGCGGGAGATGCCAGCAAGAAGGCGAAGACAGGTACGTCTTTTGTCGACTGTAAACGCTCTCTTGTGCTGACGCATCTGCTCAGATCAAAAGCCCTTGCTCCTCAAACGGTATGTTGCTCTCTTTCTTGGAGCGGGACTATGATAAACGCAGTACTAGGGACCGCGAGAATTGCACGGTATTCGTGGCGGACCTGCCCGAAGGCACGAAGGAAGACGAGCTCAAAGCTTTGTTCAAGGACGTGCGTCCAGTTCCGATCCGATCCTCTTTGATGAAGTCTCTAATTAGCAGTAGTGTGGAGCGATACGTGAAATCAAGATGACACGACTGCCAAATTCACTAGTCGCTACTGTCGAGTTCATGGAGCGGGTATGTGGAAGATTACATCAAGTCTTGAGCTGGTAACTCACGTGACGTGTAGGATAGCGTTCCGGCCGCATTGACGAAGGACAAGAAGCGAGTGGATGGACAGGAGGTCGCGGTCCACCTCGCGTGGCAGTCTACGCTTTACATCACGAATTTCCCCGAGAAGGCAGACGACACGTTCATCCGCGCCCTCCTCGCGAAGGTACGCATTATATCACTCTCAGAATAGGCAATCGCTGAGATGCGGCTACAGTATGGGACGATCTTCGACGTCCGGTGGCCGAGCAAGAAATTCAAGGCTACACGCCGCTTCTGCTATGTGCAATTTACGTCCCCGGTGCGCTCGCCTCTGTCCACTGTTGTGTTCCCGATCTTACACGACCGCTCGACGTAGGCGTCTGCGCAGGCGGCCTTGGAGTTACATGGAACGCAAATTGGGACAGATATGTCTCTGAACGTTTATATCTCAAACCCTGAGCGAAGGAAGGAGCGCTCGGACGCTGACGCAAATGATCGAGAAGTCTACGTTGCGGGATTGAGCAGGTTCACAACTAAAGAAGACCTGGAGACCCTGTTCAAGACGGTACGTAGGGATCTGTTCGACAGCGCATATGTGCTAAGATTTCGTTGCAGTATGGTGCTGTGAAGGAGGTCCGGATGGCTCTGGACAGCAATGGACGACCAAAAGGCTTCGCCTTTGTGGAGTTCGAGGACGAGGTGAGTGTTCAAAATCGTCCTTTGGCTACTCGGCTGAGACAGGCGCAGCATGATGCGGTGGCGGCTCTAGGCGCCAACAACCACGAGTTGAAGAATCGGCGCATGGCTGTAACACTTGCGGATTCTCGGGTTCGCGCACGCACAAGGTAAGTACCCCGATGTTTGTTTTTGGGTTTGGTATGCTCAATGTTTGCCAGGGATCCTAATGCCCGAGCGGATATCCGCAATCGCACCATCTACATTCGAAACCTGCCTGCTGACACCCAAGAAGCCTTGCTGCAACAAGCACTCGAGAAGTTTGCCCCGGTGAAGCGCGTCGAAGTCTTTGCCGACAGGGGAGAAGCAGATGTGCAGTTCGAGAACGCGGCAGTGAGTCCATGTTTACGAAGTGTCTGGCCTTCTCTGCTCCGGATCTCGCTGATGCGTTCTCTGGTAGGATGTCGGAAAGCTGCTTCTCCGCACAGCACCCATTGTATTCAACGGAAATACCCTGGACCTTGTTGCTGACGCGCAGGGCGCACCTCGTGTGGCTCGCAATGCTTCGTCTGCCGCCACATCCGGGTCGGGTATGTTTGTCCCCCGTGCGGCGGCATCGAGGCCTCGCGCGGGCCTGGGCAGCAAAAAGCGGAATGCTACTATATCTGCGGTGACATCGTCTTCGAGTGCAGTGATTACGGGTACGAAAGGTCCTGCCTCTGGGCAAAGCCGGGGACAGGATGACTTCCGGAAGATGTTGGGATGAGAACCCATCAGGTCTCAGATCATGGTGCACATGCATATACATGGACGTCTCATACCAGACAACATATTCTCCCTGTTGTACAATTCCTGTCAGATAAACATTACTTGGTTTCTACTCAGTCACTATTACAGCAATCATGGACATACGCATCGTTCTGTGAACAGGCGCTGATGTCACGGTGGACCAAGCGCCTATTATCGTTACCCCCACAACGTCCAACAGTCGTTGTTGTCCACTCTTCTCACCTTCTCTGTGTCCGCATCACAGCGTCCCTGAGATGGAAGCCGTGAAGAAATACCAAGAAAGTACTACAATTCGTCTGGAATGGATTGTCGGCAATCTCAAGACGTTGTTCGACGGAAGGTCCGTTTACTCGTTTCACGAAAGATCATGGAGATCCCCGATCACCAAGCCTCCTTAGCAAAGGAGAAGCCAAGTCCAAAGTAACAAAGTCCGTCAAGTTCGGCGCTGGAAAGTGGCAGGTACTCGGTGTTCTGTAACTGACTGCATGGGGCTTTGCTGACAGCAGTGCAGATTCTGTTCTACCCGAACTCAGGGGGTGTGAATGCCGAAGGACAATCGTTCATTAGTTTGTATCTATCATGCGAGGTATGCAGGTTGGTAGACTGGCAAACATAGTTTCTTCTGACGACAGTGTATTAGCCTACCGCTATGGAGAAGGAAAACGCCATAGGCGGAAAGTATGTGTTCGCCCCGGTACTAGTGACAACATCGTTGATCCCGTCGCTAGGTGGGTCAGGGAAGGTGTCTTCAAGTTTGGATTCGAGCTGCGCAAGTAGGTAGTCAAAGAAATGACCACTGGACTCGATACGACGAGCTTTTGCAGCCTCGACAAAGTCATCCTATATGGTAGCAAGGATGCCCATGATCACTCTTTCTCCCAACAGGTGAGTCCTCTGGGCGACGTTGTTTGAATCGATGATTGACTGTGGCTAATCCTGCAGACTCAAAACTGGGGATGGGCTCAATTTGCTCGGAGGGATAACGTATACTATTCCAATACTCTCAGCAAGCTGCAGGATGCGTTCACAGTGATATGCACTATCACATCGTCTCCGTCGCTTCCTGATCCTGTGCCGACGATCCCACAATCGCTTGTGCCAAAGGTTCTCTTAGATTCTATGGGCGGACTTCTCGATGAGTGCGTAATGCATAGCCGGGCCGTACTTCCAAGCTCACGAGATCTTCTCAGTCCCCTCTACTCTGATGTAGAATTCGTTCTGCCACGCAGAGGCAAGCCTTTCTATGCAGCGAGAAGAATATATGCGTCCCGACGTTTATTGAAGCGCGTGGAGTACTTCGGCATTAGTGAGTCACCACTATTATAGCGTGTACGCCTCCAGTAACACCTCCAAGTGTTCGACTCCGGGTTTGCAGAGACCTCGACATCCTCTACGCACGGAAACGTCGACAGCGGGGATTACGTTGATGGACACGACTTGCCCGCAGATTCGCAGGGATCCAGTGCTGTGATGAGACAGTTTGAAGACTCCGATGACGAAGATCAAGAGGACGATGATAGTTCAGTGGCTGATACTGAGAAAGACAGGCTGAAAGCACATGTTCCGGAGACCATAGAGGAGGTCACGGAAGCGGGAGGTGTACCATCGGAAACCTACGATATGGACTTCTCAGGAGATATGGCCGAGTATCGCTATCTGGACGGAGGCATCGATATTGAAGACGAGGCGCTCCGTTCTGTTCGTCCCAAATTGTCCCATCCTTCCACCCCGCAAATTGTCCCATCATCAATGGAACAAGAGAGAAGAGGGTCACCTCCGAATCTCTCCATCCCTGGCCCCGCAAAGACGCAAGTGATTGTTCGCGATGCCGCATACGCAACCTACCGTGCGGTTCTGTACTACGTAAGCCAGCCTTCTCGACATGGCATCACACAGACCGAAGCATTGCTTATGAACACGCTCCCACAGATATACACCGACACGATCACCTTCGCTCCTCTATCTTCTACCTTCCTGGCAACCTCCGCGACTACACCAAACACGGCCGCATCAGGCCCGGCGACGCCCTCGTCGGAATCCCAGGCTCCGGCATTCGCCCAGCAACTCAATCAACCGAAAGCCGAGAGTGCGACAACTACTGGGTCCACGCCCCCGCGCTCGCGGCGCGAGTGGATCGCACAGTGGGAGCGGGACGACGTTAGCGGCAAACCCCGGCCATGTTCTGCGAAAGCCGTCTACAGACTGGCGGACAGTACGTACTACAAGGGAGGGCACCGGTGCATGTTCTGTGCTGACCTGCGCCGGCAGAGCTCGATTTACAGGAACTGAAGCAGCGTGCATTCCAACACATCGTCCGATCCCTCACGGTCGCCAACGTTGCGTACGAGGTGTTCTCCACGTTCTCCGCCGCGTTTGAGGACGTGCGCAAGGTAACCAATCTACTTGCGGTCAGACGTGCAGGCTCGGGAATGCTCACACAATGCGACTTCTTTGCGCGATCATGTGCAGGTCCAGGTCAGCTTCTTCCTTGACCACTGGAGTGAAATCCGGGCATCAGATGCGATGCACAATGTATGGCAGCAAATGCGGCTCGGGAGACATCAGGGCTTCGAAGAAGGTGAGTGCTATGCCACCTTCGCATTCGACTCTTCGCACATCGAAACTTAATACTGTACGGTGATTCAGTTTGGCCAGTGATCGCCCTCAGCCTCGAATATACGCCGCGGCCCGTAAATGGCACAGAGCGTGGCGACAGGGATTGAGTCAACACTGAGTATCGGACTTTCACTAGTATCAACATTGTACCATCACGCTTTGACAGGATGTACCAAAACCTGTATTATAGCATCATGTTGTCATATATCTTACCTATGCTTTCAAATTCTACTCGCAGGCCCGGATATCATGACCGCCGTTGTTAGGAGCACTAACGCTGACATCCAGTAGTCTGAGCACGCGTCGTCAGAATAATTTATAGCAATGTGCATGGATCACATTGCATCTCATCGCCCCGACTCTAGTCGATGCTCGTGAGACTCCCAGCGACCGAGGTCGACTCGCTTTCCGTGTCCGTCGTCCCCGTCATATCCATATCAGCCTCATTCACGACATCTTCGCGGTCAACATTATGGCTCTGCCAGCGCGCTGCCCCACTGTCTCGCCGCCCCGCCGCCGGGGGCGAGTCTTGCGTGTCGCGGTCAAACACGCCTCCGCCGCTGCCCCACGAGGCCGTGCGCGGGCTGATGCCGATACCTTAACAGTTCACACAAACGTCGTTGAGCGGGGCACAACACTCAGGACGGTCGTAACGAACCACCATTCATGAACGAGAACGAGCCCAGCCGTGGCGTCGGCGTTGATGGACGCGGAGAGCCGATGCGCGGGGACCCCACACGGAAAGGCGAGAAGGCTGGCCGCACGGGCGTGACGTGCACGGGTACTGGGGTGCTTGCTACCCCATTTTCGGAGCCAGCCTGGGGGCCCACAGAAGGTGGCGACGGGGAGTTGTCTCGTATATCTAGGGCTTTTGGTATAGTTTGATTGTTCCGTGGGACAACCGGAATTGGTTGTGGTAAATCATCCATTGAAACATTCTTGTGAAGGGTTTCATGGTCATCGGCGGGCGCCAGCTGTTCTGACGGTACCGAGGCGGCAAAATGCTTCTCGCTACTCCTGATGCTGTGGTCGCTGTCGTAGTCGTTGGTATCGTCGTTATCATGGCTACGTGATGTATTGTTGTTGTTGTTGTTGTTGTTGTTGTTGTTGTCGGCATCGTCGTCATATCGGTCCTGTTCCTGTGAGAATGTATCTCGTTCATCCGGGTCATCAGCCAGGCCCGCGTACGCAGAAATGGTCTCATTGCCATTGGCAGACATATGCTCGTAGCTGCTCGCGCTCGCGTACGACCGTCGCATCCATTCTTCCTGCTGCCACCGCAGCTCCTCTTCATCTAGGTCCTGCTCAGAAACTTCGCTATCACCGTGGTAATCGGCGGGCACAAAGAGTGATTGGTCCTCGTAGTCTTCGTACTCCTCCGACAGCTCAGGTGGAGTTGATCCCGGCTCTCTGTCTGTGGGCAGTGAGGGTATGCGATGTAGAAGACCAAAGCTATGAAAGATAATATAAATGAGAAAGCGTGGTAGAGTGAGATAAGCGGACTCGCCCAAACACGCATCCTAACAGTCCCTCTCCGCCCCAGTGACGATTGGGAACGAGCACGACTTCCCGAATGGTGCTGTAGAGCGATCGGCGTGAGTGCAGGCATGACAGGTATACAACTGCCGAACGTACTCGAAGTCGTATGAATACACATACACACGGAGGGGCCTTTCGATATGCTGCAGTTCCAGAATCAGGACCAGCGGAGCCGAGGAGCCCATGCAGAACACGCAAGACGCACGCTTTCGACGACTTCGTAGAAGTCTCCCTCGGCACTGAGCACGCCGCCAGACCACCCAATGATCCAGTCCCCGTACGGGACGAGCCCCGCCGACTCGGCAGGGCTTCCTTCGAGAACATCGAGCACATGCCACACATTGTCGAGTGCGAGCTCGGGATTGCATATGCGCATGCTCAGCCCGAGCAGAGAGGGCTTGCGATCTGCCTCCGGTTCCTGCGGGTCCGGAGCATTTGTATGTGGCAGAGCCCAGTCCCGCGAGGGCACGATCGGAACAACTGTCCCCAGAAGACCAGCTTAGTATGCCCGTGAGGAAGTGTTAAGAATGGAAAAGCACCTCTTGTCTGCTGACTTTTGCTATTCCAGACCAGCAGGTTCAGCGTCCGCCCCTCGTGGTTCTCCACTATCTTCTCAAGCTCAGTCGCGTCCGCACTGTCTGTGGGGGAGAAGCCATCGCCTTGAAAGCCGACCACAAAGTCGAAGAACGGCTCGATGCTGGTCTGCGATGCGGGTGAGGACGGGGTGACGCGGAGGACGTGTAGGGCGCGTGGTGGTGCATGTGAGGAGTACTCCACGGCGGTAGATTGCCCTGCTCCCATGAGAGTGTAAGGATTAGCTTCGCTCTATAAGAAGTTGCACCGTTTTATGGTAGACAGAGTGAAGGAGGTGTATGCGTTGCGGGCGGCGGCGGCGGCGTTCTTGCACACCTGCTCGATGCGGAACGGCCCTCCAACATGCCACGTGGCGCGTGGCTCACAAGTCCGGGCGTCTGCAACACTCGATCGACCCGGCCATCACACACTGTAGCACTAATGCAGACTCAGTGATCCTCCCAGACAAAATAATGACTGTGCAGCCAAACACACCCCTACAAAACGTGATTGAAGAAATTGATAGCATATACTGATCTACTACACCCCCACCGTCCCACATGTCGCGCATCGTTCAGCGAGAAGGCCTGGCAGAACCCCGGAGTTTCTGCATAAGTGCGTCTGTCTGGAGTTTGAACATCGCCGCCGCTGAATACAGACCTATTCATGTGATCAAGCAAGAAGTCACTCCGCTATAAATGCATCACAAGGCGAAGAGGGAGAAGACTTGGCCACGATGCTGTCCCTCCTGGTTCGAACTCGTCATGAGCACCGTATCGTCTCGGCCAAAGGCGAACGGTCGAGCTAGAGCTCAGCGGGAGATGCTCGACGGACGCGGCTGTGCGAACGGGTCCCCGTCAGAAATCTGCGCGGCAGAAAAAAGTGGGGGACAGACCACGTCGGCGGGAAATGAACCTGCGTGCCGCCCATTATCGCAGACACGCGACGGGCGATTATCTGCGCAAAGCTGCTGGGCACGGCTGGACCAGTTTGACAATGAATTCCCAAGGTGACGTGGGCGGCCTAGAAGAAGCGGGCGATTAAAACGAGCGAGGGGCGAGATGGCAGGCACCCTGGAGGCGCCTGCTATTCAGTCGTCGACCTCGGGAAGCAGCTTGGCAGTCTGCAAAGTGATAGACGGACTCTGACGAGCGGCTGTATCGGGTTGACAGTAGACCGGGATTCTTGAAACTTCCGTCCGTGTAGTCCGTGTGAGACGACAGCATCACCAAGGGCCGCAGTTGGGGTAGGTTGGGGTATACAGAATATGTGATTGCTTCTGCCCCAGTGCAACGTGTTGATTTCGTGCGCACCCTAGATCCCCGTCGTCGTAGCTGATGCGTGCTCCCGCCCTCGGGGGCATTTCCAGAATAAGGAATCTCGACACCCCAGAGTCGGGGAGCTAGCCTCCAGCGGGGTAAGTAGCCACGAAGTAGCCCGGGAATACGGCTCACCTAATCGTCGGAGAAACGCGCAAGAAAGGCAGAGAAACGACCGCATAGAGACAACTGCAGCGCTCCCGACTGCCCTACCCAGGAGTCGGAGCCGGAGCGTTCGAACCTGTGGAGCGCGGAACGAAGGCCACGGCGGGAGAGCGATCCTCGCCTGGACCCCACCTTCCTCGGCCGATATACTGATTGCGTTTCCACCGCCAATCGGACAAATCGCGGGGGACACCCTGGAGGATATACTTCTGGCGAATGGTTTGATGGCCTCTCAGCACGCTGTTCAGTGCCAGCCATGATCGAGTCTTCTCCGGGTATTTGAATTCGTACTAGAACACATCGCTGGGAGCGGTCTTGACGTACAACCATGGTTCATTGTTACCTCGTGATGCTCACTGCTCTTCCCAATATGATACAAGTTGAGTGACGGCGGCAACAGGCCGGCAAGGAAGTGAATGTATGGCAGTAGGTCGTGGACTCACCAGACAGTGAGCGATAGCGCGGCGCGACGCGTCGGTAGGAAGTGAACGAGTGCTTGAATACTAGCATGACTGATGCAACGGTCGTAGGAGTGGCAACTCGGATGCCAGTTTCAGCGAAGAATGAGTGAGTGCCGTTGATCGTATCTAGGATGCCAGGCGCATGGTTGGCTTCGCATCGACCTGGTTCCAGAAGGAGATATCTGAATCAGGGAAGGCGGAGGATGCTCGCTGACAGTGGAACGCCAGCGACGCATCTGCCAGGTAGTGGTACTCGAAAGAAGAGAGATGTATGCTTGATATAGCGCACCTGAGATTCGGAGATGTAAGCATGTTGCGTTCATACAAATATAGTATTCGTGTAATCCACTGAATGGAATAGATACCAGTCTCTTCGCCAACAAGTGCCACGATGATCGTGAATGCTGCGTCATCGCTGCGGTAAGGAGTCATTCTGGCTAGGGGGCGACTTGCGAAGAGGCAGTCGGGGGACCTGAGCAGCAAAAGCGTATCAGCACAGTATAATACCGCGCCTACACCAAAGACAATCCACACTCGATCAGCCTGCAGGACAGAGGCCGTTTCCAGGGAAGGCGGTCGACATTGCTCGCGCAGAGGTGAAGTGCGCACAGGCGCCCACAAGGGACGCGACACGTGGGGCTACATCACGTGGATATTTCCCACCGTAGCACGCTGGCGTCGCCGAGGACGGACTCCGGTGCGTCGTTTCGAAAAGTTTGCCAGCTCGGCCTGCGTCTCGCGTCTCGTCGCTATTGCTCTTGTCCAGACTCCCTAGACTTGTGGCGGTACACCGGTATGCAGTACGTGCTCCATGTTTCTGCGCAGGGACAACGGCTAACGCGCGAGTGCAGCTGACTATATGTTCATTTGTCGGCACGTATTGCTACGAGCGTACATATCGAGACATGTCACGACACTCCATGCTGCTCGACGACCTCTTCTGCGCGCTCTGCCCTTGTCTCGGCCGCGCATATCTGCACCTGCCTCCACAAAAACCCCGGCGGTGGACGAAACATGGACACTCCAGCAAGCCGCGGACCCGGCTTGTGACGAGCACGTCACCCAGCCACAGGGTGCGGACGGGAGGAGAGGAACGGCCGTCTGGGCGGACGATGGGTCGTTGCTCCCTCTATGGCTTCTTGACCAGGCCGCGTTGCAGACGGAAGTCGCGCGCGAGGCGACCGACTGTCGTGACGCTGTCGCGGCTAACTACTCGGACCAGGATCTCGTGGACGCCTACCTCGCGAGTCGGGAAGACGGTGACTTCTTCCGATACACGGGCAACGATCCGCAAAGAATATTCGAGGTCCTGGAAGCCGCCAAGACCACGCAACGAGTGGATGCGGTCCGGCTTCTTGTGGCAGACGTGGTGGAGACCGGGCATTTCCTCGCCCGTGACCTGCGCATTGCTTGCATCGAACGCCTCCTCGTGTTTCCCGCAGAGGGCTTGCTGTCGAAGGAGCAGGCCCTTAGGCTGTTCGAGAGCCTACAATCGTTCGCCCGACTCACAACATTGTCTGACGCTACTCGCGTCACCGTCGCTGAAGCTATGTTAGCCATGCCCCGTACTCCCGAAATCGAGTCCCGACTCCTAGACATCCTTGCCACTCTCCTACTAGACTACGCGGGCAGGGGCACAGAACGCACCAAAGACCGCACACGATCAAAAGCGCTTTCCTCCCGGGCTATACGTTCCATGTACCTCCTCGCTTACGACCTCGCAGATCTCGGTATGCATCGGCGCTCCTTGGACGTTATGCAGGCTCTTGTGCAGGCAAAGAAGCTCTCCTCGTCCGCACTCGAGCAGGCTGATCTCAACGCAGGCCAGTTCGGTTACATCGTGCTTTCCACTCTAATTCGCTCGGCCACGTCTTGGGGGTGGCGGCGACTTTCTGACGATCTCATTCAACGCGTGTTGCCGACCATGGAGTCCATCACCCCCCGCATTGCGGAGCTCGCTATAGAGGTCTTGCGCACGCTCGTTGCAGACACGTCGCAGAAGTCCATTACGTCTGCCGCCGCTCTCATAGTCCAACTCATGGAACGCTGTAGGACCCCCCAGATCCCGCAATCCGTGCTTCAATACTTCTACGAGGGTGCTCAGCGACACCGCCTTGCGGAGCTTGCCGAACAAGTCTATGCTGTCTCGCAGTCGGATCTAGTGGGCCGTGAACACCAGCACACCTATCTCCCTCCCGCCAAGGGCTCTCTCTACTGGTTCCTCCGTTATCTTACCAACACGCAGAGGAACGCACACCTTCCACGTGTCCTGGCCTGGCAACTCGTCAATGAGAACATCCCCATCATCCAGCAGTACCGTGGGCCCATCATCGCACTACTCGCCGAGCATGGCCTTGCGACACAGGCGCGCACGCTTTGGGAGCGCTATGCTGCGGGCAAGGAGCGCCACATCGTGGTAGGCAACACTACAACGATGCTTCGATTAGTCGGCCTGTTTGTAAGCCTCAGCAGACGTTCGGAGTACGTTGTCCACACGCGAAGGCCCCAGGAGTCGGCAGAGCCCGAGCCCAACGTCGTGGACGTTGCAGCTGCGATCGTGACGCGCAAGGGCCGCGCGGGGTCTGCCGCGGATTGGCATTCTCGAACGTCATATCCGGTAGCCGATCTTACGCACTCTGGCAAAGCGGACTTCGAGAACGGTGCGAGGCACGAAACTTTTAACGCGTTGCCGCAGACCAGCGTGGTTGCAGAGGACGAATCTGGTATGTCCGGTTACCAAGCCGCCGACTATGCTCTTCTGGAAGAAGACTCGCACGCGCTCGTTGTCGACAGTGATCCGAAGGTCGTTAATGAAGAGGTACTTGCTGCACTAGCTCCGGGCGGGGATCTCCTGTCAGAATCTGATCTGCCCTTTTTATCTGCGGAGACGACCGAGGCCGGGGAAGGCGAGGAGGGGTCGGGGTGGTCGACGGGCGCGACAAAGAGCACATCTGGCGATTTCAGGGATTTTGCCGAGCGGGTGTTCAATGCCTTCCGGAGAAATCGCGTGCCCTTCAAGCATGCGCACCACTGGGAGCTCAATGCGCTCGCGCGTGCGTGTTTTATGCTTGGTCGGCTCGGGGACGGCATCGCCGTGTTCAAGCAGATATACCGCTTGCATCACGTCCCCGACTTGTATGACATCAACGTCGCGATTGGCGTTCTTGCTGAGCACAACCCGACCTTCGCGGTCAAAATAATCGACAACATGCTCGAGAGGGGCATCTACCCGGACGCGGTTACCTTCGGGAGCATCATCCAGCACGCGATCATACATGGAGACATGCCGCTAACTACAGCACTGATCAGGCGTGCGCACGAGCTTGGGATTTCGGACCTCTCGTACAAGACCGTCGGGACACTCATCCGCGCAGCAGCGACAGTCTCAGAGGAGGACGGGCGACTGTCGCCGCGCACGCAGCTGCGCAACACGACGGAGCTTGTCGACTCGCTCCTGGACGCGGGGTGCGTGCCCTCACCGAACATGGGCCGCGACTGCGTACGAGTGGCACTGCGAGCGGACGACCCGAGCGCGGCGTTCCAGTTCTGGCAGCTGCTCATGAAGGACAAGACGGAGTGGGGCGACGAGGGCCAGACGGTGACGCGCCAGATGATCGCGCGCTGCGTTCGGAAGCACTACAACGAGGGCCTGCTAGACGAGGTGAAGACGCGCACGATGTTGCACGAACTCAGGGCACGGTTTTACCCAGCGAGCGAGACGAAACAGTCTCTGGTCGGCCTGCGCGGGCCTAGCGAGCTGGACGACTGAGGTGCTGGGTCGCATACTCTCCGTGGCTCGTGCGCTCCCCAACACTCTGCTTGGGACACGAGCGGACAGTCGCCTGGGCCCGCTCGCCCAATGGCAGGGGGTCTCGCCCCGATCACCGCACAATGGCGTTGGGTACGCCGGGCGGGCGGGCGTGCGAGCGCTTCGCACGGTGGTGCAACGTAGGACCTTGAAGCTTGAGGAGCAGCATCGGCGGCGAGTGCGGCGTCGCGTGCGGCAGGTACCTTGGGGATGGTTCTTTCGCGGTTGCCAAGGGTTCCGTGGCGGGGACTGTGGCGGGGTGGGACGATGTGTATATGTTCGTCTAATGAGATATAGAGTGCAGATTTGCGCACTGGGTTTCGATGGACTGTGGGGCGGCTTGCTTCGCGATGGCAGCGTGTCGCGGGACGCCTGATGGGGATAACGGGGTGGTTGCAAAGCAGGCGTGCTTCTGCGAGGCAGACAATGGCTGGGCGAGGAATTAAAGTATACAGCCAGTAGCAGCGACATATAATTATGACGGTGGAGGAATAATTGAATATGAAACGCTTCGGGGGGACGAAATGTTTAACGCCGGGGACCGGGGCTGGGATGCCGGGGACGACCCGTGACGGTGCGGGAGTCTGGTGCGCGACGGGCGGCTGTGGGGAAGACGAGGTCGCACGGTGTGCAGGAGAGGAAGCCAGCCGTTCGAAGTCAGCCTGTTTCCGGTCCTCTTTCTCGCGGACTACCTTCAGATCCTCCTCATCAAGGAGCGCCAGGCCATACGCGTCCAAACAGTGCCATAACTTCAAAAATCACCCTTCGCCGACTCCCCTCTCGCTCACTTCTCCCCTGCCCGCTCCCAGCTCCTCCGTCTCTCGCTCGCCCCAACCGCCACAACGACGACACCACCCGCATGGCCTCGCACACGAAGAAGGAGCTGTCCACGTCCCCGCCCCCGCGCGAAGGTGCCCAGTCCGACGAAAGTAGCAAGGTTAAGAGAAAGTGAGTCCCTCCGACATTTCCCCGCTATACCTTTCAGTCCTCGTCCCCCGCATCCTCCCCGCCCCGCCCCTCTTCTCTTTCCTTCTCTTCAACCTCCCAATCCAAGCTAAACCATGTCTCGTCCCTTTCCCTTCCTCATCATGCACAACGCTGACTGTCCCCTCTGTTTCCAGGCGCCAGTCCCAAAGTGCGTACTGAGCCCCCCACACGACCCATACTCACCATGCTACAGGCTGCGACGCGTGTCGCGCACGCAAAGTTCGATGTGCCCGCGAGAATCCCGACGATCCCAAGACCTCCTGCAAGCACTGCATCGCCCTCAATATCCCATGCACCTATGATTACCAGCCCAAAAAGCGCGGGCCCCCCAACCTGTGCGTAGCGTGTTCTGCGCACAGGATGATGGCTCATTCCACTTTAGTTACCTGCGGAGGTTGCAGGAAGCCGCCGCGGCCCAAGCGGCGGCGGCCCAACAGCAGGTAGAGGTCGGTGGGTCTGACATGACACATTCGCCCGCATCTTCCTCCCATCCTGCTACCAGTCCGATACAGGCCCTGTCGCCTCCCCCGCCCGGCGCCATCTCGTTTCTGGACCAGTCCCTTGCGGGCGTGCCCACCATGGCAGCGACCGCCCTGACCCCTTCACGCTATCCGATCTCCGCGGACACTTTCCACACGCACTACAACCCAATGCCCACCCTCAGCTCAGCGTACACAGCGCGCGATGACTACGTCTCCCCGCAAGATCAATTCAGTACCTACCCTCTCCACAACTGGTCCTTCCGCCAGCACCAGACGCTCCAGATACCTCCGCCTTCGACGATACCCCCGCTCTCTTACTACTATCGTGCCCACAGACTCGAGGGTGTCGCTCCAAGAGACACTATACTACTCATCCTCGCTCTTTTCTTCGACTTTGTTTACCCGCTGACACCCTGCGTCCACAAGCAGTCGTTCATGTCTGACGTTCACTCCCACCGCGAGGAACGCGATCCGCTATTCTTCGCGTTGGTTATGTCCACAGTAGCATCGACGCTCGTGCAGGTGCCTAAGTCCTACGTGCCCATGGATCGACACGCAGTGCGCAAACTTGCCCAGACCTGCCACGAAGCCTCGCGACACATCTCCGTCGCATCGTATGACCCGCCGACGTCCATGCATGTGGTGATTCGTTACTTGTGAGTACACCGTATGCCTTGTGCCGCTCCGCGAACCGTCCTCCTTACACATCCCGGTCCGTGCCTCGTCTTCGCAGTGACACGGTATACCACTTCTGCGAGGGCCACGATGCAACGCAACACGCTGCCTTCGGTGAAGCAGCGCACATCGCCATCACTCTTCGCATGCACGAGGAGTCTTCGTATGAGGGCCTGGACCTCATTGAGTGCGAAGTTCGTCGACGGACCTTTTGGCTGCTTTTCGGGGGTACGTACCCGGAAGCATTGCCCTCCTTCTATGCTCACACGACCTCAATTGGGTACCCGGTCTCTGACATACAGCCGACAAGTCAATGTCGATCCTACTGGGACGTCCCATCTCCCTTCGTGACGAAGACACCACGTGCAACTTTCCTAGGGAGCTGGATGACGAGTAGTGAGTGTCTCTCGGTCTTTGTGATTCCCACTTCCGCTCTTTCTCTCCCCCTCCCGTTCTCACCCAGGCGCGTGCCGATGCCCGCCGAGCTTAACGTTATGAACGCGAACCGACACTGACGTCGCCCGATCCCTTCCGGGCTCATGTTTTTGCTCTTCCCAGCATCACCCACTCCGCGTACTTGCCCCAGCCACACGGCAAGACTGCGATTGTGTCGGGCCTCAACTATATTTCACGCATCTTCGCGCTTCTCGGCGAGATCCTCGTGCGCATCCGCGTCGACAAGCGGTCCCCTCCGCAAGGCCAGTTCCTCACAGCCAGGCTCGAGGAAGTCGAGGCGCTCCACTCCCGCATCATGAGTGCACTGGCGCACGCGCCGGAGGCCCTCCGTCTCAAACATGTCCTTACCCCGAGTTACATACCCCCGGAACTGGGCGGCCCGAACTTCCGCCAGACAACACTCGGGGAGGTCAAGGATTTCTTTGACAACCCGAACGCGAGCCGCGCGAATGCGCTCAACCCGTTCCTAGTCATGCAAGCGAATGTCTACGTCACGCAGGTGCGCGATCGATCGTTGGGGAGGCGCGTGTCGGGCCGAGGCTGATGACATATTTCACCTCACCCTAGCAACTCGTCCGCTTCGTCATTGAGCAATACCGGGACGAGCTGATCACGTCACTCCAGGGGAGCATCGACGAGCAACGCGTTGCTGAGGAACGTGAAGCGGTTGCCAGCGAACTTCTGAACATATTGCACAGGTTAGTACATGGTCGTGCGCTCCATCTGTTTCGGCCCTGTTGCCGCATACCACGGACGGTTCGCTTACGGCGACGGGATCCCACAGCATACCGATTCAGAGCATCGCGACGAACGGACCCTCATTGGTGAGTCTAATCTCGGGTGTACGATAGGCTGGCAACGGCCGACCAGTCGTCTTGCTTCATCGAGTCTGGGTGACTGACCGACCGTTTTGGTTTGGGCTTCGTAGGTGCACAAAGTACGCTTCGTTGCGTCGACGCTGTTGGATGCGGTGCGAAAGGCGGAGACGGCCCCAGCGTCCGCTGCCCGTGCTCACGCGTACCTATGTACGTACATCGCTCCCTTCTCTCATTGCTGCGACTTCTGAGCGTTTGCTCGGATCCGCTGGCCCTTCTCTGTCTGTTCCCCTGATTGGAGTACATGCTGACCGCGCGTGTTTACGTACCCAGGGGACTTCTTGTCGATTCTCTCAGAGATCGAGCGGAATTATCTGTGAGTGTAACAGTCTCTGTGCCCCTGCTTCTTTCGCATTGGGGAACATCCCTGACGGTGCGCTAAGTTTGTTTGATGAACATAGGCTGGACGACGAACCCCGAGACCCCAGCGCGAGTGGGGACGGGATGCCCCTCATGGTGAACTGAGGCTCCGTGGTCAGACTTACACTCCGTTAACTCGCTATGCCATTGGCCTACGGTGCCAACCACTCTCGCTACGATTCTCTCCCGCTGTCTCTGTGCTGTTTTTGTACCTCCGTTCCCTCCGTACTTGCGGCCCCCTACCTTGTCCCTCTCCTCTCTCCAAATCCGCGTGCAATAGGCTCCCTGCTAACCCTACTACCCTGTGTCCTCGTGTGTACCATCTGTCTCTTCCGTACCGTCTATGCCTTGTATAATCTGTTGCTAACGTGCTGGGTCGCCGTACCATATGATCATTGATGTATCGTATTCAAGTTGGTGAAACCACATCGCTATCGAGGTTTATCTGGTGTACTCTGTGTTCTTTCACTTCGCTCCATGTGGCTTTCTCCCACCATACGCCCACATTGTGCCACTCCACGGACCGTCCTGCCTATAGCATACCGTCTACTTCGGACTAGGTCAGATTCGAGTGGACACCATGGCTTCGATGTTGATTTTGAATATGAGCCAGAGCCAGAGTGGCGTGCGAACGGAACAAACTGTGTGTGTGCGGCAAGGCGCGAGATGGAATCGGGTAGGCCGGAATAGGCATTCGATCATCGGGAGACGCTGGGCGACGGTTGGGCGAGAGGCCACCGTCCGTACGAAACGCGCACCCTCGTTGTCTCCCGCTGCCACTGCCGTCCCCACCGCAAGGCCCCCTCCTATCATTCCTCCTCCTTCTCCACGCTTTTGCACCCGCAAGGCTCAAGCGCAGCACCGTTACGGAACTCGCGATGGCCACGGTAGAGCCTGCAGGGAAGAACGTGCCTCTCCAAATTACAGAAGGTGCGGACCCCAGCGCGCATGTCCATAGAGCCGTCCGGAACGCCGCGCGACGCTGAGAGTCCGCGCGGAGCCGCAAACTTACTGCCTTGCGCCTTACAGACGAAGCAGCGGTGTACGATAGGCAGATCCGACTATGGGGGCTAGAAGCCCAGCAGAGGTAAGCCTGATCCCGTTCGGCCTCCCGCGTGAGGCATCCGGCGCACGCGCCGTGTTTGTAACCTCAGAAGATTGTAGCGAATGTTGACGGGCTGCGATGCAGGATGCGCAACGCGACCATCCTCATGATCCGACTCCGTGGGGTCGCGACGGAGGCTATCAAGAACATTGTCCTCGCCGGGATAGGCAAGTTGATCATCGCGGACGGGGACAACGTCTCGGAAGAAGACTTGGGCGCGGGCTTCTTCTTCCGCGATGAGGACGTTGGAAAAAACGTAAGTCTGACGCACCCATGCATCACTGCGTTCCTGGCGCAGAGCGTCGCGCATACATTCCTCGGTGAGGCCGGGAGCTGCTAGGCTGACACTGCGCGGTCTGTTTTCATTTCGCGCGACCCAGATGAGGGCCGTGCCCTTGACCCTATTCTGATGCACAGAGTCTGAAGTCGATGACGATCAGAAGTCTGGCGTAGAGCCGACCATGGTCTCGTGTCCGACTTGCGCATCGTGTGGTGTATTCAAGCCGACTTTCTAGTTGACTCATTGCGTCTGGCATATCTCTTCTATGTCTTCTTTGAGGCTTCAAGTGTTCAAGCCTGCACTCCGCTCTGCGAGCTCTACTTGCGGTCACAGTTAGCCGAAAGCCACCGTCCATTCATTTGAACAAGCCGCATCACTCGGATACCACTTCCAGTTAGGCTGCTCCTGGGTAGCGTGCGCGTCCTTTTGATGCGAATGACCAGATAGAAGACCCATTATGGCGAGAGGTTTCTTTGGGGTGACTACAGTGTCCTGGGACTCATTGCGGTTGGCGACTTCTATGGCGAAGTCTCCAGAGTATGTCAGCCTATGTGGTGTCTTTGGTGGCGCATGGACGGGGTTCTGGCGTCGCCGAGGGCCCAGTATTCAACATCTGTGGACCGGGCGATTTACCGGTCATGCACAGTGCTGACAGGCCAGAGCGCGCAGAACAGCCGCAGGTTGCACGAGACGTGGATAGTGCAACAAATGGCGGCTTCTCTTCCTCTGCGTAAGCAGATCTGCGCGGCGGCCTTTACTCTCCTCTAATGGGCGCAGCCCCGTTCGTCGCAGCAAGTCAAATCTGTCCTGCACCTAGATCCTATGGCACGATAGCCCTGACTAGCCGTCGGGTGCCCGCACTCCCCGACGATTCGGACACACGACGCGGATCACGAAGGGTGGAGCATCTGGCACTCCTTCTCCATCTCGTACTACGCCAGGTCTCCACTGACAGGCCGGGAGATACCACATCCTCCGAGGCTGCTTTGTGCAGGTAGTAACGTTAACTTACCGGCGGCCCACAAAGGCACGCAAGCGCGCGCTGCTGCCGACCGTCTGCTCATCGTCCGGGATACGGATGTGCCTTTAATCACGTCGACTTCTGGATTGATCAGTTACGTTAATCGTACCTTGCTCTTTTTGTCCGACATCCTTTTAGTGCGTCGCTGACCCTCCTGACCAGAAAGCGGAGGCAGCAAGAACAAGGGTAGAGAGTCTTAACCCCCTCGTGACAATTGAGGCGCTCCCCAGAAATGTCGCCCAAGATGGCGCGTTGGACAGACTGCTGCAAGACGTTGACATGGTCTGTGTCACAGATTTGGATCGTGAGACAGTGGTAGGCCTCCCTGGACTACACCTCGACCCGATTTATTGATGTCTAGCAGATACACGTGAATAATGTATGTCGGCGAGTGGGCAAACCTTTCTACGCTGGCGGGACGTACGGGTTGCTCGGATACATATTCTGCGACTTACTGTCCCATGACTACATCGCGCCGTAAGTCCGCCGGTTCGCACCGTCGCGCTCGGTCTGTCTCACCGGTGGAGGATCAGTGATCGAGCAAACCCTAAAGACTCCAGCAAGAACGTCAGGAATACCACCGTATACTGCCCGCTCCAGATGGCTCTGGAGCACAAATGGACGAAGTTGACCAGGCGACAGACGAAAGAGGTCAATCCTGGTGCCATTTTTACCATTCTCGGTATGTTCTAGTCGCAGGGGGCGTGTGTACTTAGCTGATCCGCGTTCTCATCACCCCTGTACGTACTTCGAAATGAAGGCCTATGGGAGTACCAGGCTCGTCATAGTTCCCTCCCCGACAGCGCCGGCGCAACCCCTGCCCTCGAGGAAGCGGCAAACGCCGTTCTCGCGAAGGCTGACGTCAACAGACAGGCCTTGCCCAGTGTCCCGCGGGAGAACGTCCAGTGAGTGGAAGCGGTATACTCGTCGCTCGAATATTCTTGGATCTGACGCTTTTTCAGGTCCCTGGCGACGACTGCCGCGCACGAGCTCTCCCCCGTCTGCGCGGTCGTCGGCGGCATGCTCGCGCAGGACATTCTCAAGGCGCTCGCCGCGCGTGAGTCGCCAATCGTAAACTTCTTCGTGTTCGACGGCACCACGGGCGGTGGGACGGTCTGCCGGATGAGCATCCCTTGAGGACTTCTTCGGCCTATGAGCTAGCAGCGGGTCAATGTCTCCGATGACGCAGCAAGACGGCTACGGCCGAGTCGTGGACAGGCCCATTTTTACGAGGACGCACCCGTGCGAAGATGCTGGTCTGGGGTGAGAACGCGTTGCGGTCTGCTTGTACGTACTGATGCCCTGGGCTTCTCTACTTGAACATTCTTGCCTTTCTTCTGCCCACATATCGAATGGCGGGGCTGTGAAGCCTCGAGGTCTTCGCAGTCACTGGAGGACTTCCGGGCTATTCAGAGAAGAAGGAACCAAAGGTACTCGTATTGGCCAAGCGTTCCCAGGTGTATACACCTAGGCAGCGGCTGAGATTGAACAGTGACGATTATGCTCCGTGGACTTGTCAGTTCCAAGTCCCGAGCGGAGTAACAGCCTGAGTGACGTTCACGCTGCGCTCAATGGACTACATGACTAACTGTCAGAACCAGGCATTGTCGAGTGATTGCTCCGACAAGGTCAATTATCGACATCGAACCCATGGTCGGGGAGCAAACTACTGTGATTAGATTGCGAGACAGCGATTGCGTATTCATTTCCCCTGCCCCAGCAAAACGACACCTCAAAATGTAGCCAGCTTCTCGTCATGAACCGGTGTTGTCGTGTCTGCAGAACACGCCCTCAAAATCCAGCTGATAGCCCAGCGAGTGCGTGTTACATTTTGCACTTGTGGAAGCCACGTCTCGCGAGCGGAGTCGAATGAAATGAATGCGACCCAAATGCGAACATAGACTACGAGCGATCGGGGATAGAGACGTAATCCGGTGGTCAACAATTGCCTCTAATGGTCCTCAAGTCCCATCGCTGTCGTCTAGCGTGAAGTAAGTATCTTCTCACGGATCTCACCTTCAAGATTTAGACTAGGCGATGGTACCAGTCTCCCGTTCTGAGTAACCGGTGCATGTAGACGGTCCAGTCTGCTCAACCAGATCGTATGCTCTTCTTTCCGTTCTTGCATACAATTAGGTGGTTGGAGCAGTCTAGGTGCGGTCAGACATTTAGGAGGGCAAACATGAGGATTATGATCACAGGCGGTATCCAGCGGATTTACCTTCCATGCGTTGATCTTTCGGCTACATGCAAACATATGCGCCAAGCGGGGCTAGAGTTCCAGTCACCGTTCCATCGCGATCATCGTTATGTGCCCGGATCGATCAATAAGCGTCACCTTCGCCGAAGCCTTGTTCGAAAGCGTTACTTTTGTTGGTGACGTCACTCTCAATTCGCACAAAACTGACATAGGCAACACCATAGTACGGCGGTTGGCTTTGGGCCTGAGTTGCTCAGGCTCTTGGCACTGCTCGTCTTCGTATGGCTTGCGACGCAGGCTGTAACTAGCAGGTCGCTGGCGTTGCTTCACAGTTGGAAAGGCTTCTCGATGCGGTTCGTTGCACCCGTTTCTCCGAATAATGCCCACCCAGCTCGAAACCACACATTAATATTTTGCTAGTTAATGTGCACCCAAAAATACGAGACCGTACGTTGCGGTTAGGGTGGGGAATCCATTTGCGTTGACATTCCAAGCTGACAATCGCGGTGAAGACAGAAGCAGCGCACCTGTGTGTATGGTACTAACTGTAGAAAAGTTGTCTTTCCAGGAAAACCAGACCCTTTCTAGCAATGGTTCACAATCATCCGTCATGTTACGAGTGTTTTCGGTATAGCTTTTCGTACGAATTCAGACAACTGTGCTCAGTCCCAATTGAGTAGGGGCGCTCCTCCTGACAGGACGATAGACGGTGCGCGGTATTGTCGTCACTATGTCAACTGATATTATTTACTCGGGAAGATCCACGCAGCCCAGGAGTCAGTCGTCAACTTACCTTCGTGCCATCGATTGCTGTGATGGAAATAGCCTAACCCTGGCGGATGTCAGCTCGAAACCAGACCGCAGACCATCCGCTCAGTATGATCAACCAATAAGCGCCACGGTGACAATGACTGGGAGACTCATGGACAACCTGCGGCCAAGGAAATCGGGGCATAATCTAGAGGGTATCTATGACTACCGTATGAGGTATACAACGTTCATTTCCGTGCCTCAGGACGTCTGACATCGATCGCGAACCTCCTAGAAATCATCTGCTGCCGGTTGTCAGGTCAGTAAACATATCACACCAGCATCCTCAGGCTTAGTGTCGAAAATGGCCATACCACGGTATTGTACACTGCCTCTCAATGCGCTGGCAACACAATTGCCTTCAGAAGCATATTGTTGGTCAGCGAAACGGTAAGCACCAACAATACGGTCTGGTGATGTAAGCTGAACTATTGTTGCGTCGCAGCGTAGTCCCAGGTCCACGTTACCTTGACGCAAAGTGCCCGCACGCTGGAAGAAGATACGAGACTGAACGTGTTCTTCAATATGCATGCCCATGCCAATCGATTCTGAAGATGTCCGGTGAGGTTCGCCAGTCTGTCGCTAGCAGGTCAAGCCACATCTTGACAATAGGCCGGGAACCTCTCCAAATCTCATTGCTCGGACGGACAACGGGAACACGATCTCCCTAGTTTACCGTGCTCGGGGCTTTTATGATCACAATGTGAGCCACTTCTTCGCTGATACTGAAGCTCACCGTCTTTGCTAGAAGGTTTGCAAGCGGGCGGGCAGATTGTTCAAGAGGGCATAGGTATTATTACTCCAGTGCTATCTGGCCGAGATACGGTCGTCGGGCGGGTTCTGCAGTCTCCGCACCGAAGACGAGGCAGATATGGCGCCAATAGTACCCATTATTCCGGACAAATCCCGGCCAATGGAGTTGCTGCGGACACGGTAGAACGCCCTGTGAAGCTCGAAATCTATCAGCAGCGGGTAGTGCTCAGTCATGCCCTCCTCATTCTCCGGCAGCTGCCGCGGATTCGCAGTGTTCTTGCGGCCTCGCGCGACCGAAGTCTCAATTTGTGGTCATAGGGCACTGCCGCGCGACGGTACTTGCGATGCAGACAGTATGCGTCTGGTAAGGCTGATATGCGTGAAGGTTCGTTTGTGACGGAATGGGGAGAACCTAGTGGGCAAACTTGGATTCGGACTGTCGAAATCCGTGCTATGGGATGTCATGTCCATACGCCTAGGGAGAATATTCATTTGCGGATGACAGTTCATCTGGAATACAACGGATCTCGGGGTCCCTGTCATGGAGCGTTTGATGGCGCATATAGCATAAGCAGAACCTCCGTCCGTCCAGCGCGCCGCAAGCCGATACGGTGGACAAGCGTAGTTTTGTTGAGATTATAGATCCTGTCGGAAACGAGGCTGGCTGTATCTAGACAGGACGAGGCAGGAAGATGAAGGTACGAGAGCACGAAGGTTGTTCATGATAGTACAATGTACGTGATAACAGTTTGAACCTTGGAATCCTGCCGCCTATAGTGGCCGACACGGACGACCCGAGTACATTCGTCCATTAACCTCCCGACCAACTACCCCAACTCTTCCAATAGTCTGTAGAAATCAGCGACAAGGTAGAGACTGCCTGCGACAACAACCAAACCTCCCTTTTCTGTCTGTCTACGCGCCGCCCAGTCCAACGCTGAGAGCAGCTGCGCTGGAGGGCCCCGGTTTCCATCGCAGCCAACGCCGTCCCATATTCCAGCATTTGGGGCGAGCTCGCGGACGCTAGCAGCTAGGACATCTCGAAGCTCATGTCGAACCCAGGGCATGCCCTCCGGGGCCGAAAAGGGAAGAGGTGCCACCGCTATGTCAGTGTTCAGAGAAAGAAGGGGGGCGAGGGTCTCAGACGGTGTCTTAGGTGGGGATGAAGACAGGGCCAGCAGAAATGTGAGTGCAAGGGGTGATTCGTCTCGTGAGAGAGAGGTGATGTATGTTGCCAAGGTCCGCGCCGACGCAGCGTTATGCGCGCCATCCACCAGAATTGGAGCCGCAAACCCAGGGAAGGTATGCCAGGACAGCCTACCAGGCCAGCGAGTATTCCTGATACCCTGTGCTACGGTCTCTGGCGTGAGCCTATCGATCCACGGCAGACGGACGGAAGCATGGGTTCGGATGGCGGAGACAACTCCAAGGGCGACCGCCAGATTTGCAAGCTGATGTTGACCCTGCAGAGGTAATAGTGCGTGTGTCTGCGCCTCAAAGCACGGGATGTGGGCGAGGATCGGGGTGGGGGAAGGAGGGATCTCCTTGGAAGTTGGGCGTGGACCGTCAAATGCCTCGTCCCACGTACGTTTTTCGACCATCGGGGCGACTAGTAGATGTGCACCAACCCTCTCTACAACCTCTTGTACCGCCGTTTCGACTTCGGCGTGGGACTGCTGCCCGAGGACGAATGGCCGTCCGGATCTTGCGATTGAAGCCTTTTCGCGAGCTATGGCTGCCACCGTACCTCCCAGGAATGCCTGGTGATCTAGGTCGACCGAGGTCATCGCTGAGACAAGCACTGAGTTGTCCGGTATTACATTGGTTGCATCGAGCCGGCCACCCATTCCCACTTCGAGGACGACGACATCCGCACCAACGATTTCAAACACATTAAGAGCAGTGCAAGTCAATAGCTCGAAGTTACTTGCGCCTATGTTGTGATCCTTGTCCGTCTGCACAACGCGGGAACGAGCAGCAGCGAATACGTCGGCGGAGACCGGAACATCGTTGAGAACAATAGAGTCGTGAACCGAGGTGAGGTGTGGGCTGTTGAAACGTCCTACGATGAACTCCGGGGTGGGTGCAGCGGCGCGAAAGATAGACGTAAGGAGGGCGGATACACTGCCTTTCCCGTTCGTGCCCGTTATATGGCATGTAGGACGCGTGTAGGTAGGCAAGTGATCCGACAGCCTACGGATTCGATCCAGAGACAGGTCGATCGACATATGGCGGGTTGTATGTGGTAAGCGAGCTGTGATGCAGGCTCTAGTCACTGGGCGTATGGTTTTAGTATGCAAGGTCATGGTCGACCATGGCCGCGCGTAGGAGACCCACATTGCGACGAGTTTACTGTACAACGACTGCACTTTAGCATTAGTCGGAACAAGATCATTTTGGAGCGAGGACATACACCGCGTGCTTGGATTTCAGCAAATGCTTCGCCCGATGAAGCTGAAAGGAGGTGCTTGACACCTTTCCTCGCGTGGCGTGAAGGACTGGCACTCGGGCTGCCAGTGTGTGGTCTTCTAACTTCCGCCGCCGGTCGATCACGTTGCTATTTAGATTGAGTCACAAATGGACACGATTCGAGAAATCTGCTAGGTCAGGATTTTTACAAGTCAGATTTTGCATACATAGAGGTATGGACAGACGGAACTCGCAATTGACTACTAGGGCTGATTGCGCGGTGACAACGACAACAATTGGAAGTCGTTGTCACTGGCGGAAGGTTATTTTCTCACAGTCAACCGCATTGTGATACACTATAATGACTCGACCGTTACTACTGTTCCGGAAGATGCCGAAGTCACGCTCTCATTCGACTCTCCCGTAGCCATACCCAAAATGCGAGGTTGAGGCTTTTGAAGGGGAGGACGTATAGGGACTTATATATCCGTTGCGTAGATGTCTCAGTGGAGCATAATGAGTGAGCTTGTTGTCCGTTGAACTCGGCCACCATGCATCGTAATCGTGTGGCTGTCACTATCGCACCGTGCCATATCATTAGATCTGGACGGCTTCAATATATTGCGCGCACAAACTATCTCGTCTATCCGTAGGTTACCCGTCCTCAATGCATGAACCTTGCAATGACACGAAGAGTGTTATCGACGTGATGAAGTTCGCGAAGGCAACTTGAAGGCATACAACAACAGCCTAGTATCAAGGGATTCCGGATCCAGAAGCACACTGTGATTAACGAGGCCTGTCCATGGGAGTGTCTATATCAAGGGTCGATTGCTCCCGTCGTCATACAGACCTACTGCATCCACACCTGTAAGTTCCGCGACGTCAACCATTGTATCAGGGAAGTGATGGATGGACAGAAGTACTCACATACGTAGAGGGCCGTATTGAATGATGTAAGTTAGCATTGGTGCATTGCACTCTTGATAGCTGATTTGAAGAAATGCAAGGTGTATAGCCTCATATCTCAAGGGTGCTCGAGGGAGGTCAGTCACACACGAATGATGGATCGATGACCGATTGCTCGTTGTAGTTGTATACACGAAGGTCGTACAAGATGCCGATTAAACGATTAAAAACCTCGAAGTTTGTCATGTGGGTGCGGGTATACGAGGTGGATGATGCGGGGATGCATAACTTAGTCGTAGATAGGGAGGGGCATAAGCCTGTCATGCGTGAGCTCTTGCACCCCAGCGCGATGGGATTTGGTGGGACATACCTATCGGCGTTGAACAAGAAGTTATTAGAGACATCTTCTCCTTCCAAGAAACGAGTCGGGTAGAGAACTGATTATAAACTGCATCAACATGATGTCTAGCGTATATGGAAAACGTGTTACCCAGATGACCGCAAAGTTCTTGTAACATGCGCTCCATCTCTTCCCTCTCTGACTCATCGAACGGCTCGGCGGCGCGCGAAGTCTTACGTCCACGGGTTTTCTCGTCTTGACCGGTTGCAGGGGGAGTCGGAGGATTGGAACCGGGCTGTTGGGCATCGCCATTCAGATATTCCTTGCTGGAAGCGTCATTGGGACCCGGTGAGGTGGCTTGTGCATAGTCCGCGGAATGGACCGTGTTCTCGGAAGTGTGCAGCTGACCGGGTGCATCCTGATCTCCCGACTCAGAAGGCACGCGTCCCAGAGGCTCGCGAGAGCTAGAATGTCTTACCTAGAAAACCCAATTAATCAATGAACGGCCGCCTTGAACACAACTTAAACCTACGGGCTGGTTTAAGCGTTCATGATGCTGGATGAATTCCCGATATTGCTTCCACGTTGTGACGAGATCATCGGGGATTGCATGGAACACTTTTCTGAAGATCTCGGTCTTAACGGGGTAAAGTCAATATAGAGAGACGGGATTCGGCTTTAGCGTCAAAGGCTTACATTGTGGACAGCACAGGCAAGCCAGACGTTCTTCCAGAACTCGTCACAGACTGGATCTTCGAACCCATCCGGATCTACTCGAGGAGTAGGCGTAGGCAGCGTCCAAGACTTCTGTCCCATTTTCGCGTTTACATGTTTACGCAGAAGACCGCGTACACGTGGAAGCTCGTACTCCTCTTCTGTTGTATCGTTGACTGCCCCCTTGGCATGAGGGGGTTGCGTATCCATGTGAGAGTTCGGTGCGGCATTCGCAGGTGCGCCGAGGAGTTCACCGTCTGAAGTCCTGACTTCTTCAGATTGGTCTAGGCCCACGGCACCGTTCTGTAACTCTGTTTCTGAAGGATGGCCAATGGGCTGTGACCCTGGTGGATGATTTTCGGCAACGATCTTCTCTTCGAGGGTGGGGACGACCGAACTAGGGAAACCGGGCACCTTTTGACCCTCACGAGTAAACATCTGGCGTTCCTCGTGGAGGAACTGCTCGTCTGCGGTGAGATCTAGACCCTTGCTCTTAATTCCCGTCTTACGGAGAAGCAGAGAAAGGTCCTTGTCGCCGGCTTCGCTCGTCCCATGAATGGCTTGTGTGAAAACGTAAGCAATACTCCCATGGTCACGTTAGTTATACTCACCTTGCTCAACACCATCGACAGCATCGTGGAACAAATTGCCCTTTGCAGTCCGCTCTTGCCTCTTTCTAATATGCGTCACGCCTGTCAACTTACCGTGTTCTTCCTCGTTTTCTGGATCCCACTCGCTCTGTTGGTCAGGTGCGTCTACCGGTTCAGATGCCATGAGATCGTCCTCGTGCAGACCATCCACATCGACGCCAATGTGCTCTCGCATGAGCCGGACTCTCAATGTATGCGCGAACCGACCGACTTTGAAAAGTCTGCCGCCCATCGTGCTGGAGGTATTTGTGGTCAGAGCTTGATAGTGCAAGGCCACGGAAGACCAACCATTCGAGCATGTCGGTGTCACGAATGATAGCAGCTAGTTCAGAATCGCGATCACCACGTTGTGAACGTTCGTTGATGTTTGCACTGCCAATGATAGCGAGTCGATCGTCCACTATGCAGACCTGGGCATTATTGTCAACTCTAGCCTCAATGCCCAATACATGTATGGACCAACCTTGCCGTGTATATAGACCTGATGTAAAGTGTTAGTAGTGATCTAGGTGAGCAATAACCCGCCTACCTCTTCCGTAGTCAGGACGCCATCCCGAAGCCTACCCCAGTTCCTTAATGACAAGAACGCAATGTAGTCATCAGGCTACCACATAAACTTAATAGGAGAATCTCCGATAGGTAGTAGCGACGTACGTCAATGCCTTCTTTGCGTAGGCGACCGAAGATCGAATTGGGTCCACGACAGATAGTGCGGTTTTGGCATTCCATGATGATCCGGATCTACTCCATGTTCAGCATCCGCACCCGCTCAATCTTTCTCACTGACTCACCGAGCTTCCATCACTGTGGTCAATGGGATACGTGAACCCAGGGACTAGCGGGATCACTACACAGCACTTCCACGGAGTTCGTTCTCGATGAGCGCGGATGATACGAGCGACAAGGGCATCTCCGATTTGGTTTTCGATGGTAACCTCATTCACAACAGTCCTATAATTTACTCGTATCATGTTGGGTGTTTACGAGGGCGAACTTTGCTCACGATGTGATAAAGAACTGGTTTTCGATGTAGACGAAGTGCTCCGACATCTGGATTGCTACCCGCAAGTCAGTTAGGCGTTTCTAAGACAGCGACGACTCTCATACCTTTGAGATAAGCATTCTGAATGGAATGTTCAATCCGATCGGGTGTACCTAAAGACCACGGTCCCGCTGACCTAGTGATCTGAAACTCACACGTCCCGGTAAGTCCCGTCTGCGTGAGCTCACCCGGCCGGAACTCAGGAGGTGGAAGCAGCATAGGCATAACGCGCGTGTGATTCTGAAGTGGTCGAATGTGATTAGTTTTCCCTTCCGCGTGCTCTGCACTGACCTTGATCCGCAAGAGGTGGTTCCATCTTATGAACGGAGTCAATAGACATAATGCTTATGATAGCCCTGACTGACACACCTCTCAACGAAATGCCGCGCCAGGTCACGGGCAGGCTGTCCTACGACTTGCATCCCAACGTCATGCCTACAGAGATAATGAGCATTCAGCCGATGGATCGTCTTCCGCGACATACCAAGGCATTCTTGGCACTTTAGAACGGTCGTACATATCTTCGTATGGTTTGTTCAAGGTGTGGAAGTCGCTGATACGAGGATTGCTGTAATCTTTACCTGTAGGAGTGTCAGGGCCCAACATGTATCTAGCAGCGGCAGTCATACCAGGCCAAATACATTCAGCACCCTCAGGAACGCCGTCGGGGTCGTCAATGACTACGTGCTGTGGTGTATCCCACCTAATCAAAGGTCAGGAACTCAGGAAAGGCGTGTCATATGAGATGCTTACCGTCCGAAGCACAGATCCAGACCTCCCATGAATGCAATGGCCTGATCAATGACACACATCTTCTCGTGCTGAAGAGAGTGTGTTAGAATACTATTTCGGAGCGCATATAGTGTGCTCACATGGGCCCAGTAGAATGTGCCAGTCTGAAAGTGTGAGGGTGATCGCTGAACCATGATATTCGGATGTAAAGCCGTAAGTCTCTGTTTAGTGTAGCTGCGACGAGGGTTCATTAGTAGATGAATGGCCGGTGAGTAGGCGTACACACTTGCTGTCCGTAGGGGTTGTTCTGTTGGATACTTCTTGACTTTTATAGAGCATTAAAGCCAGCACAACACCAACAGGCCAATGGACTTACTAGACAATGATGTAGATCATCACTCCCTCTTTCGCTTTCCGTTCGAGTAAGTTATCGAGACGGTACTTCGGCATGCCAGGCCTGCGCAATTCAAGCTCTTTAACAGCGTGTAAGTTTTCGAAGGGCGAGTAGACAGCGATCTCTGTACTGACCAGGGCTGAGCCACCAATCGTGAATATATATGGACTCCGTCGCCAGCATCATTGCGCGAGACAGGTTCCAGAAGTAGTCACGCTGCAACTCAGATCAGTGTCGCACGCACGATCAAGAGCAGTGTTCGACTTGCCCCATCGACCAGCCACTGGGCAGCAACGTTGAGACGTATAGGCGCGAAACTATCGAATCTGTTCTTGCCCGTGTAATGACAGTCCCTCGCAACTCTCTCGAGCGCGGCAATCCACTGCAGCATCTGACGCTGGACAATGACATCAACCCTAATTCCTTATAGCAACATAGTTGAGAGACACTACCTCATTCTTGGCATATAGCTTGAGCCGCATCTGTGAGTTCTCTACATAGAACGTGTGTTTCGACACTTCGTTCGCGTTCGTTCGCTTCTTGCTGCTCGGATTGCCGTTCCCATCCTGTTTGTACTCATCATGGTCTTCCGGGCCTAGCAAAGGGTTTGTGTTCGTTGAAGGATCTAGCATGGGTGTCACGGGCCTCGAGGGCGAGGACGACGAAGACGATGCAGCAGACGAGGTTGATAATCTACGGTGTCCCGGATCAGTGCTGGCGCGGGTATCGCCGTGGCCGCCGTTCGCGTACTTCTCATGTACGTTCGCCGTGGACTTCGACATCTCGGGGTCATCGTGGTGGCGAAAGTGGAAGATATTTGAGAGATGGCTCTTGATCGAGCTCACCCGACGCCGAGTATGATGTGAATCGTGACCCTCGGCCATGGCGTTCTCGTGGCCGGGCTGCACTTCCTCAGGGTGGTCGTCTTCGAAGTACTGGAGGAGGTTGAGGCCCTGGCGCAGGTAGCGTGTCGGCCGCTCGATCCTGAATTCGGTGTCGATCAGGAAGACGTCCCATACGGCGAGCTACAATGGCACGTCAGCAGTGCTCGCAAGCTCGCAACACAGTACAACATCACCTCTCCTATCTCCTCGTGCACTACAAGATAACTCTCGCGGACGGAGCACCATTTTGGTTCTTTGCGCTCCCGCCACGACGTCGCTCGACGCCCGAGGACCCCCTTGTTTCCCACTGACTCTATGCGCAACATGCCAGCCTTGTACTGAGCGCTGCCCGACTGCGCAAGCGACACCATAAGAGCGCTGATTTCCAGGAACCCCGCAAGACGGTTGGCGGATGGATGCCACATCTGCAGGATGTTAGCGCACTAGGATGCACATAGAGTAGTTGGACGCGCTGACCACTGCGCGGACGAGGCCAATGAGGTAGTTTTCGAGTGCCTCACGCTGCATACGTGCGAAATCTGCTCGGCCTACCTCTTTATTACGCTCCTTGAGAAACTTGAAATATGGCAAACCTGTTCATGCCGTCAGAACCAGTAAGTATGAACGAGGATCCAGCCAACATACTCATCATCGGAAAGTCTGGTAACGTTTCGACGTTGCGGAAGTACGCATTCGAGACCGTGTAATGAGCATGTAGGGACAAGAATTCGCGCAGCTGCCGGTACACAACCCATCGTACCGTGCTGTTGGCGTATTCGCACTCGATGCGAAAGACAGCCTTTTTCCCGTGTAGCGGATGCAAGCTGTCGCTGACGCGGATACGTAAGCGGTGAAATAGGATGGGTACGCGCCTATGGTCTCTCTCATCCCGTTCGAACCACAACCTCAGCACGAGCGCGGACAGACCTCCGGCTATGAGTTCATCGGTGATATTCACGGACTGAGGGACCACGGCGGATGCCTGGGGTGGCTGAGTCTTGTGCTGAGCTGCGATCTGCGGAATGAGTGAGCGTAACCGAGTCCATTTTGGGGCGACGTTAGGGTGCTGCTGAGTCGGCTGACTACGCTGGATATGGATATGCGGCAAAGACTGTGAATGAGGCGGGGCGATGCAAGGGCCGCCTGGCGGGTGGGGCGGCTCGGTGTCGGTGGAAGGGCTTTCCATCGTGTGCTCTTCCTTTACGCTCGGCACCCCTCCGTCTGCCCTCATCTTCCCTTTCCCCTTCTCATCGACCCGCTTGTCCTTTCCTTCGTCGCCAGAGTCGACCCAACGAAAGTGCTCAAGCTCCTCCCGCGGCGTGTCTAGCCGCTTCTTCACCGCACTCCAAAGGTCGTGCCCTCCAATGCTTTCGCGCCGTCTCGCCATCTTCTCCGCTCTGTGTCGTTCGCGCTCGCGCTGGTGCGGGTCTTGATATTCCATAACATCTCGGAAAGGATTCGTGATGCGAAAGTCAGAGGTGCGATCAGGGCCTTCATCACTTTCTTGGTCGGACGACCAACGAAGCCCCAATGAGTCCTTGTGAATGTCGAAACCGCCAGCTTGAGACATTGAGTAGCTCCGTGAGATCGAGCGAGGTGGACCAGTGCGGCCGGACGGGGTATTCGGAGGGGGAAGACGTATGCCAGACACAGACGATCGGCGCGGTCTATGCTTGGCCTGCCCACGCGAAATTAGCGGTGATGGAGGCTCGTCGTCGTGCTCGGGCGACTCTGCTCTGTGTAAGACCTCCTGGACAACATCCACCGGTGCCTCCTCGCCGGAACCGCCTGGAAATTTATGTTCGTCACTGGTTTGGGCAGCCTCTTGGATATGTTTGCCTAGTGTCGGAGTGAGATGGTGCTCAGGGCGGTCACGGTCTTCATGATGATGGAGGTGATGTTCTACGGCATTATGTACGACGTCGCGGAGAGTCTGGGGAGGTCGTGCGGGGCTTGAAGCCATCGCATGGGACTATAATTCAGGTCCAAGTAGCAAGCTGAGGGCCGTTTGGTAGCGCACAGCACGACGAGGATGCAGATCTGGAAGTGGTGTAGAGTACAGTGCCAAGAGCCGAGTAGTAGCAGCTTAGTAGCCACAGCGGGGTCTGAAATCGAGTGAGGTCATAACTAAGCCTACTTATCATAGTCCAGCCACGTGAGCGCGTCAACACGACGTAACGGTACTGAGCCAGCGACGCCCGCCCAGAATTGAGTAGTACTTGTCTTTTAGCGAACCCGAACGACAAGTTCATCTTTCGGAGTTCGTCTCAGGATTTACCTCTCCACAACGGCTTTTCCATGTTATCGGGTCAAGCCCGAAGACCTTGCGTACGGTGCAATCAAACCGTACACACCCCCGCAAAGTTTCTCATCGAATGTTGCACCTGTCAGCGCGCATGGCACCATCGTAAGAGGCTCACACCTGCGTGATACGGTACACTGACTGTAGCGATACTAGCATGCCACATCCCTCCCGTAAAGGAAGCAGAGTTACTCAATCGCATGGAGGCGGACGAGAATGGCCGCCCCGCTGAAGGGCTCGGTGCCTGGGTCTGCCGACGATGCTCAAAGAAAGCAACGGTAGGCTACTCTCTGAAGCATTGCTCTAGCACTGATCTTCAAATGGCTTCTATGTTTGAACAATATCTCAGCCTCCCGCGCTGCCTATTGAGCGAACGGATGAGCGGACTCGGGAAACACTCCCGCCGACATCGACCAAAGCGAGCGAGCGGCGAGTCGTGGCGCGAGATATAAAACAAGACCGATCCTCGCGAGCAACCCCTCATATTGATTTATTAGCCCCGCCCATCCTCCAGAAGCGAGCGACAAAGGTCACAACGAGCCATCAACGGAATCACAACGCTCCTACGACTGCCATCAATCCTACGCTTTCGAAAGATGTCTTGCCCCCACCAACGAAAGATGAACGGACACCGACGACGGCGTCTTCTCCAGCGGTATGTCATTCCAACCAACCCAGGTTGGAAGATAACTGATGATGTGTAGGTCATTCCGCGGACAGAACTGAGATCGACGTCAGAATTATCGAACTTTGGAAGTGGACAACTCTCGACAGTAACCTCTCCTCCACTATCACGTTCCGAGTCCATGTGCACAAACTCATCTCCCTCGCGCCAAGGATCTTCCCACCCGCTGGATCTCCCAGCGGTCCCCGCATTCACTCCACCGGCATCGATGTCGACCCCTGATCCCTCAACACCGGCAGCATTGCCCGCGCGAGCTAGCTCTCCGCCCCGCATCCCGTATGTGCTCAAAGGGAAGGAGCGAGTTCCGGACTTCCGTTCTCTGATATCGGATCTTCGGGCCGCAGGCAAGCTGCAAGGCCCGCCTCCACTGGAAGACACGGCCCACTCTCAGGAGGATATGGACATGGAGATAATTGACGAGGCCACCCCGCGCCGTCGGGCGCCCAGTCGGGACACCCATGACATAGAATATTTGTATGCCACACCTGTTCGAGACTCAGCGCGCTCCAGAACTCGGTTCGACACCCAAGATATCGACGATCTCCACGCCACCCCTCCGCCCCAGTCTCCGCGCGTGGTCAGCCGGTACGACACCCACGACATCGAGGACATGTATGCGACTCCCGCGCCAGATCCACGCTCTCTCCCTGCTCCCGAAGACGCTCCACATATTCAAGAAGTAGCGAAACGACTGTCCCGACCTCCGGGTGTCATTGAAGTGCAACTGGTGTTTGACTGGCAAAATGAGCGATATCCTGACGGGAAGGGAGACGAGTGGTTCACTCTGTTAGAAAGGAAGATGCGTCAATTACAGAAACAAAAGGAAGGTGATGGGAGTAGAAGGGGCCGCAAACCAATGGGTCCAAATTGTACGCGTTTACTGAGCAAAAAGGAGAGGCGAAAAAAAGAAGCGGAAACCCTTTCGTTCTTTATGCGGTAGTGGAATATCATGGTTTGACTTGGCTTGCAACACAATTCAATCGGCTATTGTGACTGATCCCAGATGAACAAATGTCAACGCTCAGATGAACGGGCGTTGCGTCGATCGGTCGGCGTTCAGTAGCCTCGTGTACTCGATCGGATCTGTTGTGATCGGGGCACGATCCGAACTTGGGTGGCGCAGTGCAACACAAACTTCAATTCGATTGCTCTGGTGTACAGTATACTATGCCTCGCTACACACCCCACTAGTTCTGTTCGGACAGGAACACATAACAAAGTAACATCAATACAGATACCGGACTGAGACGTCGATGACTGACGCAGATACGGACAACCTCACAAAACCCCTCAAATCCGTCCGCGCGCCAGAACATCTTAACAGCAGTGGGCTTCGCATTGAATACTCCAAAGTAAAAGGAAGGGGCATATATGGTGAGTGGTTCTGCATATAGAATGAAGAATACCATCGCCAATGATTCCAAGCTTCCCGGCATATCGAGCCACGAACACTCATCGAGATCAGCCCGGTACTACTCTTTACCTCTGCAGAGTATGCGGAGCATGGCCGACATACTGTGCTGGATCACTATACTTTTCGGTGGAGAGACGGCCGTATGGCACTGGCTCTTGGTCTAGGTAACTGCCCCAGGCTTACCCCGTGCGAGTTGTGCTCATGCCTACCAAGGCTCCTTGTTCAACCATTCACAGCACCCCAACCTCATGTATACGCTAGATTCTGAGACAGAATCTATACGATACATCACGACTCGCAGGATAGAAGAAGGCGAAGAGCTTTGCATATTCTATGGGCACAAGTTATGGTTCAATGACGTAGACGCAAGCCCTTTTGAAACTCAGCTAGACGATCCGGATGACGACTGGGGAGGACTCTCTGTCGTCGAGATCACACAAGACGATATGTCGGCACTTGATAGACAAAAATACAAGTATGCCGGTGGGAACCCCCAAGACGTCGTCAGCGAAGACGATCTACCATTCGAACGCATCAAGCTTTACCGCGATGACGAAGAGGACGAGCTCAGTGCCGTTCGAACGCGTCAGCTCCTATCTGTAACGCGTCGAACCTCAACTGAGCATGCTTATCATAGAACCTGCTTGGGTCGTCGATCTCCCTGATGCTCGGCATACAGCGACAATGCTCCAGTACGTTTCCGTACACTGTCTCGAACACACTCTGCTCACCGGCGCACAGATGGCTGAAGAACAGTGGGCTCGAGACTCCCACAATGTCGCATCTGAAGCGGATCCGGAAGCATGAATCTAGGCTGACCGTCCTCCTTGCGCTCACTACGGAGTGCCCGCAGGTACCTACTCTCCCCAACATTCCCGGACTCTCAGAGCCATACGCAGTCGACGTAGCGAGCTCTGCCGCCTTGACGCAGATCTCGCTCAAACACAAGAACACCTTGTGGCCCACTATATATGCGCCGAGGAAGAAAGGGGAGCTGGAGCAATGGACGCGGGGGAGAGTGCTATGGGCCTGCGAAGCCATGAGGCGCACAGTACAAGAGGCCCGAGCCGCGACGGAGTATGGTGAGGTACGTGCGCTCGTTCAGGTATCTCCCTTGGACTCATTCCGGGAATCTTGTAGTTGACTCATTCCGGGAATCTTGTAGTTACCAATCGCAGCGCATGTCCCGGTGCCGTACGAGAAGGACGATAGAGATGCCGCTCAGATGTCCGCATCGTTCTCGGATCACGACACAAGGACATCGACCGGTCATCCCCTCCGCCACGCAGTCCTCAACATCATCCGCTCCATCGCGGACTTCCGCGCATCCTCCTCCAACCCAACAGCACCCTCACCCTCCCCGCCTTCAGTAGACTCCCCCCGGTCACTCCCCTCGAGCGCGCCGATGGCGATGGCGGGCGAAGCCCCGGTGCCCCGTAATGGCACACACTACCTGCTCACGTCGCTGACGCTCTTCATGACTCACGAGCCGTGCATCATGTGCAGTATGGCGCTGCTGCACTCGCGGGTCAAGGAGGTATTCTACCTCGTGCCGCTAGCGAAGACCGGCGGCTGCGGGAGTGTGGCCTGCTTGCCTGCTCTGAAGGGCGTAAACCACAGGTTCAATATTGGGAGATGGAGGGACTGTGAGTCTGTATGGTCGGAAGAAGAAGGGATAAGCATCAACGATGATCTGGATGCCTGAGGCCTGCCGCTGTATGTAGTATTCAAATATCTTATTTGCGTCACGCCGTGCAGTACACACCGCTTCGAAATGCTGCTCAACGTTCAACGTCCAACCCCAAGGTAGTCACAACCGAACGACCCCGACGCTCTTACTTGCCTCGGAACAGAGGCGAGGGTGCCACTCGCTGTGGCATTTGCGTGGCTGGAAGTACGATGGACATCTCCATTCCACTAGGACTTGCTCGTAGTAAGCGTAGGGACATTCTGAGGTGGGGCTGGAGTCGACTTGGAGGGAGGGCCTGGCAGTGGAACGACCGTCGTGTCTTCGTGCCTAAACGTCCGCAGGCCAGTGCGCACGATGCGGAGCCTGCTTGGACAGTTCGGGTCGGGGCACGCGACCTCGGCGTCGGTCGCCATCCAGTCGTACGGGGACGCGACGCGCTGCTTCGCTGCGAGCAAGGGGAGCACTGCGCCTAGTCGACGTGCGACCGTCGATCCAATCAATGTTGACATGCATATTCATAACAATGAAAGTGCTCCACAAGCCTAGCTAGCGAGAAGCCCTGCCCAAGGGGGAGTTTGAGGAGTTCGCCCTCGAGCGTAAAGTGGTCGCCAGACTTTGCGCCACAAAGAATGCGCTTTCCTGCCGGGCAGACCACTTCGACGCGGAGGTCGTACAGCTGGAAGGTGTGATCATCCGACTGCTTATCGTCTAGGGACATTTCAGCTGAAGATAGTCTAGGCTTTGCGGTGCGGTCGACTGGCATGTCACTCAAAACCAATGGTGCGATTCGACTTTAGCCTCCTGGTGATAATGAGGAGGTCACTCACCGCAGACAACACGTGATGATGGTCAGAGGCAAGAGTCAGTTGACGATTAGACGCTCGGTATGGCACATAAAAACCGATTGGGAGGACAACCCAAGCGTGATGGTGGAATGCGACATAGTACGACAACACAGAATGATCCAGAGGTAGAATATGAGTTACTGCTGCCTAGTAGTGAGAGAGTGATCAGGTGGCCAACGCGTCTCAAAAACACACCTAAGATACACATCAACTATTGGCCAGTGAACTGTGTCCTCATCTTGTACGATCCAAACGGACCCACAGTCCCAGGCGGGCCGCCTAGCCTCCTCCCGCCTGGCCTAATCGTCGATGTCGACGAAGGGACGGAGAGTGCTGGGGAAGCCCGCCCGTCCTCATTCATATCCTCCATCTCCTGCTCAGGCTGATGCAGCACCGCTGGGAGAGGGGCTGGAGCTGTCTCTTCATTCACGACGCCTCTCAGGAGCATCCGCAGCTCCTCGTTCTCCCGCTCCAGCCTCGCCAGTTCGCTCTCGCGCTCGAGGGACCACTCCGCAGCCGCGACGCGCCGCTGCAGCGTGTCAGGATCACCATCATCCTGAAACTCATCTTGAAGCTCGGGATTGGCGCCTTCTCCTGCGTCTATACCGGCTTTGTCTTTGTCGTTTGATGGGGCATTGTTGGGAGATGGGTCTGCAGGATGTGAGGCCGACGCTACTGGTTCCGATGTAACCTCTTCGACCGCCATTGCAGTCTCGCAGCCCGCGAAGTCCTCGCCATTGAGTTTCCTCATCACGGCTCGTAGTAACCGACCGAGACGAGCCAGGCTTTCGGAGCGTGAGCTGTTAGCTATGAGCGCAGCGCTGAGGGTCTCTGTTTCTTGCTGAACGATTGCGGTCTCGTATTCGCGTAGGAGAGCAAGCTCCCGCTGTTGCACCTCGTACTGTGATAGGACATTGAGCGTACGAGACAGGGGCATACTTGGGACTGCTCACCGCACGTTCTCGAAACTGTGTCATGACATTCTCCAATGTCTGCTCGTACTCCCGAACTAGGGTATTGAGTTGTCGGTTGTCGTTCTGCAGCGTCTGGTTCTCCACGGACATTGCAGCGTTCATGCGTTCGAGCTCGGCATCGTACACATCTGTTGTTCGTTTTTAGCCATAAAGTGGGCACATCGAAAGTGAACATAGTTTCAACCTTTAGGTTTATCAAGGTTGAACCTAGCAAATGATAAGTACGTTGACCAAATGAGTGTCCATGTATAGCTCACCGCCTCAAGACAAATCCTGTTTGCGAGTGTATTGCTTGACTCTACAAACACGGCTTCATTCAACGACATTATTGAGGCCAGAAGTAACACGCACCCTGGCACCACTCGTGAGGCTGTGTATTGAGATGGACGTCGAACGATTCTGTGTAAGCTGCTCGGACACCTCAGCGAGGAGCGACCATATCCGCATGATGTCTTGTTCTCTAGTCGGGGAGTCCATCACAGCCATTCCACTGTTGATGCAGCGAGCTAGTCTTCTGGCCCAATGGACGTAAGAGATGGATGTGGCCAGAGAAGTCCAACTCGAAGGAGTGCACACTCCGAAACAACCGAGCTTCGCAGCGCTCGCGCCTGTGGCTGAATATTATTCCCACGTGCGTACGTCTGTCAGCACTACTTCTGTACCATACACTACCATACCTTACTCTGGGACAGTATCCATGTCTACTGCAGGGAAACCTGAACCAAAAGCTCTTCAAGGTTTCACCGTTCCTCAACTCAAGGCTCTATGCAAGGAACAGAAGATCGCGGGATACTCCAAGCTCGGAAAAGCCGCGCTCATCGAGAAGTTGTCTGTGGTCCTGAGGAAGGGTAGAAATGAACAGAAGGATGCGACAGGATCTAGTACGCAGCAGACACAGCTACCCACAGACTTGACACGTCCAGAAAGTGTCTACGTCGGCGCGAAGACTCAATCAACCCTACCCGGCCAACCCGGAGACGCTAATAACGCGCATATAGTCGGGGAGAACGTCCGCCAGCGATATCCAGAACTGACCGAGAATGGTATGTTGTCCCTTCTGGGCTAGGATATCATGCACTCGTGCGTCCGAGTCGATGGTGATGCTATCGCCGATTACTTCGGTCTTGTCCCACCGAAAGGTGGTGACTGTCGCCGACCTGAGTCTGCTTGCTGAAATACTGCGCATCTTTAGTTCCTGAGCACAATATAATCCCTCTTGATCCATTGCCTAGTCAATCTCTGCGCACGAGCCCTCTCGGTACTGGTTCTTCTGGGCCATCGGTGATTCAGCCACCGACTACTAGCAACACAGCGGCAGTGGGCTCGCTTGTACCTCAAGGAGTGGATATTAACGGTTCACGAGCTAGCAAGCCGGCAAAGTCCAGGACAAAGAAGCGCACATTACAAGGCACAGTGGAATCCTCCATCGGCGGCAAAGCGAAGAAGCGAAGGCAGCAAGTATTACCTTCTCAACCTGAGGCTGCTGAATCGGTATTCAGACCTGCAGAGTCCTCAAACTTAGCATCAAAGAAGCTGAAGGGCCTTCTGGTCGACCCATCTGTAAACCTTGCCTCCCAAAGGCACTTGTCGAAGGATGCTGTCTCTACTGCACACTCGCTGCTAATATCCTCCGTTCATCCTCTTGCACCTGTGTCCCCTCATGGCCCGCCAGAACTGTCTTCCAGCCTTGAAAATCCCTGTTGCTCATCGACTGCATCTTGCCCTGTGTCACCCGACGCTCCTGTTGCGGAACGCTCTTTGCCGGATATCAGTCAACGAGCTCAACCACTAGTTCCAGCTATTAAAAAGAGCGCTCCCGGGCTCGCACTCCCTAAGCCAGTCAGGAAACGCTTTCTGAAGCTTATAGTCGCCAAGACTCCACTGGTGTTCTCTTCAAGAGCCGTAGAAGCTCCTCAAGATACCTGTGCGATGGATCCGCCGAAACCTACGTGCTCTCCCGTGCTACATCATCTAGACTTCCCAGCGCCAATGCCTGTCCCACAACTTCCCTCTATTACGTTACCGCCGTCACTCAGCCAGCGCAAACGCGTACAACACTGGGCCATCATCCTCAGCGGACTGACCGACGCCGAACGAAGATGCTGTGTGCTGGTCTCGCGTATGCTCCGCTACGCTGGTAACTACAACGTTTCAGGTCGTTGTTCGATATTGGATACCTCACTTACTGCTTACACACGCAGTGTACCTCTCGGCCTCGCATATACTCAGGCAGCGCCACGCTGGCCTTAGGCTCTCTCAAGATATCGGACAGTACTCCCAGGCAATGACGAACATGTGGCCGTACCTCCGCGTCCGCGAGACTGAGGTGGCGGAGCGTCGGCGCGCGTACGAGGCATCCTTCCTAGGGACGTTCATGCGGACCCGCGGGCTGCTCGAGCCAATCACCTCACCCCTCTGGTCCAGCCCGGACGACCACAGGCAGATCGGGATGGCGCTGAGGTACGTGCGCCAGAGTCATAGTCTCCGCTGTCTCAGATGTGCTCACTGCCTGCGCGCCGCCAGATTCGTGCTGACGAGGCTCTGGTTCGCGTTGTCCATCGGCTCTGGCGCTGGCATGGGCGATCCTAAGGCGATCGCCTGGCTCAAGGCGATCGTAGTGGGCATGGAGCCTGTCGTTGCGCACGAGATTTGGAGTGTCACTGTCGAGCACGACCTTGGCCTGGACCGAAGGAGAGAAATTATGTACGTCCTCGAGGCGACTTGCGAGCCTGTTGGACACCCGGAGGTCGCTCCAAAGCCACAGCCGCAAGGACAGGCCCACGACTCCGCCGCCTTGCCCATCCGCGCGGACTGGTCGGAACATATTCATCGGCATCTCAATGGTTTTAGTGGATCTGGGCAAACGACAGTGATGTTGGACCAGCTGAAGTGGGCTAACTGTGAAGAGTACGAACGCGGTATCAGCCGGCTCTGGCTGCGGCGGATCGAGAAGGAGAGTGATTCAGGCACCGCGAAACGGGCTGTGGCGGAGCGATATGTGCTTGCATGCGTGATTGCAAACAGGTAGGATCCTCCGGCTCTCGCAGCGTTGTGCGCATGTTCAAGCACAATGCACGTAACGTAACAGCGTCAGTGGGCAATGGATGTCCTCGTCAGAGATGGCGCAGGACTTCGCTGGCCTTTCGACCCGGAGCTACGCTACCACGGCGCGTCCGAAGAACGTGCAAGTCAGTCTATATCTCCCAGAGTGGGTGGCTTTCCGCTGGAATCAGTTAGTCTGTCGACTGACGGTATCTGGCAGGCATCATCACATAGAGAGCGTCCACTTCGAAGACGCGCGAAGTCAACTGTTGCACGTTGCACTGGCGGTCGTGCAGACCCCACACCGGGCGTACTTTATCTTGCGCGATAACGGGATGCAAGTGGGTTGCGAGGAGGATGGAGTATCTGAGGTATGGCAGGAGGTGGTGGGCTGCGATGCTTCGGGCCGCTGGGTCAGATAAGACGAGGCCGTATGTTCGATATCACGAAGTCACCAAGGATGAAAGAAGCTGAACGAGACGGGTGATTGATCCGCGACAAACCGAACTACTTTTTCAGGTATGCTAGGTCAGCAATGTGCATTGGTATTATTCGCTCTACTTCTACGCTTCATCCTCGTCATGAGGCACCAAAGTTGCCTCTGTTCGACGCCAACTCCGCGCCCAGCTTGTAGCCCAACACCTACGAGATCATAATAAGATGCGGTGAGTGAGAGCGCGTCGAACGGCCGTTTCGTACGTACCCGGTCCCAATCCAGCTTCGACCGAGTCATGGGCAGTGCCCGCCGGAGACCCTTAAACGTCTTCTCGCTCATGTCTGCATACGCGTCGTTCAACGATGCCTGGTACTTGCCCTCTTCAGCCTCAATCAGTGCGATAATCTTGTTAGCCGACGGTGTGGTGGAAATGGGAGTGATTGTAGGTGGGAGCTCCAGCTCTATGGTATGGGTAGCGGAGAGTTGGACCTGTGTACGATAGTCAGTTCTACAAAGACTGCTGTGCGTATGTTTGTGCTTACGTTGCCCTGCTCGTAGTAGTGGACATTGGCGAGTATGCGACCTTTCAGCTGCCTTGACTCCAGGTCGATGTTGTACTCAGAGCGCCATCTACCAGACCTGCATGGGGTTAGCCTCCTGGGTACATACGGGACGAGCGGAAAGTACCAGAAGTTGGACGGGTTGTATTTGTTCGCGACGATCTGGACGGAGAACCGTGTCGCAGAACCCTGAGTGGGGAAGACCGACGTAACGCCATCGTGGAAGTGCGCATAGAGGTAGGCAATGGAGGCTGTCTCTAGAGCTGCCCTGGGTAGAGGATAAGAGGGGAAGGGATGACAGTCTAATTCGCGTACCGGAAAGGCTCAGACACAGGGTCGGGCTCTACCTGCTCAGGATCAGATGTTTCCTGCGTGGCCAGACAAGTGGTCAGCACAGCGATCACTATGGAGGGTGACGATATGCGCACCAGGCTGAGATGGTCGAACCGGAAGCTTGTACGCGACCGCGGGTCCCAGAACCGATCTACTTGGTGTTCGCCCTCCTCTCCCTCGCCACTCAGATTTGATACCCGAGCTGCTTCGCTCACTATTGACTAATGACGCGCGTATCTGTTTAGACTGTCTCGTTGGGGTCGTTGTGCGGAGCTCACCTGGTGGTTGTGCCCCGGGACATCCGCAGTCGTGAACTGTTCAAGATTGTATTCTCGCAGGGCTGGAAGTACGCCTTCCTGCAGTGAGTCGTCATCAGCGATGATGTTTCGCACATCTGTTAGACATCCCGCGTAAGTGAGCTATCCCGCGACCACAGGGTGTCAGAGATGGACTCGCCGTTCAGGACGTCGTTGATTTCGCCCGGGGGTGACTGTAGCAGGAACTTAGACGCGGCTTGCAGACGTTCGGCAGCGTTCATTGTGACGGTAACTCAGATTGAAGAAACTCGAGCGTGTTGTGTGAATGAAGGTCAAGGATCGTGTTGAGGTCGGTGTGGCTGCTACTTACACTTTGACAATCCTGCCTTTTCCAGCCATATGTAACGCTAGCGAAATTGTCACGACGACGGGCCGACGCGCGCACTCGTACTACTTATTGCATTGGTCATCGTGTAAATGTAGTATGCTGATCTAGGCTGGTATCACTGCACCCACGGAATATTATTCACAATTTCTCAGTGTGAATGTTGAGTACGAGCGTGACTAGACGGTCACAAAGTGACAGCCTCATCCCCGGCTTACCCGGCCTTACTCAACCTTACCCAGCGCTCACGTCCACACTCATGGGACGCACTTACAGCTTTCTTTCTTCAGAAGCTTGATCATGAGACGGAAATTCAACTTCGTGCCCGTCCGGATCCTACAAGCAACTGCTACAAGAGCACAGAAATCCCAATGTCGGCGCTACAGCGCTCAAGTCCGACAGAATTGACCGAGCCTGCTGCTCAACTCCTGCAGGTTGTCTTCTGCGGATAGGAGAGCTCACCATACCTCAGATGCATGGATTGCGATCCACCTTATCCTCTAGCGGCGGCAGATTTCCTCAAAGAGCCAGGTACGATGCACCACTGCAGCAATACTCCCAGTCTCTCCAGCTCTACGTAAAATCGCTGTCATCGATTTGCATCCCCTAAAGGGCTGCCTTTTGTTCTGCACTGGTCGTCTGCATCCGTGGGTTGCTACAAAATGTGGGAACAGGTCATATCCCTTCTCTCATGCCCTCCATCTTCAAGCGTGTCCGTGGCCACGAGCTCACTCGGTCTGTCGTGGACGCGGTCAGGTCGTTTTACGGAACAGAGTAAGCTATTCCAGACGTGGTGGGACAACATCAGCGTCTCATGCTCTCTTTGGACTAGGAAGAGAGGCTCGTCGGATGTTGGTATGTACTAGTCATGCGGGCATCCTGAAGTCTAACTTACTATGCTCCAGGGACAAACACTTATCCACGGAGGTCACTGTCTCGTGGCCATAGCCACTTGCGTCACGCTAGAAGCCATCCTGTCACGATTCTCCCGGCTGAGCTCCTCGCGCACGTCTTCGTCCTAGGCTCAGAAGATGACTACATGGTGTCAATGGTTGTCACACATGTCTGTCGGGCCTGGCGCGCACTCGCCCTCCACACGCCAGCGCTATGGCGTCGCATCGTGCTCGACGGACGGCTCAACATGTGGCAGCAACGTATCATTCGTGCGAATGCATGCACGCTCGATATTCAACTCAGGTCTCAGCCCCAGGAATTCGCCGAAATCACGGTAGTGCCGATCCTCGATGCGTATACGGTAATGCGGTGTATGAGCACGGTCACACCGTTGATCCCTCGCTGGCGAAGCCTGGACATTCGGTTCGATGCGTACTCACCACAGCTGTGGAATGCAGCACTGTCCGCGTGTTGTGTCCAGGTACATGCACCCACGTTACAGGAGCTCATCCTGATCTACCCCGGCAACGACGATACACGCGAGTTTATGCTGTTCAACGGCAGCGCACCTAGGCTGCGTAGGGTTACGCTCTGTGGTACTCGTCTGACATGGACGGCGTCGCTCTTTCAGGACCTCACATATCTCGACTACACCCACCACGGCTTCACCCGCGGGCAGGACGCTGCAGCAGAGGTTCTCGCAATGCTTCGCATCTCCGCTCGCCTGTACGAGCTCCGCCTTTCCTTCCCGTGGCGGGGCGACGCACACGCCGTCTCCACGGCCTCCGTACCGCTCACTGTTACACTCGTGCACCTCGCCACTCTCGTTCTCTCCGTAGAAGGGCCCGAGATTCCGGCTGCGTTCCTTACGGTCCTCACGCACGCCTCACTCCCTGTGCTGCGTACGTTACGCCTCTACTCGACGTATCCTTTTCACCGCCCGTCGGTATTCCCGCGCCTCAGACATGTTTTGCGTGTGCTGCCTCCGCTCCCCACGCTGGAACTCTTACATGTCGAGCACGGTTGGCTAGACCCACGCTTCATGTTCCCTCTGCTACTGAGTCTGCCGCGACTACGGCAGCTCACGCTCAAGGGTATGCGTGTTACAGGGCCGTTCCTACTCGGTCTTGTGGAGAACCTCTCGGCGCGACGGGCCCGTATGAGCGTCGGATCGAGGTTGAGGGTCCTGGAGTTCATAGGGTGCAATATGCTGAGCGCAGAGGACATAGTTCATGCGTTTCGCCAGAGGCCTGGGTGGAGCCGGCACGGTATCGAAACGATCTCCATCTGTGACTGTCTAGGCTTGGGAATGGCTGCGGTAGGCAAGCTTGCCGGGCTGGGGATGGACGTGAGGATCGGGGGGAGAGGAGGGAGTGCGACCCAGAAGAAGGTATTATACCGGCATCTATGATTTACTTCTGGACAACAAAGCGGACTCATGCTGATTTGTACGAAAGATGCTGTTCCATGTAACATATGTGTCTTTACGGTCGTGCATTGCGCATCCTGCAATGTTCACCCCGTAGAAGTGTGAAGTATACATGACGCCACGGCAGCGCCGGGCCGCTGTGCCGTTGCGGGTGCTTCACGTCGTCTGTCCTTCGTTCACTGACTTATCTGAACTCTGGATCCCTCCTTCTCCATGTCCTATGCGCCCCAAAACTATATATCTATCACCTGTCCGGCGGCGACGCAGTTGGCCATGTGATGTGTCGCCAACGGTCTGAAATTGGTCGTGTTATGAGTCTTGCAAGTCGAGTCAGTACTGCTCAATCTATGAAGCTGTCAGGTCCCGACACCGCATGACCGCAAACATAACAAGGTGTGTTGTGCGTCACATCGGTTCTACTTGAGTTCAAACCTTCCTCACATAGTACTTTACCCTCGCGGTTGATCTCGGTCGTTCCGCAACATGTCTACCCACGTCTTTGACTGTATCGTGGTCGGTTCTGGGCACGCTGGTAGCTGCGCTGCCCTGGCCGCCATCGATGCCGGCTGCAAGGGCGTCCTCATCGTCGAGAAAGGTCCAGAAGATTGGGTCGGTGGCAACGGCTACTTCACCGCTGGCGCGCATCGCACCGTCCACGGCGGTGTGCAAGATCTCCTACAGGTCGTCAGGGGCATCACGCCTGAGGTCGCTGCGACCATCGACTTGGATCCGTATACTGCCGAAGACTTCACAAACGACATCGTTCGACTAGCCGATGGGCGGAGCGACCTCGCGCTGGTCAAGACTGTTGTCGATGGGTCTCGGAGTGCCATCACATGGCTAGCGGAGAGGGTCGGCGTTCCATTCACCTTCTCTTTCAACCGCCAGGCGTATCTCGTAAACGGCAGGCAGAAGTTCTGGGGTGGCCTAGTCCTTGGCGTCGTGGACGGAGGAAAGGGTCTCATCGCGGCGCACCAGCACGCGTTGAAGGAGGCAGGCGTGGAGACGTGGTTTGATAGCCCTGCTGTCGAACTCATCACCAAAGGCGGAAAGGTAGTTGGGCTGGTCATTGAACGCACCGGGGAACGGATCACGCTCGGTGCGCCTGCTGTGGTTCTAGCCTGCGGCGGGTTCGAGTCGAGCATCGCGTTACGCGAGAAACACATGAGCAAAGACTGGAAACACGCCAAGGTCAGTCGCCACCTATATCTATACTGATCTTGCTGGTTCATAGGGCTACTGTTGTAGGTTAGGGGAACACCGTACAATACTGGCGATGCTTTCACGCTGACACGCCCCGTGAATGCCGCGCTCGCTGGTGATTTCTCCCCTTCCGGTTGCCACTCTACCTGCTGGGACGCGAACGCTCGCGAGGACTGCGGGGACCGTGTGCTCAGCAATCAGTACACCAAGTCCGGGTATCCCCTCGGGATTATGGCGAATGCGCACGGACACCGGTTCGTTGACGAGGGCGAGGACCTCCGCAACTACACTTACGCGAAGTTTGGGCGCGCTATCCTCCACCAGCCAGGTGGCTACGCGTTCCAGGTGTGGGATAGCCGGGTGACGGCGTGGCTTCGCACGGAAGAATACGGCGACGGCGTGGTGGAGAAGATTTGGGCGCAGAGCGTCGAGGATTTAGCTGAGTCCCTGGGAGCGAAGGGTCTCCACGATAAGGTGGCGTTCGTTCGTACCGTGGAGTCATACAACACTGCGGTTTATGCTGCTCGGGCGGAGAGTCCTAAAACCTGGGACCCAGCGATCAAGGACGGGCTCTCTACCGTATCTACGCAGCCCGACCTCAACATCGAACCACCGAAGTCGAATTGGGCGTTGCCCCTCGAGAAGCCGCCCTTCCTCGCAGTGAAGGTCGCGTGTGGGATAACGTTCACGTTCGGCGGGCTCGCAATCGACCCAGAGACGGCAAGTGTCTTGGACGGCAAGGGTGACCGTATCCATGGTCTATTTGCGACAGGTGAGGTCGTTGGTGGACTGTTCTACGGTAATTACCCTGGAGGAAGCGGATTACCCGCTGGAGCGGTGTTTGGGAGGAAGGCGGGCGCAGAGGCGGCGCGACTGATGCCACCATGCACTGAGGGGATGTGATTCTGCTGTTTGTTCAAGCGACAAAGGCACTATCCAATGTTCGTAACATGCTCTTTGGAATCGGACCGCTGCTGACATAGTAACAGCATAATTCAGTATATATACGGACCGCTTCAGTACTGAGTTGGTTACAGCACACCCAGCAGCGTGTCGCGGTAGTGCCACCGCGGCTGGCGAGCCCGGGCGTCCAACTGAGTGGTCCGCTGTCAGCTGTCAGCACAATGATCAGTGTTCCTGCCACATATGTATCTTGATCAGAACCTCTGCCACGTAATGTGTACCATCGTCACGCTGGGGGTTCTAGCATGAGCAAGCAATTCAAGCGATGCGTGAGCACTAGTAGTAAGTACGCCGTCTCCACACACGCGGACAACTCCTATTGTCGTTGTTATTACTGACACTTTCAGACATCCTATGTCAACTCGGGCATCGAATCCGCACATAGCAATTCATGCTGGCTCACTGCATGTACATTTTCGGACCGAGTCACTCTTAACATATATTCCGCACAACCTCGGGGCTCGTCCACGCCCAGGATCATCGGTGCTCCGTGGTCGATCCGGGTTCCAAGCTAGAGACGACACACTCACCAACATCAGGACAGATGCACTCTCCGGTAGGCTGTTCTGCGAAGATTTTGCCTTGTTCATGACACGGCCCACAGGAGCTATGGCCAGCAGCCACTTGACATTTCCAGCGCGACTGTTGCCTCGCTACCCATAAGTTCCCTCCGGTGACCTTGTAGGCACCTGTGGGCATCGTATCAACCACTCAGCCACCATCAATGTTCCAAGTTAGCCACAACATGCCACGCTATTTGATTGCCTGGTCTGACGATCTAATAGTCGCTACCTGAGCACCCAGGCTGCCGCAGCAACACGGACTTTCCACTTGTTCGTTGATTTCGTGTCCCCATCGGCTCCGCAAAACGTCTGATATGAATTCTATCCTATGCATGCACCGTGATGCTGACCGCCCTCCAGAGTCGCGGCCGTCTGCATTCCCACTTTTGTTTTCCGAATATAACAACACTGATGGTATTGCAATGCTCAGGGAGGTGTCGCGTAGCAAGACGAAACCATTGCTCGCTTTGGAGCTCGTCTTTCTATGCACCGGCGTCCTTGATGACCCATGGCTAGGGTCGCTCGGGTCGCTTTAAAGCGTGTGGGCAGTCTTCGTCCCCAGAGCAAGACATCTTCCTGCTCAGCAAATCCAACGCACTCAGATGGTTTCCTACACCCTTTCCAACGTCTCGGTTCTCGAGGTTGAAATGAACCATGAAGTATCCCCCATTCAGGCGGAAAGATCGTGCGCACCCTTCTAGCTATCTCTCACAGAGTGCTAATAATCCATGCCTCGATGCTCTAGCATTTTATATCAGGCGAGGGCTACTTTCCCGGCGGGGCTGAGTTGTCTGAACCGTCCAGTATACCCTGACCCATGCACGGACGTTATCCATCATCATGCCTCTCTCTCGAAAGGTGTGGTCTACGCTTCGTCTCAGGCTCTCTTCTGCCCTAAATGTGGCTGGGGGCCCTTCCGCAAAGAAGCTGAAGTAACCCGCCACCTTTCCGCGGGCTGCCCTGGTACCTGATCTCTCTTATGTTTTGTTGCCGGACATGATTGCTGATAGTATCACTAGGTTGATAAGCCTCTCGTTATACAGCGCCCTGAACACGGCACATCTGAGTCCATTATTTATGCTCTTCTACGCCACAACGCTACTATTTATACGTCCTATGAACAATAGCCGTTGTGTCCATAGGTCGTTATCTCATTCAGCATCCCACCATTCAACATGCGGATACAGTATCATGATTCATGTATTTCCGCGCTCCGAATCTTATTTATACCTGTGATCGGAGGTATACATGGTCAGCGTTTCCGTGCACCTCGCTCCAGCCAGTCTATTATAACACTTGCAGTACATTGCGTATCATACCTACTCTTGCTGAAGCTGACAGCCTGTCTGTTCGACGCTATGCGACTGGCGCCCAGGGCGGTGGGCTGACGGTGGCATGTGGCTAGTGCTGTGCTGCAGTGAGCTTCTGGCCTTGTGAGCTCCTCCGTCATCCTCCAGACCTCTCCGTACATGGGGACACCACCAAACAGCCCATGGGTTACGTGAGGCACCGTACGCGGCACCGACCAGGCGGCAAGAGGCTCCTGCAACCGGTCGCATATCACCTCCGTCCAAGGGGAGAGGACGAACCGCTCGCGAGTTCGCTTCGAGCCTGAGGACAACGGTCTGTAAGTACGACGACCGCCGATGTTGCAAACTCAAAGGGGAGGGGCTACATCTTCACAGTCCGTGAAGGTTGAAACACTATGGTCCTCAGGGTTGAAGATAAAGCCCCGCTTGTGTACTCCATCTGCGCAAAGTGGGATTACCGACGAGCACGGGAGTATGTATGTGTGAATGGCTCACACATCTACAAACCAGGCGGGATAGAAACAATCCAGGTGCAGTCAGACATCTACCTAGTCGGGGATGACGGAAGCCGGGTGTCGAGCTTGAGTCAACGTCACCTCAGCCAAGACAATGATGTCCACTAAAGATCGCCGGCATTCAGCATCGTGAGGAATACCTCCCAGTCAGTCCTCACAGTATCAGCTGGCACAACTGCCAATAGATCCGTGAAAGGTACGGTATGCTCACAAGGTGCACCACGAGCAGAATTCCGCGACATCCACCATGGCATATTAGGGGAGGTCAGAGTAGCGCTTTTACGGGCGATTCTTGTGGCGATTCATGAGCGATCTTCGGGCGATTCTTGTGGCGATTCATGAGCGATCTTGAGGCGCTTCTACGACCGGAAGATCGCCCAAAGATCGCTTGAAAATCGGTTTCTACTCTGACCTCCCCGCTTTCGACATGGTGATTCTCGGTCGATGCAGCCCAGTGTAGACAATGTATCCATTTCATTATACCCATTTTAAAATTGTTGGTGAAGTAACGGGTCTGCTCTGTCCCATCATGGCCCGCCGCACTCGCCGCCGTCGACGAGCAGAAAACCTACTCAAATAGGACGAGGGCGAGGGTAGGCGCAGCAGTCGTCGGCTTGCAGAAAAATGCAAATACTTTAGAATTGAATACTACATTTATTAATTTACTGAGTCACTCTACTTAAGGCACCCTATAATATCGGTGCAGGCTGGACGAGAATCGACAGGTGATGTGCAGCGATTCGGGGTGTCGAAGCGCCTCCGGAGTCGCTTCGACGACCCGAGCGCGATGCACGATTTTGGACGCTTCGGCGTTGCTCAAATCGCTGTCAACATCGCGTCTCGGAGAAACTCTGAATCGTCCGAAAATCGCCTACTCTGACCTCCCCTATTGAATCTTGGTATTAATCTGAAAGCCGCTGTGCCGCTTGAGTCAAATTTTCTATGCTTGTAAGATTTGTTACTTCAGTGGCTGGACGAGCACCTACTGCTGTGCGGGGGTCGCGTGGGTTTCAAGTTTCAAAGTGTGATCTAGTATTGACAACTTGAAGTTAGTCGGGCCATTACATACAGTGTAGCACGGACATCATGCATACGAACCGTGATGCCGTCATAGGTTCAACGTATACCCAGCCAGGCCGGTGGAAGTGACACGGAAGAAATGAGCTTCGATTCCACTTGCATGGTGCTGCATTCCACCTATTGGACGTATCATTTGGATCGAGGAAGTACGTTATGAATTAGCTTTTTCGCTTGAGCAGGGCCTACAGGACATGAAAGAGTTCCCGTACGGACCGTGCCATATTGACGGCGTTCGCCGGTGACTCGGTGAAGGAGATCCGGATCTTACATACATATCGCCACACGTGATGATGGTCTCACGGAACATCCGACCAGCACTCCTCTTCCTCTTCCTCCTCCTACTCCTTATACAGCGAGTCCTAGTTCTAGTTGCAGCGTCACTTACACGGGAATGTGATTTGCGACGAATGACCTTCTCAGGAACTCGCAGTATCGCTAGGAATTGTAGCCTCGACCGGACGAGGCAACAGTGGTCATCCTGACTCGAAATACTGGTCACTGGCATGAAGGTTCGTCTTCGATGCACACCAATGTCCGACTGCTGCTTCCGGCTCAGCTGTCTACAGCACACCGAGCTCCAGGTCGTATAATTACCTGCCATCTGATATCGCGTCGTCCACAGTCCACCAATACACTCTCGGCGTTTTCCCGGCGGCCTAGTGCGAGTATAACGTTCAGCTCTCATGTCTAGACGCCGACATGGGACCAAAACGACCTGTTTTGGGGCGTTAGAGTTGGTTCTCCGACGTATCATAGCGTCACAGTTCCCCCTGATGTCGACGATCGGCGATGTGCGGTGCCTCGTGGCTGGCGGTAGATGCTTCTTCGTCCACCAGCGCGCTTTGAATGTCCACCATCCTATTCACCACCAGCTGTTCCACCATCCACCGATATGTGGTGCATCAGTAGTCTCATTCATCTCTTCTCCGACACTGACATGTGGAAGTGGACTATGCGAAGCCACACAGTATATAGACGGATGGTGGGCTGCAGAAAAGCTCATCACTTGCCCGAAACACTCACTCGCGACCTTCCACGATGTGGTCAGAAGATGAAGTGTGCCCGAGCACCATGATGCCTGTTCAAGACAGTTACACCGACTGTTCTGCTGGAGAGCATGGTGGCACATGGTGCGTTCTTCAACCCATCATACCGCCTCTGACTAATGTCAACAAATACGCAGTGTATATGACCCAGACACGTGCATGTTTGGCTCTGATCCCACCATACGGCTAGATGATCTGGACGGCAACGAATATGCGTCGACGGGACCTTTTCACTCACACATGGGTCGCATCGTCGAAGCCACAACAACCGGGGACGTCGGTGATTATCTGTTCCCGGAGCGTCGGTCGTATCCATCTAGCGCGTGCTCAAGCCCCAGCGTTTCAAGTCTAATGTGAGTGGACCCGCCGACTCCTCGGTTTACTGTGTCCAATCGGCATTTATGTAGGTCCTACGGCTCTCCGGAACACACTGGGGGAGATACTGTCAGCTTAGGTTTCCTATACGACGGGTTTGTCTACATTCGTTCGCTCTGCATCGGGCTCCACTGACACGTATGTGTAGCAGAAACGCTGAGGATTGGAAATACGATGTTCAGCAAGCATCTTCAAGACCTCTGTCAGGTCCTATGCCAGAACAGGACTTCGTGCCAGCGGGCCCCTGGGACCAGTCACAATGCCGTTTCGGCATTGAGTGTGGGGTGCCAATCTCGAATGCGAGCGTTGCGGGTGTCTACAACCATCTCTCGCAGTACCATCTAGACGACCCATACTGTCGTCTACATGTTGCACCCATCCACTGTTCATGGGACCACTGCAGCGAGTCTCGTGAGGACGCCGTCGCTCTCTGCGAGCATATTATCGCACAGCATATCAACCCTTGCCTGCCCGAGGGCTGCATGGACCTATCACTCGCGGACGAGTATCCTTGGCCGACAGCATGTTACGGGATACTGGGTTCTTCTCTGCAGCAGCAGGAGTTATTTGGCGAGTCAACTGTTCTTTTGAAGGCGCAGTAGCTGACTTCGGTGGGTCAAGATCACGCAGCTTTACTATCCGATACATACGCAAAGCCTTTTGCCGCTATCGAGGAATGATCTCAGCCTCATAGTATCTTCTTGTGTCCTGGTTTATGGGTCGAAACACTGTTCTTAAAATGTGTCTGGATTTTTTTTCGTTTGCAATCACTGTGGCCGCTTCTGTCGATTCCAAGTCATCACCCGGTGGCGTTAATCATTCGGAGCTTCCTGTTCCAGGCGTCGTTAATTTCTACCACTCTGCGCTCAGTTTGAGTTCGCATGCCCCTGTCACAGGTCTTGATATCTAGGATTGGTAGGTTTGTTTTGTTTACCAGGCAGACTGCGTCTTTGGCTACTCATAAGGTTCCTCTATAGAGCGGGCAACGTAACGGGACAAGACCTTTCCTCTCAGTTCATCAAGCCGGGGAACCAAAATAGAGCCGATCCTGAAGCAACGCACAAAAAGCAACGCTGTAGATGCGTGTGAGTCCGCCCGACGCGGCAGCAACCGGGGACGCCGGACGATGCTCCGGATTCAAAGTTAGCGGACTGTTCTGAGTGGGCCCGAGGGAAAGCCCAGCCTCAGAATGGGCTGACACCCCTGCTTGCCTGCGATGTCGGCCAGCTTGCGTTGCCTGTCCAGTCCAGTTTCCAAGGATGTTCGTTATCAGATGTACGTCATTGTGTTCACAGTTTGATGATCTGACTCTAGTCGGTGCATTTTGTCTAAGACACATTATATCGTCATGCCATAGCATGCGCACATTGCCAACGGCCATCGTCTGGGAGGCTCTGGCCACACAGGACGCGCTCAACGTGTGGCTCCGCACCCGATCCAGACATCCGCCGATCACTCGAAACCAACGGAAGAGGTTTGCATCCGCTCGCCGCCATTACCCGCGACGATTGTCGCATCGCCACACACCGACTCCGCCCACCGCCCCCTCGGCCGCACTATGTGTGCGCGCACTTGCATCCGCCGTCGTCATGAAATAGATGACTGAGGGACAGCCATGATCGAATTGTCGATCATAGCAGTCTCAGCGTCGTCCGTGCGATCGAGTTGAACCGTATATAAAGCACTGCTCCTGGCTGGTTTCGCAACTGACATCTCACTTCGGTCAGACGTCCCTCCCACACATCCGTATCCGCGCTATCCACCCACCCATCTACATCCGTTTGACGCTCCTTCCATCCCAACATGAGATTATTGCAGCGCACAAGCCTTGGGGCTGCCCTCAGCTTCGCAGTGACGTCCGTCTTGGCGGGCCCTTACACCATTTCGCAGTCCAACATTGGCTCTGATTTTTTCACCAACTTTCAATGGGAGGCTATCGACGATCCAACCAATGGCAGAGTGTGAGTTCCCAAAATACTGTAAAGCTCTATCGCGATGCTGACTGCCGTGGCAGCGAGTATGTAAGCCAGGCAACAGCGTTAGCTGAAAACCTCACCTACGCGACGGATACTTCTTTTGTTATGCGGGCCGACTCGAGCACAACTCTCAATGCCACTGGGCCAGGAAGGAAGAGCAACCGCATCAAGAGTAACGCGCAGTACAACACACACGTCGCCGTGTAAGCTCACGTGCAACACCCCGGTTTGACGCACGCTAATGCACTGGTTGGATAGGTTTGATATTCGCCACATGCCCCAAGGTTGTGCCACTTGGCCAGCTGTGTGGGAGGCTGATGACGCCGTGGGTTCAGCATCAGGCGAAGTCGACATTTTCGAAGGAGTGAACGACATCGCACCCAACAGCGTGACTCTTCACACTGCAGGGAATTGCACCATGCCGAGCAATCGGACTCAGCTGGGGTACGTTATATACTGTTCGCTCAATCTCTATCACATACTAAACTATCACATAGAACGTCAATATCGAACGACTGCAGCTCAACCTCGGACATAGGTAACGGCAACAATGGTTGTTCCGTTGATGCGCCGTACACGTCGACGTACGGATCTGTGTTCAATGACAACGGCGGCGGATACTACGCTTTGGAACGTACGGCCGAGTTGATTCGCGTTTGGTTCTGGGCGCATACTCAGGACGGTATCCCCACTGATATCACCGGAGGCGCAAGCAGCATCAACACTGACAATTGGGTGAGTCAAGTTGTATTATCTTGATGGACAGAGCATTAACCTATAGAGCAGGGCACACCGATTGCATTCTTCCCGAACACCACTTGCGATATCGGCACAATATTCGGGGACAATAACATCGTCATTGATCTCACGTTTTGTGGGAATTGGGCCGGTGATGCTTTCACTCGATCGGGCTGTGGCGCAAACTGCACTCGTAAGCTCATCTAGGCACGTAACAGCGCATACACTGATACATTTTGACGATTCAGAATACGTTGAACAAAACCCATCAGCGTTCAGTGAGGCGTACTGGGACTTTGCTGCGCTTCGCATCTACTCGTGAGGGTAGACAATTTGAGCGCATTGGACGTAATTTCATAGCTTATTTGTTGTATGAATACGACATGTCTGAAGCATTTATTGGAAGTAGCTGCGATAGTTATGTGTTATATGTGACAGTGTGACAGTGGCGAACCGCGATCACGAGACTACCCAAGGACGCGTCGCCTGGCAGCGCTTTGTTGAACAACCATACAAGTCGCGGTCACTACCTTTGGATCTTACCAGTGACTGACTCCTCCATTTCGCCATTGCTCACCAAAACTTCTCATTTCTCACCTTCCTCTTTCCCTACATCGTTATGCCTCCCTCTTCAAGGGCCCGCCCTACTAGTGGCTCACGACTTACGACTAGCTCACGACCTGTTCGCTCTGCAGTCAGAACGAAGACAACCATCGACGATTTGGCCGATGAAGTGGCAAACAAACTCACCATTCAAGAACCTAGAGCGCTCAAGGGAAAGGCAAAGGTAGCTGTGACAAATGAGGAGCGCAAGGCCACCGCGATGCGCACCGTCAACACGGTCTCGAAAACCTTGTCTGAACTCGTCTCAAGAAATCCTTCAAGGAGGAGCCAGAAGATCCAAGAAGACACCATAAACTCGGCCATCTATGCGTTACAGTCGCTCAGAGAACTCAACCCCGGAGACGTTGACACGGAGCGTGCCGCATCGAGCATGGTTGGTAAACTGGTATTCCTTGAAATGGTACGTACCAGCTTCGCCCTGCTCTGATTTCTCTCCCAACCACCTTTTACATTAATTTCAGGATCATGCAGCGATGCATATCTTGTTGGACATGCACCCGGCACTAATTGCCCTCTATTCGCTCAACCACTCACCGCCTCTCAAGCCCTCTCCTCTAGAGCTCCTGGCCCCACCACTTCCTCCTCCGGACACTCGTTTATCAGAGCTTTGTCTAACGCTTCTTGCTACATTCCTACTCCATTCCATGACACTCCTATCTCGTCGTACCGATGTTTTAGCGGCGATGGTATGTCTGCTCGGCGACCCATCCGTGCCCTCCCTCTTCGCTTGGGCACCCATCCTGAGCGCTCTCCCGGACAAACACCACGACTCGCTCTTTACGCGCACATACACCGTCGTGAATAAGGCTGCCTCGCAACCTGGAGTCCCCATGCAGCACGCGTTCGCTTTGCGGATGTGCGCCCTTCAGTGTTTAGCTATGACACGTCCGGGTGTCGTCACCCCGGACATATTCTGGGACCAGGCCGTCAAGTGGGCTCGGTTCCATGCGGCTGAACCACTCGCGGGCGACGAGTCACGCATACAAGACATCCTGCAGTCAGTCCAGCGCCTGGTGCGAGCCCTCCGTCAACGCAAAGATGATGCGTCTTTCCTCGAGAGTCCTGGCTTCGCGAGATTTTGTGAGGTCTGGGTCCTCTGGGCTCAACAGGTAAGTCTCCTCTGTAAGCGATGGTGCAAGTCATGAGCTCGCATCACTAGATTGGAGACATTGCCGCAATCGACCAAATTATGCAGCTTCGACAAGAAGAAGGCTCTGGGGCTGCTTCCCCATCAGGATCCTCGGCGGCAGTCTCGACAACGTCTGATGATGTCCACGCCGTCGCAGACCCAGCCTCGGTCTGTATGACGCTCACACAAGCCACGGCTGTGTTTGAACAGTGGGCAGGTGAGATCTATTCTGTCCATGTTCGCCATGCTCCAATTTTGACCATTGGTGTAGAGTGCCTACCTCAGGAACGCGCCGCTCGTCTGGACGCAACGGTCGCGGCTGTGCGCAGTGCGCAACCTTACTTGTCTACTATTGACGACCAGTTTTGCGGACGGGACAAGACCCGTAGGGCGCTCGAGCGACTCAGAAGGACAGTGATCAAGGTGCTTGAGCCCACTGCGCAAGAGAATGTTGCAAATGCGACTCTGCCTGAAGACGCGCGATGTGGCGCTCGCAAGGTACTGCAGCTCATTGGACAGGTTCTGATGGTCGGTGTACACAAGGCCAGTGCACGCCCGTGCCTCCGCACCCGTCCACGACTGACACCCTTGCAGAATATGGAAGCTGACGGCGCTGCTGCGATCGACTCTGACCTAGTGACGCCAGCACTGGAAACACTGCTTGTCCTCGCGCGCACTTCCCTGATTATCCGCAACCCGGACACGTACGCCGCGTCGTGGGACGTGCTCCAGGAGGCCAGGACGCTGGTCTTCGAACACGTCGTGGGACGTGGGCCGGCAACCGCAGAGGTAATCCTGGAGGTGATCCGGCACCCGCACGAAAAGAGTGCTCATGGCGAGGTGGGGTGGACGCCGGAGACTACCGCGACGCTGGCCAATTATACTCGCTGCGTAGCGGGTGCATTTCATAATATCGCGGGCACCCTTTGCCAGGCGGACCGCATCTCACATGCGGTGAGCTTCTTGAACGAGGGGTGTGAGCTGGGCAAACTGGCCTTAGAGATGCACCGGGTGGCAGTTGAAGACGCCGGCTTGGACAAGCAGGAGGAAGGCGTGCGCGATAAGGAGGGCTGGATGCAGCTCGAGGAGCAGCTTTGGCACCGATGGGAGATTCTAGGTGTCTGCCAGGCAAAGACCGGGGATCGCAAGGTGAGTGGCTTCGGAAGGTTTAAGACGAGATGCTAACGTGTGCCTACAGCTCGCGTTAGAAGCGTTCATAGAAGCGATCAAGGTGTTTCCTTTGGATCTGGCTTCGGTATGCGAAGACCTCGGAGCCTCTTCTGCGTCTGCTGTCTTCGAGGCGTCTCCGCCTCTTCAGCAACTTGGCAAGCTCCTGGATAGGGTGACCTATCTGGGTGCATGCGACTTGCTCCTCGAACCGGACGCAATTTCGGCGAGGAACTGGTACTCTATTACCACCCGTGCAGGCGCAGACGATGTGCAGCGGAAGGCACTCGTTGGCGCCCTTTTAGAACGTCAAATCGCCAGTCTGGAAGGGAGCAGATGGAAGAAGGGTGTCGACCGCACCGTTCAACAGCTCCTTCGTCACGCTTTGGTGCTTTACGAGGCCGCTGTGTTCCCGATCAGGAGAGCAAGAATTTTCCTCCAGCTATTAGAAGGGACATACTACGCCATGGACGAGCGAGGTGGAGGGAAGATCCTGGGTATGTCAGCTGAAGACCTCGCAGCCCAAGTTCGCGCTCTTCTCAATTGTCAAGTGAGCCTTGTGTCGCGATTGCTTCTGATTCGTGTTGACCCTAGCGCAGGACCTGGGTTGCGACACTGCATTGACTACGATTCGGACTGGCTTGCTCGCTACGCTGCACCTATGGCTTGCTTTGCACGCTCATCGTTATATGGCCACCGACGCCGCGTTCACCACGATAGCTAGACACGCTAACGAAGCCTGCAAGATATTGAAGAATATGGTGCAGCAAGTGCCTAGGCTGTCTCTCGTAGGGCAGCCTCAAGCGAAAGCGAAGTCACCCAAGGAGATGCGAGCGCCGGTGAGGAAGCCAATGAAGCGCGTGGTAACCGCTCCTAAGCCTCGGAGTGGTATCTCTCGGACTACCAGAGCTACCAGAGGGCCGACAGTTGAGCTCCCAGTCACGCCGAAGCCTTGCAGAGGTATGTGTCTTCCACCATTTGACGAAATGAATGGATTGATACGAAATTTGTAGCAGCGCTCAATGACATATCTTTGAACGCCACATACAAGCTGTCTAAAGCTGCCCCCTTGGCCAAACCTAGCCTTCTTGCAGCAATTTTCGACAACTTGCCTTCCGCGGTCAACCTCATTCGTCCGTACCGTCAACATATGGCTTGTATCTTCGAACTGACGACGTAATTTACACAGAAATGGTCGCGCAGCTATCCGGGATGCTCGGTCATATCTTCGTCAAGGTGCAGCTACTTAGTCTCGCAAGAAGGATGAGTGAACAATGTGCCGGAGGCTGTTCTCGAGGTTCGTTGCCCCTAGACTATTTATGAGTGGTATTCACGCTGCTCCTTAGAGTACTTGATGACTTCAATCGAGCTCGCGTACGAGTATTCTCAGCTGGGACGAGCAAATAGGGCGCTCTCCATATATTCGCATGCCCTTCAAGCCTCCGACAAGACATCCGATCCCGAATTACAGGCACTTCTGTACTTGCGCCATTCCGAGTCGCTTGCAGCGGCCGGTCAAGTCTTGCAAAGGTTCGGACCCTCTTCCCTCTGTTCCGAGCATCGTCTCATCCGCCATAGCGCTGCCACGTATTGTGAAGCATTGACGTTGCTAGATTTACTCTCCTCTTCAGAGGACAGAGGGACCACGACGGCCGAGAAAGTCCGATTACGAGTGTGTACTCTTGAACGCGCGGCACTTGCTGCACGGGCTTTCGCCATGATTCAGCACGCGAGGGTAGGCTCCCACATACTTCTTGACATCGGCTCTCAGGGAATAACACTCACCCCTCAGGATGATCCTTCCACGTCCCTAGACGGCTTACTGCAATCCCTGCGCCTGTGGAACCGTGCCTTGGAGACAATCGCTCGACTCCGCCCCTCGCAGGCCCAACAGCCGCAGTCAGAATTTGAAAATCCCTTCGAAATCAAGAACGACAACGCGCCAACGGATCCGAGCAGACCCAAGCCTCTCGACGAGAAACACCAGGTCACGTCCCAACGGGCATTCCAGCGTCGGCAATTCATGGATGGTATAGAATGGAGACTCGCCGAAGGCCTACTGATTACTATCTTCGCTCTGGTCAGGGCATACTACGCTCGGGGCTCGCCCCGGGAGGCGGACTACTTCATTCAGCAAGCCAGTGCGCTCGCGCACTCGCTGAATGCTCCCGCGATGATTGGTCGCTCCCTGGCGAGGCAGGGAGAGATATCCTTACGTCTTGGTCAGCTCGAGGAAGGATGCAAGTACCTGATGGAGGCAGCAAATCTTATGAGCAATGTCTGCGGCCCTGACGCAGTGGACATTCACCGATTACGAGGCGACTATAGTTTGAGAAGCGCCGATGAGCAGACCGCGCAGCAGCTCTATACGGAGGCCACCGCGATGCTCGACGAGCTTGGGAAGATGTTCGCGGGACTCGACACTTACGCTGTCAGGTACGTGTGGAGCTGTCACCGCTCAGAGTGGCGTTGACGGTGCTATCCAGGAAGTCGCTCAACGCGAGTCGGAGAGCATCAGCTCCTGGACGTGACGATGTGGATGGCACACTGGCTCCTACACTTCTTGCGTCCGTGTTACGCCAACATAGTAAGTCCTCCGTTTGTATGTGTGCAGACCAATTGCTGACGAGGAGTGAAGTCACGTTGCTTCGGGATGCTGGGGAAGACTACAACAGCCTGCTACAGCGTTTCTCGGCCTTGCCACCTACGTCTGAGACGAAAGCCGAGGAGAGCGTCCTTACCGCGAAACTGACGCTGGATGATGTGTTTTCGCAGTTCCGAGCGGACATGTTCCTAAGCTCCCTTGCTGAGTCAGGTATGTCTGTCTATATTTACTGTGCAGGAGATGGCAAACCTGACTTTACGCAGCTATCATGATTCCGATGGGAATCTCCAGCGACCGAGTGCTCGGTACGAACACGATCATGCGCGAGATTTTGCACACCTTGTCTGCAGCGGAGCGTTCTCTGAGGTCTGACCTGAGCCTCATCGCACATAGGGGCAATGTTTCGAGCGTGCGCGATACTGCTATTTCCCTCGCCTTGATCAGCGCTCTGCAGTCATCTCTTAGCAGCGGTTCAACTGATGTGTCACATCTGGTAGCTCGACTCATTGGTGAGTTCTACATTTTATATTGCCAGTCAGATCCTGCGACTGAGCAGCGCTGTCAGACATGTCAACGTCTATTACATTGCGCCGCGAGATGCTTGAGGCCATCAAGCACAAGTTCATCGACCGCATCAATGTCAGCGATCTACAACCCCCGCGGATTACTCTAAACGGCACGCCTATACCACCCACGGAGCCACCGAAGCCCTCTCGGCGCGGTCTGTTTCTGGACCAGGAGGACGAGCCGGATTCTATCGCGCTTGGTGACATGGCCTCGTGCAAGGCATACTGGAAGTCCGTAGCCGCCCGGTATCAGTCCCACGTCTTCGATGAGTCAGGTCAACCTACTGCTAGCCGGCCTCCTCTACCAAAGAACTGGTCCGTCATCAACATCAGCGTCACTGAGGACAAGAATATGTTGTTCGTCTCTCGTCAACAGGCAGATCGCCAGCCGCTTGTCTTCTGCTTGCCTCTGCGCGGCCGACGAGAGGACGAAGAAGACGAACGCTTGACCTTCGCTGATGCCATGGACGAACTGAAGGAGATCATGCGGCTAAACGACGAAGGCACAAGAGGCGCGGCGAATGTCAAGAACGACCGCGCAGCGCGAGCAGCATGGTGGGCTGCGCGCGGAGCACTTGACCAGCGGCTACGGGACCTCCTGGGCAACATTGAATTCTGCTGGTTCGGTGCGTTCAAGACGGTACTTAGCACTCCCACGCGAATACGACCGGAAGACATGAACGCCCTCCGCGCGCGTATCGACACGCTTTTCGCAAGCAGCCTCGTCTTTCACGCGCGGGACCGCCGTACACAGCAGCACGAGCGCGTGCGTCTGGACGACGCACTATTGGAGTGCTTTGCGGCGCTCCCGGCGGACTGCCGGGACGAGGAGCTCGAAGACCTTGTCTACTTTGTGCTTGACTTGTACCAGTTCCACGGTGTTCCTGTCGCGATGGCGGAGGTAGATGTGGACCTCGCCGTCGTCGACCTTCGGAGCGCGCTCGAGGAGCACCGCGCGCGGTCTCAGGGCCGGACGGTTCTCGTGCACGACCACCATACATTCCTCGTGCTCGACAAGAATGTGCAGGGGATCCCTTGGGAGAGCCTGCCTGTGCTTCGAGGGCAGAGCATTAGCCGGATTCCGAACATGGACTTCCTGATCGACAGAATTGAACTCGCTAAGCAATGGAGGAGCTCTGGCCCGCAGGGCGATGATCGCGTCGTCGACCGCATCGACGTCGATATTAAGAAGGCGTACTATGTGTTAAACCCAAGCGGGGACCTCAGGAACACGCAGGATCGCTTCGTGGATTGGGCCAAGGGGATGCGCAGGGCAGGGTGGGGTGGGATCATCGGGAAGGCGCCGAGCGAACAGCAGCTAGTAGACGCCTTGACGCGGAATGACCTGGTGGTGTGAGTGTCCGGTCTCCCCCGTGTGTCTGACAATTTGTTTTGCGGCCTTGCTGATCTCGTTGTTGCACCGCAGGTACTTTGGCCACGGTGGCGCGGAGCAGTATGTCCGCTCTACGAAGATCAGGCACCTGCCGCGGTGCGCGGCGACTATGCTCTGGGGGTGTTCCTCTGGTGCCCTCCGGGACATGGGCGACTTCGACCGGACGGGTACGCCGTACAACTACATGTTGGCAGGATGGTGCGGCTATTTTTGTCGTGCATACGAGCTATTGCTGACGCGCATATACCCTTCTAGTCCTACTCTCGTCGCGAACTTGTGGGACGTCACAGATCGGGACATTGACAAGTTCTCGCAAGCTGTGTTCGATGAACTGCAGCTGACCCCCGAGGCGGTGGAGCTGCCGCCGCGGGCGGATCCGAAGTCGGTCGTCACTGCCGTTGCCCAGGCGAGGGAGTGTTGCAAACTCAAGTATCTGACTGGTGCAGCGCCGGTTGTGTATGGTATCCCATTCTATCTTTAGTTGGCGTCTTTGTTATACACATAGCCACCCCATTTGTATTTGCACATTTCACGCATTGGACTAGTTCTCAGCTGCAATCATCGACTTGTCTAGTTGGTTTGCTTAAATCTCTGCATAGACGGTAGATGGTTGAGGAAACATGTCGGATGTCATTAGTAGGGCAACAAAATCTGTCCGGAGCCGTGAATAGACAGTCTACATCACTCTCATCCCCATCTGCTGAAAGCAGGCCAGATGGCAGCTGCGAAGTGAAGATAATCTCGAGCTTGTTCGCAAGGCCTCACTTGACGAATTGCACCCGCCAGTCCGTGTTGACCGGACACCTGCGAGCGCTTTTCCCGGTTGCCTGGTAACGGGGGCGATCGTGTTTGACGCGCTCACCATGCGGACAATGGCCGCCTCCCTCCATTCCCTCCAACAATTCCTGTATAAATCTGATCTTCACCAACAGTGCTATACGCTACTACGTGGATGGCATCATGCCTAGCAATACGCAGTCTCGACGAGACAGCATCTGGCAAACTGATTCGGACATGCTAGGCTGATAGCGGAGGTTCGGGTATAACGCGTGTCGGCATTCGCACGCCGTCAGATGGCCTGGCGACGGTGAGTCTCAAGAACAGCAGCCTCGCTCATTCCTGCCCTTCCCCAGGCTCCTCTTCGCAGCGCTAGCGCTTTCAAGCCCAGTGTGCTGGATGCGCACGGTCCTTGTTTGTTGTCCTTGAACAGACAGGCGAGTCTTGCCCGGCCTTGCAGGACCCCTTCGTTCCTTACCATGCTTTCTCGTTTCCCCGTATCTCATTCTCCCGTCCTCGCTCTCCTGCTCCTTTCCCTCGCTCCCCAGCCTGCCCTATCCATCTTCGACTTTGTCAACTTTTCCTCTGTGAAACAGTGCGGCCCCTTTGTGATCACGTACTCCGGAGGCACCGCGCCCACTAGCTGGCCACCGCAGCTCACAGTCGTCCCTTTCAACTCTACCCCGTTCTCCCTGCCGCTCTTCGACGCCGTATTCAATGACTCGGATTCTACCGGCCACGCCGTCGCTTTCCTCCCCCTCCCTCGGGGCACCCAGTTCATGGTGTCTCTCGATGATGCGAACGAGCAGCCCGCAGGCCCCGTCTCCAATATCCTCACGATCGATGCGTCCAACGCCACCAAGTGCCTCGAGTTCGAGGACAACTCGACGACGAGCCCATTCTCGCTTGCCACCAACGTATCACAATGTGAGTCCTTCACTGTCAACTACGATACCGCCGAGGTCGATACGGCGCCCACCGTACGTGCGTTCATCCCCGGAAAGCTCGCCTTCACTGTCAATCAAACGGCAGACAACGACGCCGACGGTACCGCTGCATACCTCATGGACGCGGCGCACGGAACGGAGGTTGCGTTGCTGTTGCAAACGGGTAGCAAGTACCGAGTCTCGAGCGGCTTACTCACCGTGGGAGGGAGCATGCAGAGCAATGCTGCGTGCCTCACCGCCGCAACGTCGAGCATGGGTACGAGCACGAACGCCAGTGCGACCACTTCCACCATGCTGTCCATGCCTTCCAGTGCGAATTCGCGGGCTTCCAAGAACGCGACTGCGGCGCTATCCGAGTAAGCCTTCTCTGTGTGCTCCATTAATTTCCGGCACTCATGATATCATCCCCTGTGTTACAGAGGTGCTATCATCGCTATCGCTGCGTCCTCCAGTGCGGTCATCATTTCCATCGTCATCGCGATGGGCGTATGGCTTTACTGCTCCCGCAGGAAATCAAAGGCACGTGCAGCTGCGCTGGAGGCTGGCACGCCGCCGTACCTGCCCCCGCCGCCCACTGATATCATGGATGAGAAGCGTGCAATTGCGTCTGGCGAACACCCGCTGCCATTACACACATCATGGGAAATCCAAATGCAAACATCGTGGGGCAGCGCGCGCTCCAAGTCCTCGACTGCCTCAAATGTCGCAGTGACGCGCAATCCGCTTTATACCAACCCCAATCTTTGGCTTGCGTCCCCGACGCTCTCAAATATGCTGGCAGGCTCTTCCAAAAGCTCATCACCCACTCCGCGTCTGAACGCAGGTGGGGTCTCTCCCGCAGACTCTTTCGCCACCATGCGCTTCACAGAGGCCAACGCCGCCCGTCACACGCCGCCCGCAGTCTCAGCTGCGTCCATTCGCTCACACGCACCCTCGCAGGCATCATCACCGCGCGGCTCCAAGCCGCAAACGCCAGCGGGCAGCCTCTCGCCCATCTCACCCACCCCGACCATCAGCACCGTCGACATCGAACACGGCCTCGAGATGTCCGCGCGCTTCCCTGCAGACGGCCGTGACGCGATGCCGCCCCTCCCGCTCCGTCAGTCGACCTACACCGCCGCAGCGCGCGACTCGCTCCGGAATAGCGCGTACTACGCCGGGCAGTTCCCCGACATCGGTGGCCTGAGGCCCGGGCACTCCCGCCAGGGCTCGCCCAGCAAGGTCGCGAGCGGGCGCGGCCGCGTGACGCCCCCGCATCTCCGGATAGGGATCGAGCGACGCGCACCGTCGGCGGCGTCGTCGATGTACTCGCTATATCAAGAAGGCGAGGCCGCGCGCTCGAGCCCGAGCCGCTTCCTGACATCGCCGACGCTGCATGTTAGTGCGAGCGGGGAGGTGTTCCGCGAGCCGCCGCAGGCGCATGTCCCGCGCTCACCGATGCCATCGCCGTTCCCCTCGCCCCTGTGATCCTGTGACGCCATGCCATGACGACGCGACGTGGACCCCCCGTTTGCTATGGTTAGTGGATAGTTTAATAGAGTCCGGCCAGGCGCGGACTCGCAGCGCGCGCTTGAGGCGCTGGACGGCAGCGTTCGGGGGGTGCTTGCCTATGCCCGCAGGCTTGCGAGGCCGACACCGGTGTGCGGCACGGCCCACCCCGGAAGGTGGGTGGTGTGCGCGCGCTGATGCAGCTACCAAGGAGCTGGATGATATATTGGCGTTTCCCCGTAGGAGAGGACGGACTATGGTGTAGTTTTGTGAGACCAGACCGGCGGTAGATCCCCTCATTCTCGTTCTGTAGCGAAGCAATCTGGGATTGTGTCTGCGCTCTGCATTTGCCTTCGTGTGTTGCTGTTCTCCGTAGCATATGCACTTCTCGCCCCGTTGTATTAGTAGCTTCAGACAGTGCATGTACTGTAGTTGTTTTGCATCCACACTGACACCTCACTGTCGCTGCGCTGGGTAAGGGCTGCACTCCACATACTCGAAGCGCGCGCTCAACGCTATCATCAACTGTATTGCGCGTAAGCCTCGAAGGTGTATTACACGCCGTATGTGCTGAATCTACTTATGTGTTTCCGCCGGCTGCTTGGACAGAGCTCATGTATGCCTCCGTGACAGGAAAGAAAGACTATGGATAATGACCGAGAACGTACAGGATCCCGAGTCATGGAGAGGTATGTGCATTTTTTGTACCGGATCGACCGTGCATCGGCGCCGGTTGACGCGATATCGATTTCCACCACTGCCCGTAGTAAGACATAAACATGTCCACGCCGACCAACAGGCATCAATAGGGCCGCCCGCATTCACCGCCCGCATACAAGCGTATTCGTTCACAGCCTACATGTAGATCCACGACCATGGAAGTCATGCGTAACGTAACCACGCATACATACGGCATTGACCAAGAGTAACCCTCATATCCGCATATGGTCCAACTTTCGCTCGGCGCTCAGACCCCCTTGCTGTCTTAACAGTGCCTACAGCTCCCCGCCTATGCCGACCGCGCGGGTCGCGTTGCCCCATGTGTTGAAGTAGCTGGCGCTCCATTTAAGTGCGGCGGGGACATCGAGCTCGCGCTCAGAGAGGTAGCACCGTGTGCGGCCGCAGACGTAGCGTACGTGTTGGGGGAAGTAGACGTACGCGCCGGTCACGAAGGGGGCCATGAGCAGCCAGAAAACGCACACTGACGCAGGGACAAGTCAGCTGGGCAGGCTACGCGGGAGGAGTGGAAGGTGCGCACTGGCGACCACTTTCTCCCAAGGCTCCATCATGGTGAGCGCGAACGTTGTCTCGATCCAGAGGCGGCGGCGCCATAGGAAGGCGGCGAACTTGGAGCGGGGCGCGCGGTAGGGCAGCTGCAGGCGAAAGAAGATGTCCCATGTGCTCGTCTCGCGGGTCCACTCTCCGTAGGAGATTGGGGTCACTGGGGATGGCATGATGCGGCGCCGAGGCGAAGGAGGGTCCAAGAGGGAGGATGGGCGGGGTGCCAGACAGGGATCGGACGGTTTGGCGTTGTACTTGTCGCTCGGCATGGGGGGCTCGGCGTATGAGGCGCAATGGTGAAGAATGGGGAGGATGAGGAGAGGCAGCTGCGAGATGCTATCGCGAGGTACGTGCTCGTAACGTGCAGCAGCGAGCTACGTCCCCGGGCGTTGGCTCGTTGAGCAGAGGCGCGCAGGGGAGGGCCTCCTGCATGACGGCGGACAGCGGGCGGGCGAGGGGGAGTGTCACCGCCATTACCAGCAGACAACAGACGGCAGTGGATGTGTAATCCCGGACAACAGACGGCAGTGGAGGTGTAATCCCGGACAACAGACGGCAGTCAACAGACGGCAGTGGAGGTGTAATCCCGGACAACAGACGGCAGTCAACAGACGGCAGTGGAGGCCGACACCAGACGCGAGCAATCCCGATCGGCCCGGTTACGGCTCCGCTGTGGCTGGGCCTCGCGCCGCCGCCCGCCACTCGCACATCGGGACACCTATCTCATTCTTTGCCAGAGCATAGCCACTGAGCGCGCACGAGCCTGCAGACAAATCTGAGAAGGAGCCACTAGTACTGGTAATCTATCCTGGTGCGTCCATCTTAGTGGAGATTCCCCGTCAACGAGGCTTATAACCAACTGGCAGGTCATCTACAATGGCTTACGGGGACAGCCACTTTCTCAGCTTACCGGGTGCGCAAGTGCATCAGAACGGGATCGCCGACCAAGCTCGCACCCTCGAAAACGGTCCCACCTTGTTCGCTCTCATCTCCACCCTCCCATCCGAAATTCTCTGCCAAATCTTCATCCATGCGGTCGCATTCCCAGCCGACAGCGCCAGATCGATATGGCCGGGTAGCCTTGCGTATGGCTGGATATCGGTAGCCCACGTTTGCAGGCTGTGGCGTGCTGTCGCCTTGAGCTGTCCCACCCTGTGGAACCATATCCGCGTTACGATAAACTACGACTGGATGGCTACCCTATTTTCACGGTCCAAGGAGGTGCCCTTGGTTCTCTCGGTCAGCTCTGATCTGTTCGGCCACCACATCCCCTCCTTCGTATCCAGGACCTCGGTAGAAAACCTCGTCTCTCTGCACTCCCACCGCGTGCGCGTCTTGGAGCTGAGGATACTGAGAGAAGTCGACATCGATATATGTCGCTCTGCGGTCAAAGGCCCGATGCCACTCCTGGAGTCCCTCACGGTCGATTGCCGCGGCACTAAAGATGTCGAGTCTGCCCTGATCGGGCAGTCCGTCGAGCATCTTCTGTACGACGCCAACCCCCCTAGGCTGCAGGTTCTCAATCTCTACGCAGTTCCCCTCAACTGGCGCAAGCTTTCCGTTCCCAGCCTGACGTGTTTGAGCATGAGGCGCAACCGGGGAAACATACCGACCCTCGATGATTTTCTTGTCGCACTCGCGCACATGCCACTCCTCCAAAAACTCGTGGTCTTCTATGCCGAAGGAAGCACCGCGACTCTCGCCGCTCATGTCATGCTCCCTCACCTCCGGGTTTTGGACATCACGGCGGGTGTGCCGTTCTGCACAGACTTGCTGCGGCTCTTGGACACGCCTGCCCTCTCGCACCTCTCCGTCAATCGCCACTCCGAAGACAGGTGGCTCGGCAACTTCTTCGAAGCTGTAGGGTCGAAGACGCGCCTAATGGGCCACCCTGCCATGCTGCGCATAGAGACTAGCACGTCGAGCGTGGATCGGCTGCCATGGGTAGAGCCGACTCGATCAGGCTTGCAGCATTCATGCACTATAACAGCATACAGGGAGGTCATGGACGTTAAGACGATGAAATCTCCTCAGCAGGACCTCAGGGCACGGCCATCCATGTATTGTGTTTCATTCAGTTGGAGAGAGTCGATGGGTATCGATAATCCCTTCATATCCTTCTGCCAACATTCGTCCCTCGACAAGGTCCGTGTTCTGGCCATCTGCGGCCGCCAGAAGGAGGCCAATATGGCAGTGTGGTGGCGCACCATCTTCCGTTCGACAGTGGAGCTTGAGCGACTCATCCTCTCCGCCGACGGGAAGGCGCAGGCGTTCCCGCTAGCCCCCATGCTCCTTCCGTACGACACCGACAGCCGCCACGGGTTCCCCTCACCGCACTATCCTCTGCCGCACTTGCGTGGGCTCACGCTGGACCTCGTCGACTTCAACGCCGGGATGCCGCCGGATACGGCCTATGCGGAGCGTGTCCAAGATTGCCTCATCGAAAGGTACGAAGCAGGCGTGGAGATCGAGACGTTGCGGATCCAGCGGGCTGTCAACTTGGAGACGGCGGAGCTCGACCGCCTGAGGCAGGTTGTCCGCTTTGTCGAGTGGGAGGAGAAGCAGCCCAAGGTAGCCCGTATATGGCGATAGGATGGGATCACTCATCTTGTACAACTACGGTTCGAACTTTATTGCCCTTAACTATGTAACGTCATGTATACCATATAGCTGTATATACAGGTCTCCAGTGAGAACAGTACTTATACTACTTACAAAGCAGGCATTCGTATCGCTACGTCACGGGGCACATGCGACGCGACGCGTCTGAACACCGGCCCTCCCTCACGATCCTCGCCTCCGCCTCCCCAGAATGTCCTTACCGACACAGAATGGCGTATCCCTGCGCAAACATGATGAGGTCCAGTACCTCGATCTCATCCGTACTGTCCTCGACACGGGGGAGACGCGCCCCGACCGCACCGGCACCGGCACTCTCTCGATCTTCGCGCCCCCGTCCATGCGATTCTCCCTATCCGACAACACCCTTCCTCTCCTCACCACCAAACGCACATTCTGGCGCGGCATCGTGGAGGAGCTCCTGTGGTTCATTCACGGCTCCACGGATTCGAAGCTGCTGTCAGCGAAGGGCATCAAGATCTGGGACGGGAACGGGAGCAGGGAGTTTCTGGAGAAGCGGGGGCTCGGTCACAGGAAGGAGGGGGACCTGGGGCCGGTGTACGGCTTCCAGTGGAGGCATTTCGGCGCGACGTACACGGACTGCGACGCGGACTACACGGGGCAGGGCGTCGACCAGCTCGCGGAGTGCATACGCAAAATCAAGGAAGACCCCACCGACCGCCGCATCATTCTCAGTGCATGGAACCCTGCAGGTGAGCATACATCCCTCCCCCTTATGCCGGTGCTTACTTCCCGCACAGACATCCCGCTTATGGCCCTCCCGCCCTGCCACGTTCTCTGCCAGTTCTACGTGCACCTTCCCCCGCCCTCCTCCCCCTCCTCCCCCTCCTCCCCGAAGCGGCTCTCGTGCCTCCTCTATCAGCGCTCCGCAGACCTCGGCCTCGGCATCCCCTTCAACATCGCGTCCTACGCACTCCTCACGCACCTCGTCGCGCACCTCACGCAGACCGAGCCACACGAGCTCATCATCCAGCTCGGCGACGCGCATGTGTACCGGGACCATGTCGACGCGCTCGAGGAGCAGCTCAAGCGCAGCCCGCGGGTGTTCCCGAAGCTGCGGTTTGCGCGGGAGGTGCGGGATGTCGATGACTTTAGGGCAGAGGACGTCATTGTGGAGGGCTACGAGCCGCATCCACCGATCGCGATGAAGATGAGTGTATAGCGGTGTATCGAACTGGTGTACGCTAGGATAAGTGGCTGTATCCATTACCCAATGTGTATCGCTCAGAGTGACTGAATAGATATGATGTTCTCTTTGTTTCACAGTATCGACAAGGCTCCCCATCCCACTAGCACGGAGATCATGGGTAGCAAGAGAGCGACACCTACGCCTGCACTCTGCGCCAGTGACGACGAGCTACTTGGGGAGTTGGAGGGTTGATATATCCTCACGGCTGCCAAGTCCCAGTACGCGTCTTGGAAAGCTGACGGATTATAGTTCACGTAGTCTGACGAGTACTTGCATGAGCGCAGACTCGTTCGACACACATGGGCAAGACTTACCGGTGCAGTTCCCAGGGCAGCTCGCGTTGGTAAACGATCCACCCGCCCAAGTACCGCCTGACAGACAGAAAATATTGGCAGAGAACCAGCGAACGCGGACCAGACGGCTTACAGAAGGTGAGATCGATGACGATGCTGTTGCGCTGAAACAGGGAGGCGAAGTTGCAGTTCGTATTCGGGAAGAAGGCGATCGGCGTCCCCTTGTGCGTGCGCGCGCGGAGTCAGTCAAACCGATTGTCAGCGAATGACTACGCACCCATTTGCTAGTGTTGATCGCTGACGCCCCCGAAGAGATCTCGGACGGCACTGTGGTGTCGTTCCGCGACCAGAACCATACGCGGATGAAGGACGCGGTGCGCTCCAGCGCGTAGTACCCGCCGCCGTATGTATTGAAGACCTTCCCATATGACGCCGTGTACGGCGCGTCGACCGAGCACCCGTTGTTCCCGTTGTCGAGTGTGCTCAGCGAACTGCAGTTCGTCGAGAGCCGCTTGCTACAGTAGACGCGGCGTCAGCTTTGTTGATTGGCTGACAACGGGAAAGCCGCTGTACCCGAGCTGCGAGTTGGTATTGTCGGGCATGGTACACGTGCCGTTCGTGTGCAGCGTGACGCTGTTGGGCGAGAGGTCGTTGACACCCTCCAGGATGTCGACCTCCCCCGCGGACGACCCGACCTGGTCGTCAGCCTCCCAGACAGCGGGCCATGTGCCGCAGCCCTGGGGCATGTGCCGGATGTCAAATCTGTGGAGGAGGCGAGGTCAGCCTGTGGCACATAAGGACGGGCAGGCACTCTCGATACGGACACGGCTACGTGGGTCCTATATTGTGCGTAGCTCTTGATCCGATTGCTCATACGCCCGGGCCCGCTCGCGGTCAGGTTCGTCGTGTAGTCCGCCCGCATGATGAACGTGTCATCGGACGTGAACGTCAGGTTATTCGCGAGGGATGTCGATTGGTTGACATAGTTCCTAGCGAACAGGTTCGGTAAGGGAAGATGTCAGCCGTGGTTGTGACATACACTCTGCCTTTTGTCGGATCCGTGATGTCTTCCCATTGGAAGTTGGTCAGAAAGTCCCTTCCGATGCTGGTCTGGTTGATGCTGTAGGGTCCGGCCTGGGCAAGCGACGACAGGGACAGCGCGTTGAGGACAGCGATGAACAACAGAACGGCCTTCATCGTGTGAGCAGAAGGTAGCTGTGCGACCATTGTAGCTGAGTACTGGCGCAAGACTGGGGCTGACATGGACGTCGGAAGTCAGCCTCGCAGGTGCAGACGAGGCAGAGTCCTTTGCGCATCCTGCAGGTCTCGAATAAACAAACCGAACGCGGACCCTTCCGCGACACCGGCCCCATATGTCCCACGTTGCCCAACATCATGTGACCGTGCCACGTCCTTATATCAATAATTACAACAGGTGAGAACACTTGGGGGCGCGAAACTATCTAGACTAACATTCAAGGAATTTAGGAAGTGGTGTGCAAACGGTCAGGAGGAAAAATACTCACTTCGGCCGGTGCAACCGTCACGCATATGCCTACTATACGCATCCTTACGATGGAACACTCTGCCGCACTTTTCACAAACCATAGTCTCGGCGGTACAACGCAACGTAGGGCGAGAGAAAATAGAACTCCCCATGGAGCTCGCTATCGTGGCTGCTCAGTTGTCTTCGGTCTCAATCGTGTGCAGAAACTCGCAGGGAATACTGCGGTGCATATCACCTCTGAGGTCGCGATCAGCACGCTGGATCGTACTCGCATCATGATCATTCCACGCCCTGGCAGTTGGTACGAATGGTGAGTCCCGGTCTACAGCCATACCAGAAGTACCGCACTTACTGCATGCCCAATTCTGGTGTGACGCCCAGACGCCCAAAGGGGATGTATGTATTTGTACGATGACCTATGTTCGCAAAAAGAGGGATGCCTGTGGTGAGAAAAGTCAGGATTTGAGTGTATCAAGTGCTTACAATGGGTGCAATGGAGCGCACTATTGCAGTTCTACAGAGACAGAGCAAGTCAGCGAATATAAACGATCGTACTTAAGCCACGGACACGCACCAGAGGTGTGCACTCATAGCCTGGCAGCGAACTTTGTCGTTCACATCGCTACGGCGCATACGCTGGATGAGTCGGCATACACAGGTATTGCGCATGCATTTGGTACTGTCCCGAGCGGGAGCAGTGCATGGTGACGCACGAAGACCTCCCGATGTCCTGTTAGCACGCATAACCATGGCAAATCAAGCACTGCCGCGGCTGTGCACATCTTGCCTCATGCATTAGTGCAGGAGTGCACTGGGGCCGTTCGTATGGAAGGTAGATCGCGATAGCACCTGGTAGATCGGCGTTTGCAGGTCGATGCGGTGGTGTTGATGGCCACTACGCCCTCGGGGGATCCAGCCTTCACGGGGAAGCTCTGACCGAGCAATCTCAGTTGGACATGCAACAGCGCGGACTACGCGGGTGTATCTCCCGAATCGACAAGTGCTTCTCGGAGAAGCGCAGATCAAGCATGGATGGCGTGAGCGTCTGTATAGTGTGGGAAGCCCCTTCGACGTCAATCGTTTATAGACTCTATCACCGTCGTGGACATACCCTCCGGTCTGGCACAAACAGCATCTTCATGTCTGTACTCTGAGAGCGATGTATCGAAGACGCATGTTCGAACGGGAATCGAGAGTCGGGGCTGCGTTAGGTGGAAGTGCGAGCTGCGAGATTTTTTCCAAGATAGCATTTGCTACCGAACCCGATTCTCCCGGTTCGACACCCGTGATTCGCGAAGAGATGACCGATCCTCGAAAATGCGACCGAGAGTAACGTTGCCTCGAGCAAGACACGCGGATAAGTATCAGCGGAACCATAATAAGTTCGTACACTCACATGGCCATATTACTCGTGCGACGCTGCGCAGTGGACGTTACCCACCTGGCTTGTGTTGCTTGCTTATTTGTGAGTCAGGTAGTCAGGGTCTCAAAAGCGCCACAAGGGTATGGTCAATGAATGGCTCGCAGTATAGACTGCATGGCCCGGAATAAGGCTACTCGCGAAAGAGGATTAGCTGCAGTAACACTTGTGAGAAATGGACCCATTGGCAGATGCGCCCACCGCCTGGTTCTAGGCAATATGGTGACACAGAAGTGCAAATAGACACCTCCCGTGGTCCATATGGCTTCGCGCTGTCAGGAACTACCAGTGATTACGATCAAATGTTCCTCGTTCGAAGATTTACCGGAGGATCGGAAGCTCCTCCATTTGACGAGTGCTCTTCTTTTACGGACAATTCGGAAGCTTTTGCCATGCCTCCGCGCGAAGTTCTATTCGGGACTACGTTCACGTAGAGGGGCTTCGAACCTGGCTTTTGTTAGATCCTCTTAGAAACCAGAGCTCTGTTGCCCGGCCACTAAAGACGCTGTGCAAGACACCCGTCAACAGGGAGCGCCCGTATAGCTCATAGAACTCACTGCGACTGTTTGTGAATGCCAGGGCGAGTGCTGCCTTATCCAGCCCGATTAAGCAAGAATGCTTCACGGGGAAATACGTGAGATATCAACGAAAGTACTCGCTCACGTAGTGGATGCTTTTTGTATCATACAGAGCATAATAAAACTTGCATCCAACGTCCATCCATGATTATGCGACTCAACTTACATAGGAATGTAACTTCCCATATCGGAGAGTATCCCTCAGGCCTTAGGGTCCATCAGTTCCTTTCCTGCCCCCTTATGTTTCTTCAACTCGGCCTTCCATGGAGCCCAAACCTCACCGTATTTCTTGAGGAGCCTGCCGAGTTCCTCCCTCTGCTCCTTCTACAGTGAATGCAAGTTATCAGTCCTCTGGTGTAGATCAGACCCAGCCCAGCACTCACCAATATCCAGGGTTCCTCTCCTTCATACACATGATCGAACATCTCGCGCACCTCTGGCTTCAGCAACACCTCCGCCTTCCGGAACGCCTTCATCACCTCATCCTTGAGACGCGCCTTAAGTGTATCGTCCTCTTCTGCACTCCACCAGCCACGCGCCTCGAGAAAGCGGCGGAAGCGCGCAATAGGGTTGTCGAGGCGCTTCCGGTCTTCAACCTCCTGGCGCGGGCGGTACGCAAATGAGTCGTCAGACGTGGAGTGATGACCGACTCTAGCAGCACAACGACATGAGCGGTGTTCCGGGGAAGGGATAGCTGCGTAGCGGACCTGTATGTCATCGCCTCGACAAGGACAGCACGGCCCTCCTCTGTGCACAGCCGCCGCGCCTCCTTGACAGCGCTGTACACAGCCAGGATGTCATTGCCGTCGACGCGCACGGTGTGGACCCCGTACCCGGGGCCGCGTGCAGCGATACCATCACCGTAGTACTGCTCGTTGGCGGGTGTAGATATTGCAAAACCGTTGTTGCGGGCGATGAATAACGTTGGGGAGGGAATCGTAGACGCTACGGCCACGAATCAGTACGCTATCGCAAAGGGATACAACATGAAGCGCACCGAAGAGCATGCCGGCGTGGAAGTCTCCCTCGCTCGCGGCGCCTTCACCAAAATATACTACCGCGCAGTTCTTACCGCGCCTCTCCGGATCGCGCTTGAGTGCGAAGCCAACACCTGCGGCCTGGGGGATCTGTGTTGCGAGCGGCGAGGATATCTGGTGGAAGTGATACTTGCGAGAGCCAAAGTGCTGAAGCTTGACTTAATATCGCAAACGCTCTGTGCAGAGTTATGTCCATACCATAGGCATCTGCTTGCCGCGGGAACACGGGTCTTCGCAGTTTCCGAAGCAAGAGTTCATCATGTCCGCCAGTGTGAAGCCACGCCACATAATGACGCCTAGCTCGCGATATTGACCTTAGACCAGTCATGAGGAATAGGTTGACGTGTTCAGCTCATGTTCTTACCGAGTACCCTAAGGGAAATGAATACAAACATACTCGCTGGTTGTTTCAAACTCACTCGTCATCGTTGGCTATCGCAGCAGCCGAACCAATCAATGTAGCCTCTTCTCCATACTGCGCTGGCGTGAGGTAGCTGGCTTGATACAGTATGTTGAGTACTCACATGTGTCATCTAGCATGCGTTGGTGAGACATTGTCCATCTTGATGCAGGACTACGTACATAAAATGCAAGCTTTCCCTGCCGCTGAACATTATACATTAAATTGTCAATAATCGGCAGCTGGACCATATGTTCGTACCTGGTATACAACTTGGTCAGTAATGCTTTCCGAGGCGTACTGGGCATGCCGGTACATGCAAAAGAAATGGCTCGAACAAGTGTTGATCATGGATCCTTATGTCGAGCGTGCGAGTGCAAGCCACCCACTGAGTGGCGGAGGACGGAAACATAGGCACCCAAGAGGATATCATCAGAGGTGTGCAAACCTTGCAGACTTGTTTGCCCGCAAACGTGGTCATTTCGAGCACTGATGTGAAGGCAAGCCACACGCTAACGACTGTTGACGGAAGGGCCATCGTCACAGGCACCAGAAACACCAATGTACCAGTGGCAGTGTCCCCAAAGTAAACTTTACTCACATTCGCCTCGCCATTTCCCTGTCGACCTTTGCCATTGTCAGACTAGCCTTATTCTTGCGCAAAGTGGAGGCTCTCACCTCTTCTGGGACGCTAGCCCCTTCGATAGGTTGCCCATTGCTGTCTAGAACTCTGTATGTAGGTATCTGATTGCCACCAACCGTGACTGAATTGAAGAATTTGAGACTGGAGACGATGGGGGATTGGGATGAGGGAAGAAGCCCGTGCTCCGTCGGGAACGCAGGTCCCGAGGTCGGAGTACTGGAGATTGAGCGACGTCGACACACGTTAGACAAGGCGGGTGCTCGCTGGACTACACGCAACATTGTCGTCTCCGTCGCGGAAGATGTGGAGGAAAAGAGAGAATGGCTTCATGTTGGTTGACGAGCTCCGTGGGCAGGCGGGGTCTGGTGACGGGGAAAGCCAATCGCCGATTCGGTCCACGTGGCTCTGCGCCAAGGTGGCTGCTTGCTCCCGTTGAGCCACCCATCTTCCTCCTCCTCCTCCTCCTCCTCCTCCTTAGCACTACTGGCCCTCCCTCTACCCCCGTCTTCTATATCTGAAGCACATAAACCTAGCTACTTGATAAAATGGAGGCTAGGGGCCAGTATGACGATATCGAATACGACAGCCACAGACCACAGAAACGAAAGCGTAGAAGTCCACCGCCCTCAAGCACTCGACCATTAACCTCGGGCTCGAATCAATCTGGAACGATTGTAAACCCGAACGTAGATGAGGGACAGATATCAGCAGTGCCACCCCTCTCGCTTTCAATACTCGGCGTCGAGCCGTTGGACGAGTTTATCCGAGAGGTCGCGGACTTCGTTCACCACACGATCATGACAAGGCAGGAGGTCGAAGGGCTGGTGGAAGTGGAGGCAAAGATTGGGGTTCTGAAGGACAAGGCGAGTGGGCAGAGGATACAGCTCCCGGTGTTAGTCGAAACGAGTACGTCGCGGTACCTTTTTCTGTGGCGAGTAGCCTCTCTCATATAAATCATGCCAATCTCACGCCAATCTACATCTATTGTTGATCTCGCCGTGGCACAGTATTGATGCCTAACTCAGTCGACTCGAGGTTTGAGTCCAACATGTCATCAGTGGGTGCCTTCTTCCCACTTTTCTACGTATCCTGGTTATCTTCGTTCGCCTCTCATATCGCACCCCCGTAACATAGATGCAACACAAGCACTTCAACGAATTGTTGAATGGCCTTAAGATTGCACCACCGCCTACCGCTACTTCCGGCATCTCTTACACGCACCTACGCCTCATCGACTCATTCTACCAGTCTCCCGACTCTCGTGACAAAATACGTGTTACACGCGATGAGAAAACGGGAAAGGTGGAACAGTGCGTGCGGAAGGTCCGCTTAGGTGACCTGGACATCTTTAGTCCTAAGAGGGCTGCAGACTGGCGCATCAGCGTGAACTTGGAAATACCCGGTACGCATAGTTTACTTATTTGGGACACCAGTTAGTCCGGCGGCTCATGCTTTTTTTTGGCAGTTCCTCCGCCGATTGGGACAGCGAGTCATACAAGGCGGAAAGACCGCCTGAGCTACACTCACGAAGAATTCAACATCGACCTCACACAAGTAACTTCGAGTACGAGTTCAGGAGCGAAGGTGATCGATTCGGCTTACCTTGCTTCACGCTGCTCAACAACACACAGCCGGAAGTCTTCCATGAGCTCGAGATTGAGTTCGCTCGCTCAGACTACCTCTTATCCGCCGCTGTGAAACGAGGTGACCCGAACGTCTCCGAGCTGGAACGAGGGGCTTTCGATGAACTTATTCGCGCCTTCGTGAATAATGCACGAATATTGACGCGAAATGCTGGCGCAGGCGATTGGGGAAGCTCGAAATAGTCCGCCGAGGGCTAAGGGTTAGGCTGCGGATGGATCCATACCCGGGTATACGGTATCCCTGTAAGTGGAAGACAGGTCATTCCAAGCTGGGTTTACTAGGCTGAGTTTGACTGCAGATTAGGGTTGTGGTTCGCTGTACTTGTATGACATCATATAGCCTTGTTGGGCACGGCATTTTGCCGATCGCTCTTCATGACACCGCATCCGCGCCCATATGCGCCCATCGTGATTCACATTCAATCAACTTACTTAAGAATTACACCGCAAGCACGTTTTCTTGGTTGTTGATGACCGGTGGCTGTTCTGTCAGGGTTCATCGATGGTGAGACTGGAACTGCGTTGTCTGTTGTCTCTAATTGGTATGATAGCCTCCACATCAGCCGATACACATTGAGGTGAGGACCGAACCGCCTGCTGGATATGTGAGTCGCTATAAGGATCGGGACTACGTCCAATTCTTCCCTCAGCACAACCTAAGTTTGATTTCAATGCGTACGTTTATCGCTGTCGATAACACACCGATTATACGTGTCCACGCAGATATTCTCAACGTGCCTAACTAGCAGTGGCGTTGTGTCATCGTCTACAAATTATAAGTCTGCAAACAGGTATGTTGCCCGCGGATCTCGTGCACTCAATTGCAATCTACCTCGATGCGTTCGTTGTAGACTCCAAATGACATGCATCCGCTGCCTCTTCGGGGTGCACTATGCCTATAATGCGGGTCAAAGAACACAGGCGACTGCCTCGTGTATCATGCCGCATCATTTCGCTAAGGTCCTTCCGGTGCTCAATCGATGGCAACCCGGTGCATTGCCTTACTATGGTCGCAAGCCTCCTTTTGTGAGTTTTTTCGCTTAGTTCCGGCTTCGGTCTAGATTCCGTTATTCACAGCATCACCATATTAGGATACTCAATCTGTGGAACGCAGAAGCAGTTGCACCAACGAAGTCCAAGTCCCTCGCAATGCGGATAACTGGCCCTTTGTCGGTGTCAATGCATGGCTCGCAACGGCATGTCTCGGTTCCGAAAGTATCGCTTTTCCGGAAATGTCGCTCTCCACTCTCTGCGGTGCGCCAGCTACCACCATTGCGATCATAGCGGCCGCCGCGCTTTGCGCGTACCGGATGTATCTGTACGTGTCGGCGGAGGTCTGTATCCCGGTGTCCATGCTTCTTTACAGTTCATTAGCGTCGCACCTCGTGCACAAATCCGTACTCCTGGCCTGCGTCAGTGCACACGTGTTGAGGCTATGTGGCAGCATACAATCCTGTGCGCCACGTATCCCGAAGACCAGTCCGTGAGCACCTGAATAATCAACTGCAGTCCAAATACTGATGAGTATGTTCTGTAAGTATTGAGCCATCGTCAAACTCCGAGCAACCGACGGTCCGAGCGACCGGGGAAATGACTTGCCGGCAATGCTGTGACAATCATCGCCTAATGAAGGACTCGTCTTCCCTTATCCCGAGCAATACCTGAAGTACTCAGAGGTAAGCGCCAGTCACAGTCGTTAAGAATCTGTTACATGTTGCGCAACAACTTACATGACCTCAAGACCGATGCCACCCCCTCCGCCGTCGCTGCCCCAAACCGTTCGGTGCGACCGAGATCGGAACGGCCGTACCGGCCAGCGCGCACGTTCCATTTGTTGTGGTCGTGGCAATGTATAGGACCTAGGTATACCATGCTGTCAATCTATCGCACTGTGAGGTTGGCACATGAAGGCAATTTGCTCTAGGAGACCGCACATTACTACGCGGGTATTACCCCCTAGTATGCAATGCTCAGGCCAGTGCTCTCTACTATTTGTCTCTACTAGTAATGCTGTTCCTCACAATTGGTAGCTGAGGGTCGGTACGCGAGCACGAACTCCTCGAGGGTCTTGTATAAAGTCTAGAGCCATCGTTGACTACCTCACCTTGCCACCCACAGGATCTGGTGTGTACCTATACTTCCCCCTCGCCGAGTCAAGTGAACTGAAGTTATTGTTGGTATGGAAGACACTTTACACTCCTCACGTTCCATCGAGTTCTTCAACATGGCCTCTGGTGTGGGTCACGTTCACAAGTAAGTGACTCGCCGCGATGTGTTGCTGCAGAAGACTGACAATGAATTATATGACAGAACTAGCGGCCACTTCAAGACAGAAGGCCCCGCGCGAAGTAATGATAGGAGCAACGCCAGTTATGTGTATGTCTGTAACACATGTCGTCGGAAGTTCGACCGTGAGGATACTCTCAGACGGCACCAGACTGCGGGCCCGTGTGCGATTAGGCGGCACGTCTGTTCGTCTCTTACCCTACAAGTCTCTGACCCACTCTATACACACAGGTAACCCACCGCAGTTTCAGCCGACAATGGAACGCTCGCATGTTTGTGGTGCATGCGAGTCGGGGACTAAACGGACACGCATGATTGAACAATATCCCCTTCGATCTCTCTCTGATACAGTATGACTGATGCGGTCCAATTACGGTATGGGATTGACATTGGATTGCAACAAGACGGCTGTGATGGTCACACCTATGCCTGCTGTATTTATATACGTACAAATCATACACGACTTCTGGTGCTCCTAGTGCGACGATATCAAGCTACAGCGATGGCGGAGGCGGCACTGGCGACACCAACTACCTTATCTGCCTTCTGCAGCGCTTCAAGACGCTTCTTCTCCTCCTCAAGCATCTTCTGCTGGAGCGCCACGCGCCTCGGAACCACCCTCCTCCTCTCTGTGGTCGGCTTGAAGTCGAGGCGGTCAACGCCGAGTGCCCTCAAAGTCTTCAACTCGACGAGACTGAACTCATCCGGATTCTCCCGGTTGAAGTTGAACGGCTCCCTCAGCGAGACGGGCGGGTTTGTGATGATGCGCGCCTCACGGAGGTGGTTCTTGGATGCGGTATGAAGCATGAGCGGGTGAAGGAGGACAACATCCCCAATCTCGCCAGTCATCTCCTCGAAGCGGGTGCAGCGTTTGATCTCCTTGAGGAAGTCGAGGTGCTCTGGGTGGTCCTTCGGGTTCTCGAACGTGCTCGTGCTCGGCGTGAACGAGAGGCCGGTCGGAAGGCAGCCCTCGGGGTGTGCGGCGAGGTAGGGCGCGACGAGGTCGATACCGTCCGGCGAAATGTACGTCGCGCCGCCGCGGTGATGAATGTCTGAGAAGAGCGGGATGACGAGCAATGCTTGTTCGGGTGAGTCGAGGAAATGGACGAAGAAGTCGCCGTCGACGTGCCAGTTGTCGAGGTCGCGCGGGTCGATCCGCACGTCGCCTTCGTACTGCGGCGCGCCGAGGTTGACGATGAAACTGTCGCCCCATGAACTGCTTGCCTCGTCGATGCGTTCTTCGCCACCGAGGAGATCCTTGATTGCTTCCCAAGCCTAGCACGCGAGGGTCAGCGTGTAGCTGACAATGCAGGCAGATAGTAATTCACTTTGGGCGCAAACTTTGACACAGACTCGCGCTTGTGCCATGGCATGTGGATCCGTTCGCGATCCCATGTAGCCTTGTTGTCAGGATCAAGGCCGAGTCGGATCCACATCTCCTTGGTCCACTCGGCAGCTTGACCCTCGGTGAAAGCCTGCTTGATGACTATGTAGCCGTTCTTCATGAAAAAGTCGACCTGTTCGGCTGGTTAACACAACAAGCAAACTCTTGAGTAAGGACGAAATGTAGTCGAAGACGTCACAGACACGTACGGGCGAGATAACTGAACTGTTTCACCATCTTGGAGTTTTGGTTGGGTATAGTACAGGAGGACCCGGGCCTAAGTACAACACCGCTTGCGATGCAAACCCATGTCCACCAACGACACGCACCGTTAAGTACGCGGGTAATACTCGGCGATGACAAGGTCATCTGCTACCTTCCGGATTTCCTTCATGGCGAAGCCCTCCAAGTCCTTAACGCCTCCCGGTCTCATGGACACGATAAGGGGGAGACACTGAGCTGGAGGAGCGGCATTGTCACCCACAAGTTCGGCGAAAACTCGATGGTAAGGTCACGAGCAATGGCCATAACGGCGCTATAAGACGTGTTGCTGACATCCCGTCGGTATCCCGCTATACACCGCTGGGAAGGTGTTGAAGGCTGGAGCGATTCTGATAATAGCGCAAGGGCGTCGCTACACTCAGGCTATGGCGGGGCACGGCAGCGCCGATGACATCTTCTCGACAAGTCGAAGTAAAGTAAATTGCAAGTCTCAGCTGGGCCGTATATCGCATACTTGCAGCTGTTGTGCACTTGAACAGCTGAGTGAGACAGCGCAGTGAAGCTATTTCATGACAGAAACCATTATGGCCCAAGTCCGAGCCATGTTTGCGCACCTGCATGCACTAATTTATGCCGTCCTTGAGTGTATGCAACTCCAAAATCGTCACACTCCACTGGGTGAGTGCAACTCTGGACTCGATCATCCACTGACTCCAATGTTCAATGCTGCTGTGCCAGAGGTACCGACGACGACAGCCTATTGCTACGGACCTCGAGCTGAATCTACATATACTACACCAATTCACCATAGCGGGGATTTATCTGCGTACATGTCCTCTGGTGCAGACTATCGGAGGGCGAGGAGCGAACGAAAGCCCAAGCTCCTAAGCCCTAGCCGTGATGAGTTCGCTGCGTAATCTCGCTTGCTCAAGGGCCCTGTGCATGTCTGCCGCGAAGGTACTGCCAGGCGGCACACCCAAGAGCTTGGCAAGCGCAGGGACCGCGGCATGGGTCAGGAGCAAGCGTGGACCGTGTTGTTCTGGACTCTCCGATGTCACCGTGGAAGACGGTGCGTGCTCGGAATAGATCATGTCAAGTTCAGGGGACGGCTGTGGAAGGATCGCACCCCGTTCGAGGGAGGATTAGAGGTACTGCGACGCATTGAACGCGCGATAGTGCGACCACGCTCGCCAGACGCAAAAGAAGAACGGGAAGTTGGGGATGATAGCTGGGAATGACAGCGTGGCATCAATATGGAATAAGCAGGGCGGTGAAGCAAAGGGGCGTACGGATTAGCTTTAGCGGCACGGTCAAAGGGGTGGCCATGGTCCAGATAATTGCGCCGCGCTTATGCAATGGTGTGCGAGTCTCGAGGAGGGCGCGGAGGTGGGTTATGGGAGGGATGGGGGAGGGCGGGGGGTATATGAGAGGAATTTGGCGACAATACCGGTTCAGATACAACGCACCCTGCAGTTAGTTCTGCGGCCTTGTTTTGTACCCGCGCCGTCCAACCTGGTGATGCGCCTTCTGAAGGAAGCGGGCTCTCAAGGTAGTAATACGTGAGGCACTCCGCCGGTCCCTTCACCCGCAAACGCGTCGTGAGTGGCAGCGCGATGATTCGTAGGGCACGCTTGGCGGTAGAGCAGATGACGGACATTGCGCGGGCTGATCAGAGGTTGAATTTTCGGGGGCCCTAGTCACAACCCGGATGTTTCCTTAGCATTGCAAACGTAGTGGTATGGAAGTTCTACTTATGCAAACGAATTTAAGGGGACTTGGCGTGCGTAGCGCAGCGGCGCGGCCGGGTGTTCGGAATCTTACCAACTGAAGCTGTACATGCGAATTGAGTGTGATTTCTAGAGTCGCTCACACTGGCTGGCGGCGGGCCGCACTGACATACCGTCATCGCGCCGAACACTTTTGGCCCCAGTGAGAGAAGTTCACAACCCGACTCATACTATTATGATCATGGGCCTCTTCAGCAGTTGTGTCTAGCCAAGGGGAGTGACTCGGCTGCACCGCGCGTGCAAAGTTCGTGTACGTGTATCTGGAACCGATCTGTATGAACCAAGAGTAACTTTTAGTAGATTTGGACCGTTCGAATCTCAAAGGAGGCGGGGTTTGTTTGTGGCACATCTGGAACTCCGTAACACTTGAAAACCATTCCGTCGCCTTTACTATGTTCTCAAAGTCTGAGCTAGAACACAATTATTACATCAGCCACAAAAGACATCGACACGATAACCAATTCTACTCATACAGCGCACATGCAGCACCTCATATACCCAACAGACGAGAACGTACAAACAACTGGGGGTGGTGAATGACTAGCGTGGTCATGGTGCGGCTTTCAGAAGACCGTGCCACTTGAGCTGTCTTTGTGGGTCGCCCCAGCGCGTAAGCGACCTGATATACGAGAGACGTGGTTATAAGCGCACCATCCACATCATTTAGACGTGTTGAAGATTCGGTCGTCGAACGGGTCGCCGAACTCTACGAAGCAGCAGCGATCGATGAGCAATTGCCGTTAAGAGCGCGGGATCCTACGTACGGGCACGCAGAGTGTCCACCTGCGATTGGTCTACAAGCTCTTCCTTTGGTCTGAGCGAGCTGCCCGACTCCCTCTGATCGAATGAGTGCGACGAGGACTGCCCACCGCGTCTGCCCGAGCCCGTGCCGTACGAGTCCTCGCGCCGCCTGCTCTTCGCATCGCGCGCACCACCGCCGGCCCCACCGCGTCGCTTGGAAGAGCCCCCACCACCAAAGTGCATGGGGAAATTGTCGACGCCGAACATACTGAATCCAAATCTGGAGGATCCCGATCCCGAGGAAGTGCGCTCGATGCGCTCGGAGTGAGATGGGGGCGAATCGTCGGAGTCTGATTCGGAGCCACCGTCCATCAGGTCGTCGCGCATGCTCATTGAGAGATGAAGGATTTGATGGAAGGCTGCAGGACGAGGTCGTGGAGGAAGGAGACAAGCACGGCGAGCGACAGCCGCGTATAGATCACGTGCGCCAAATAGACCCAGCCGAGCCGAGGGCAAACGCGCCACTGGCCTCCGCTCGACTTCTCCTCCTCCTCCTCCTCAACAACGTCGGCCGTTTCCTTCATTCTGAACACCTAGACGGCTACAGAATATCCTCGCCTATGTCTGTCCTGCCTGCCGCCAGGCGCGCAGTGCGTATCATTGCGCTGCCGCTCGCGACGCCATCCGCGGCGAGGACCAATGGACTGGCCGAGCACCTTATATACTACCATTTCGTAACCCCACCACCATTTGAAGGCGAGACGCGCAGCTGGATCACTTGGATGCAGCACAAAGCTGCGGACCTTTGGGTGGGATTGGGGAAAGCACCGGAGGGGAACTGGAAAGTGCGTGATTCACCGTCGCGTCTCCGTCGCGTCCTCCATGCCTTGCATCGTATTCACGTGATGCTATAACCTCAGCGTAGATCTTTTCTCTATGGAGAACGGCTCATGGACCGCCTCGACTTTGAGGAGCTGGCGTTGAAGTCGTTCGACACTTCGCTGGGACCAAAACTGCTGCCCGTCGGGGGCAAGGACCAGATCAAGCCTTCGGAGATTCCTACGGTCAGTGCTTCGGATCTGTGTATCAAATGTCTTGCCCATAGGTTAACACAGCACTCTCCCTGATAATGCACTGTTCCGCCTGCGCTACAGATTCCTCTCATTTACCCTCGGTCCGCATTCCAGTCGCCCCTCCCGCACCTACGTGCCCTCCTGGAGAAGCGCACACCGCGCCATAGGAAGGGTTCCATTTTCTGGCTCGCGATCGCGCCTCTGACCGCGCCGTTCATGATCATCCGTACGTCGTGTGTCCCTCGGGCCCGCACGCGTTTGCTCACGATCGTCCGTCGCCCACAGCGGTCATCCCGAACTTCCCGTTCTTCTTCTGCGCGTGGCGCGCGTGGTCGCACTACCGCGCGTTCAAGGCCTCGCAGTATCTGCAGTCTTTCATCCAGCACGGCGCAATCCTCCCCCAGGCGTCCTCCGAGCTCGACACGATTTACGCGGAGCATGCGCCCGTGCCTCCCGGCTCCGAGGCACCGAAGGCGTCGCTTCCTGACTCGTTACATCCATCTCAGGCCGAGAAAGTAGCTTCGGACGCAGACGCGAGCGAGACGTCAGATGCAGGGATGACGTCAAATTCAAGCTATGAGGGCGGCGCGACAGGAACATGCCGTCCCCATCTGCTTCTGACGCGCGCGGCAGTGCCGGCGCTGGAGAAGTTTCTGGGCCTACCGCCAGGTGGAACATTTGAGTCGGATCTGTATAGGGCACTGGAGCAGGCGAGGCTGCGATTAGAGAGAGATGGGAAATGATTGGAAGGTGAGCACGTAGGCGCTGCCATTGTTTCGCGCAATGCCTCGTGCGGCTGTGCATAGGCCCTTAGTTCTGGCGTTGTCTCGTAGAGTGGAACGAACTCAAGGCTTCTGATGCACATTCCAGGCCCTCACGGGTTCTAGACAAGTATAGCAAAAGGACACGAGTATATACAAGTCGATGTCGACTACATGATAACGACGATAGCGAGGAAAGCAATTGAGAGACTACCCATAGCGCTCGAGGGGAAACTGATCCTTGTAGGAAATTCGCTGTAGAATCATAAGTACTGCCGAATGAAACGCCGCAGGTGGCAGACGACCTCTTTCTTTCTGGAAAGGCCATCATCGGCGCGATGTGAGTACTTGGAAGGATATGCACGTACCTAACCTAGAATATCGATCTCTACCGCCGTCTCGTCTCGGCCGGCTTCTCCTTGCAGACTTTCAAGACGTGTCTCTCGAGTGCGTTCGGCCTGCAGAAGGGTGCCCCGCAGAATCCGCACCAGACCTCGCCGGTCCTCAGATGAACCCGTCCTACGTGCTTCGCTAAGCCAAGAACCCCCAATAGGTATTTATCGCATTCCTTCCCTGCGCCTAGTCGCCAATGGCACTTGTACTGACCGTCGCCGTTGTGGTCCAGTTGCGCGGAGTGGTGCTTCTCGAGGTGCTCCTTGAGAGCGCGAGATGCAGTGTCCACGAGTGGACAGTGCGCGCAGCCCTGGGGGCCGAACATGCAACGTCTTTCCGGTCGTGCGGAGCCTACACCTGGACTGACGATGAGGACGGGAGCGTTGGGCAGACGCTGCGCTCTGGGATGTCGGTGAGTGTTTGCCGCTGTAGGGAAGAGATGGCTTACCGCGCGTCCTCGACCAGCTATTCGTGTGCAGCGCGTCTGTCCTCCACGGGCTCTGTGTGGATGGAGGAAAATGGTGGGCAGAATGCTTGGCATGCATTGCTTTCCCCGGTCGCGGGCCGCGCAATGGCGAATAGGGTTCGAAGTGCCCGGATGCAACGACACGGCGGGTGGGGGAGTGACACTGGGCCCATTCGTGCACGTGAAGGATGGCCCTGGGGTGCTCGTACGAGCGTCCAATGACGTGCGCAAGTTCGTAGGCATATCTGTGAATGGAGGGAGGCTGTGGTTCTGATTTTGAAAATTATTCCATGATGTCGCGGCGGCTAGTAAACCATGGACGCCCGACACTGCTTCCAGCTCTCCCATGCCGTACGGTGGCGAAGCGTCTGGACGTAGGCTCATGTTGCTCGTGAACGAGTCGCTCTGTCCTAGGAGTGCGCCCATCGTCATCGGAGATATGCCTGGTTGCTCGATGAGGCGCGTGCGTGACATGTATGGGCTTCGTTGTTCCCAGCCTCTCCCGCCGACGTATCCCCCTCCTGTGAGTACCTGACTCGCCGGAGTAGGTTGAAGATCGTCATCGATGAAGCGTCCATATCCTCGAGTTCCTGCGCCTGAGGAGCATTAGCATATCATGGATCACAAGATATCCCATACTACAATGTCGCACCATGAGTGAGACCTTGTCTGTCGCCGCCGCCGGAAAGAACATGCGGAGGCAATTGAGACGGAACTGGAAGTCCTCCATCCAGCAGCATTGGGACGTTAGCCATAAACACGAAGTTGCTGAACGCCACTTCCGGGGGGAGTCGAACTGTGTATTCCCGAGGGCACACTGGAAGGCGATGGATACGAGGCCGGCCATCCACGCCAGATATCACCAGGAATAATTCCATGACCGTATGGACGGAGCGGTTGAGTGGCCAAGGGATCTGTATGAACGGCACAGTTGAGTGGCGATTCGGAGGCGTCTGATAGCAGGCTTATAAGTGCGAGGCGGATACAGACTGTGGGGCAGGATGTCAAGTCAAATACTGATCACTGACCGGATGATTCATGCAAATATAATGGATGGCGCCAGCGCAATACTTGGACAAGTGCCCGTCCACGGCGCGGACGTTTTTGGATCGAGACTAGAGAAGTACCCCGCAGTCCTGCGAAAGTAATCAAAAATGAGCGATGCACAGGAATGCACAGGGGCGATGCATATGCAACATTTCTGGAATGGCACGACGCACGCGCGCTGCTGAGGCCCTGCGCCGCTTTCTTGGCCCCTAAGTCCGCACGTTCGTTTCCTTCGAGGTCTCGGTGTCCTGGTATCCACCGTAACGTGTGTTTGATCCCTGGATGACGCTCCTTGAGGGCTGTGTAGGAGCTTGGCAACCAGGTAGTGCGCCGGATGAGGGCGTCGGTTCTGGACTGCGAGGAGGCACGGGGTGTTGTCAGCTGCGCTGGCGCTGACAAGGTGTAAGAGGAGGTGGACGCCGAGGATTGGGCCTACGATTTCCGCTTCGTAAAACCCCGCCCTGACCGAATACGCATCGTCGACGCGGGACGAGCGCGAGCCCCGTTTTATTGCAGGCAGCACTGATCCTCAAACCCCTGCCCCCTGGAATAGTGCTCTGGAATGAAGGAGGAGATGGGTAATTTGGCCGGCGGCACGTCTCTCTACACAACGGGAGCCACACTGGCCCAGTTACATCCCTACTTCAGAAAAGATACACAAATCAATGTCTAGACATACCAGGAATTCCAATATGTGAAGTTAATCACGCGCTGCGCGGTTAGCGGGACGATGTCGGGCACGCCACGGCCACGAGGACCCCTTCGAGACCGAGGACGCAGAGCTCTGGTCGCCATCGAAGGGCCGTGTTAATGTGCACTATTGTGTGGAGCCCGAGGAAGCAACTCAAGCGGTGTGCCCCGGCGCGAAGCATTGTATGTATGGCGTATGCGGTGAGGGTGAATTGGCTCGAGGTTCGAGGCCGGCGTACCGAAATAACTCCAGCATGTGCGCACCGAAGTAGATCGCAGCGCAGTCGTCAAATAACTGCGCATGTTGCATGCTATACAGCGGTGCAAGGCACGAGCACGGTATGAGCTAAGTCTGCAGCCGATTACAATTAGGCCGGCCACATCCAGCATGCGATGTCGGACAGCCATCTCTGTCTCCGAATATCAGGCCCGTGTGACACCCCGCAGAGGGACGTGCTAGAGGGACGAGGGGCAGCAGGTTCTGACCTGCGAAAGTCCTCGGATGGGGGCTTCACTAGCACCCCGACTGTCAGTGCTCCTCTTGCGCCATTTAGACGTCTCCTATCTAAACCTCTCAGTGGTTGACACTGGCGAAGGGAGCAGATGAAGATGCCTGCACTCAGACTCTTTGTCCGAGCTGGATGCCCTTGGCTTTGCACTTCGCCGGCTTGCCACAGACCCATCTGCAGGGTACGACCGGGGGAAGGGGGAGGCGGTGTTACCGTAGTGGGAGATGGGGGTCATTTCGACGGAGCGACGCCCACACAAGCCCACACACCACACTGGCGGCATTTTCTGCAGGCTGCAGACTCCGCCAATAGCTCTGATGCGTGATGGAATGAAGCGGAGTGGTTGCGCTTCCACCCATCACGTGCATATTCATTCCGTCTGCGGATGTGGACTGAATGCCTGCACAGAAATGCGAAGACAACGCCAAAGTGTGGGATTGTGGAGAAGGCGTGGCGTGCCGAGCGGTTGGTCTTCATCCGAGAGCCACAGGGACTCTACTCGCAACCGACTGGACGATCGTGCTCCGCCCTCAGGTTAAATGCCAGTGTTTGCAGCTGCTCGGAAGCCGCTCCAAGATGTCAAAGGATGACTGCCCCCGCGAGCTTTGTTCGACACAATCCATGCATCCATGAACCTGCACCCGCGCAGGGAACGCGGGCGCGCGTGCAGTAGGCTACCGATGCGTCGGTGCAGGTCGGTGCCCAAGGTTCGTCAAGTGACACAAGGTTGAGCATGTGTATGATGAGATGCGTGCTGGTGAAAGGCATTGTATTGCGGAGCCTGAATCGGAACCGAGGCTGGGTTGTGAGAGCGATGGGAGGAGGCGAACCTCCGAGTATGCGCAGGGAACATGCAAGGACGGCTGGTGCCCCGAGTCGACACTTGCGAAGCTGGACGACGACGACGACGGGGGTATCTGTGCCTCTCGTGGCGGCCAATATGGGTGAAGATGGTCGGCCTGGGTGACGGGGCAGACGGGTGCATTGCGGAGATGGGCTGTCGGTACGGATGGATGTGGTTGTCATATAGGCAGTGAAACACACGGCAAGATATTGGGACCGAACTCGGGCCCGGGTCATGCATCTGAATGGCGGGGTCCGACGACGGAGAAGGTCAGCACGCCTGCGAACTGGCCCCCGCACGTCGGTGGCTGATGATCGATCGCGCTGAGTGCGCGGAGACGAAACGAACGCTCGCGGGTGTATCGGCTGGTTTCCATCGCGGGGAGGAGTGGGTACATAATGGTGATTACGTAGCCACGCACGGTGTCGGGTGACTGGACATAGACGGGGGCTAGCGGGTGGGGATGTATGGGCGTATGAGTTGGCAGGACGGCCGTGTTTGGGGAAGTGAGGAGAGAGAGGGATGCGATGGGAGCCTCGCGGTCGCAGGTAGAGCTAGAGGCAGAGTGACAGTGGTGGTGGGGAGTGGTGGAAGGCAAGGGAGGGAAAGCCGAGTTGGGCGGGGGAAGCGAGGAGCGTCAGGATCGGCCGCGGATCTGGAAGTGGAATCGAGAGGAGAGCCGACGAGCCATCTCTTCCTCTCTTCACCCTCCACCACCCTCCACCACCCAGCAGCTCATGATCGCTCGCCATGCCACAGGTCAGTCCGCCATCCCGCTCACTCTCACGCCCGCTTCTTACCCAATCCAGGCGCACTCTGACACCTCCCTGCCTGCAAGCCGAACCCGCTCCTCGTCCCCGGCCGTCTCCCTGTCCTCCACCCACTCTTTCTCCTCGCCCCCTCACCCCTTGTCCCCGCCCCCTCACCCCTTGTCCCCGCCCCCTCACCCCTTGTCCCCGCCCCCTCACCCTTTGTCCTCGCCCCCTCACCCACCGACTCGCCCGCCCCTCCCACCCGTCCTCAACCCCCTCGCCCGCATGGCCTCCATCCACTCCCTCCCCGTCGAACTCCTCGCCCGCATATTCACCCTCGGCACCCGCGATCCCCTCGCCGACTTCTCCTCCCCCGCAGCCCCCATCCCCCGCGACCCCCCCTTCGAGCTCCTCGTCTCCCATGTCTGCCTCCACTGGCGCGCCGTCGCCCTCCGCACCCCCCTCCTCTGGACCTCCATCGTCCTCACCCAGCCCTCCCACATCCCCCGCGCACGCGCCTACGTCTCCCGCTCCGCCCGCCTCCCCTTCCACATCCTCTTCGACTCCGCCTCCGAGGGCGAATACGTCCCCGGCCGCCACATCTTCCGCGACGAGTTCCTCCCCGCCTTCGAGCCCCTCACCCCCCACATCGACCGCTGGCGCTCCCTCATCCTCCGCGTCCGCGACCTTCCCTGCAAGCGCCACGCCCGCACCGTCCTCTCCACCGTCGGCCCCGCACCCCAACTCCGCGCCCTCGAGCTCTGGCACATCGAGGAGTGGAGCGACGCCGACCGCCTCTGGGGCCACGTCGGCCCGCCCCCCGTCGTCGTCTTCAACGGCGCCCTCCCCGTCCTCTGCCGCCTCTCCCTCATCGGCGTCAACATCCAGTGGTCCCACGCCTCCTCCCCCTTCCTCCGCAACCTCTCCGAGCTCGAGCTCGGCGTCCACTCCGACGACGTCCGCATCCCCTTCGACCGCTGGCTCGACGTCCTCCGCGACTCTCCCCGCCTCCAGCGTCTCTCCCTCCACTACTCCGGCCCCCGCATAGCCGCCGTCCCCTGGCGCCTCCCCGACGGCCCCGTCGTCCTCCCTACGCTGCGCGACCTCAAGCTCGCAGACCTCGACGCCACCTACGCATGCGCCCTCCTCCGCACCTTCGTCGCACCCAACGTCCGCAAGCTCCACCTCGAGCTCGGCTCCATGTCGGACACGCCCCAGGACTACACCGCCTTCGTCGACATGCTCGTCGACGCGCCTGACCCCGCCGCGTGCCCCCCGCTGCTCGACCCGGCCGTCGTGTACTCCCCTTTGCGCGGCGAGGACACCACCGGTGAAGCCAGGGCGCGCACGATGTTCCCCGCATTGGAAGAGCTAACAATCGCGTCCCTCGCGACGTGTACACTCGCGAGCTGGCACGCGCTCCTGCGCGGCGCACCGCACCTGCACACACTCGCGGTAGACTTTACACAGATGGACGCGGGCGCGTTCGACGTGCTCGCTGGCGCGCTCGTCCCGCCGCTCCCAGTCGTGACGCACTACAGGAACGGTGCGTACTATTATCGGGTGGACCCGTATGTGGCGCTCGCGGAGGCGGCGGGCTTGACGGGCCGCGAGGCAGATTCGCGCGTGGGCGTGGAGATGGTGGAGATGGTGCCGGAGCTGTTGCTGATGCTGGGGACGCTGCGGGTGGCGGGCGTGTGTGGGAAGGTGTTGGCGCGGTATTGGCGGGCGAGGAGGAGGATGGGGAAGCCGTTGGGGAGGGTGCTTGTGAATGTGAAGGATAGGGATAGGGAGATGGAGAGGCTGAAGGTGGAGGTTGAGGCAGAGGCAAAGGCGAGGATGAGGAGGGAGGAGGAGCCGTGCCGGATGGAGTGGTTCAACGAGGATGAGGACGAGGACGAGGTGGACGAACAGGAGGACGGGGTGGATGATGAGACAGAGGGGACGGCAGAGGAGGGAGGCGAGGACGACCAAGGGGACCCGTGTGCGTATGTCCCTGGAAGTGGATCGGACGACACGAGCAGCGAGGACCCTCATCACCATCACCCACACCCTCAGGGCGTCCCGGGGAGCGCAAGCTAGCTCCCGCCTCTCCATGCACTCTCGTTCCCTGCCTCCCTGCTCTCGCACCACACACGCGTGATCGCAATGCTCGGCCGTGTTCCAAGGACGTCCATCCATACCCCCCCGGTACCTCCCTGCCCGCATTCCAGCTGTGCTGTTCCGCTGATCTCAGGCGTTTGCGCTCCGTGCGGGCGCACGGCGCGTGCCCTGCTGCCGCTTCTTGCTTCTTGCATGTATCACGCTGGTTGTATCATCACATTGGCATTATGATTATCCTCGTATTCCAGAATGACGGTGTGGCTGTGGCTGGGGCCGGCCCGTGGTGCCGGTGTTCGGTACCGATCTGATCTCGTGGTTCTGTGGCTCCCGCGACATGACACAAGGATGGTCGGATGCGGTTCACATACTTCGCACGAGCCCTTGACTGACCGGTTGACTGACGGATCCTCTACAGCGCGCAGGTCTTGGCGCGGGTCTTGCTGATCCTATCCCCACCAGTACTCCGTTGCGAGTGTCGAGGCGCAAAAGTTGTGGTCAGTGTTTACATATGGTGCGTCCTGATGTATCAGACTTTTGCATGGTCAAAATGACTCACCGAGACCTCGAGGCACGGTAGAGAATACTATAATTGCGGGACGCCGGCTTCATGTGTAGGGCCTTTGTCGGGTCGTCTACACTCCGGTCGCATACGGGGTCGTAGGATTGTCTGACTGAGACCGCTCGCGCGCTCGCCTCAAGGCACTGTGCCCATTGATATTGATGGGTTTTCGTTGATCGTATCGTGTCAGATTGACGCCACTTCCCTTGCAGCCAATTCCAAAACGTGAGGCGTTTTCAAATCTGTAAGTGTAATTGTGACATAGTAGTCCCACCCCCCGTCCTGAATCTCACTGCGGGACGTACAGGCTGTGTAATCTGAATCCGGCACCGCTCGAGCGTTTGGGATATAAATATTGACAAGGTCTGGGACGCAGTGGCCAGGCTCGACCCCTTGCTCTGTTTAGATATTGTCAGAATCCTCGCCAGATGGAGCTCTTCACCACCATAGCGTTCACAATGTCGTTGTTCGCTCTGACGGTCGCGCAAAGCATCGACATCGGGGCACCCCTCCCGGGCACGTCCGTCTTGCCTGGCCAGAACATAACTGTCGAGGTTGACCGCCCAGTACGTACTTCCACTGTTCCACAGTTGTTGCAATTCACTCGCGTGTCTTCGCTCGCAGAACTCGCTCACTGGCTCCGAGGAAGTCGCCATAGTGATCTCGATAATTCCCTGCGATACCGCAACGTGCAACGCGCCGTCTCAGGATCTGCGCACCTACCTCGGACCGCTCAGCGACATCCTGTATAACGGGCCATTCGACCCGCAATATGATAGCATCGACCCCCCGGACCACAAGCCTCCGTACCAGAACTTCACCGTGCAGGTCCCGGGCTCGTATGCGAGCGGCGAGGTGGTCGCCCTGGCTGTAACCCATGTCAGCCTCGTTGCGGTGAGTTCCCGAACTGCGGGGCACGTCACTCCGCATTCTGAAGAGCATGAAATGCGTAGGCGGGACCATCGGTCTTACTCGAGTTCAAGAATGTTACTTTAGTGGTGGATTGAGGGGATACAGCGGCGGGGGTACGGAGGTGCCGGGATAGGATGTGACTAGACACTGTGGCAAACTCCGTTCGTGCTGTCTCGTTGAAGAAGGGAAGGACACCCTACTCTGATGTGCAATGCGGCCCCAGTACCAGTAGTAAGGTGTCCACCATCGAAGCTGCATATGTGACTATCGAGTACTGTGCTGGAATAAAGTTGCTTTTCAAGATACCGTGTTTTATGACAACTCCGCGTCGTGGATGTCCTCGGGCACCTCACAGTAAGAGGCCGCAACTTCTCAATGGGCAGCGCTATTAGCCACATGCCACCGCCGATCACCGCTCTGGGCAGTTACGTCACTATGCAGCGCAAAACGGTCTTCTGTTTGCATGTATGATACGGAATGTACTATTTGTTTTATAATAGACTGGCTGGAGCGATGTAGTAGCGGGCCCTGTATATACCCGAGCAGTAGTATAAATAAGATTAGGGGCGCGGAAATGCAAGAACGGCGGTACTGTATCCGCATGTTGAATGGTAGGATGTTGCTCAAGACGACGACTAAGGATACAAGCCACAAGAAAAGGGATCCAACTTATGAGTAGTAGTGCTATAGCGTAGAATTGCATAAATATTGGACCGAGATGCACCGTGTTCAGACTCGGATGTGTTTGCGAGAGGCTTAGGGACCTAGTGACAGTATCAGCATTCATGCTCGGTGACGGATAAGTGAGATTATGTACCAGGGCAACCCGCGGTAAGGTGGCGTCGTAGTTCCGCTTCTCTGCTGAAGGACCAGCCGCATCGCGGGCAGGAGAGAGGCCCAGCGCAGACTATGCCTTTGACTGGGGAGCCACACTGAACCGCCTCCGTGCAAGGGCCGGAGAACGCCAGAGTGTTCAGATAACTCAGGCCCGCCGGGAAAGTTGCCCTCGACTCGCAGAAACCGCTAGATTGGCAGATGGGTTATTGACACCGTGCACTGACAAGTAGGTAGAAGGGTGCGTACAATTCGTTTCCCTGAGTGGTGGATGCTTCATGGTTCATTTCGACCTCAAGAACCGAGACCTTGGAAAGGGCGTAGGAAACCATTGGAGTGTGTTGAATTTAGTGAGTCGGAAGATATCTTGCTCTGAAGACAGAGGATGCGGCCGGCATACTTTAAAGCAACTCGAGCCAGCCTAGCCATAGATCATTGAGGACGCCACCGGTGTATAGAAAGACGGGCTCCAAAGCGAGCAATGGTTTCGTCTTGCTACGCGACACCTCCCTAAGCATTACAATAGGATCAGACTCGTTGTATTCGAAAGAATGGTAGAATGCAGACGGCCACAACTCTAGATGGCGGTCAGCGTGCATGCACAGGATGGAAGCCGTACTAGACATTTTGCAGAGCGGATGAGGACACGACATTCACGAAGGTCCGTGTTGCCATAGTGGCCGGTGTTCAGGTAGCAAGTAGATCGTCACAGACTAGGCAATCGAATAGCATGGCATGTGGTGGCAGACACGGAACGTTGATGGTGGCTGAGTGGTCGATGCACGGTCCGCAGGTGCCTCAAACAGTTCACCGGAGGGAATGGGTCAGGGAGGCGGCCATCAAGGTCAAGTGGCTGCTGGTCATAGCTCTTGTGGGCCGTGTCATGAACAAGACGAATTAAATTTTGCGTGGAACGGCTCACCGGAGAGTGTATCTGTCCTGATAGAAATGTGTTCGTGTCTAGCTTAGACCATGGAGCACCGATGGAGGCGCGGGACTGGGAGCCTCCCGAGTTTGTTCGGATCCTACGCGATTTTTGTAAACGGCGATGATCAATATCCGAGTCTGTGGATACATCATACCTAGTGCTCCCATGGTCATTCCAGGATTATGCTATCGATAACTGAAAGCAGAGAAGACAACATAATGGTTGATACAAACGTGTCCGAAGTTACGATATGTCGTAAGTCACGGGCGCGTCACCAACTGGGAGCTTTACCCCCGGACCGTGCCCTAAGACTGTATCACACCTGTTCGGAGCACTATAGGGACCCAGCTATCGTGTTGCGGCACTGGGTCATACTGTTGACCTCGAATAGTCGCAATGTCTCTGTCTACTAGGTCATTCCCCGGTTTCCCGCCGCCCGGAGAATGATTCATAGCTGACTCAAATCCCGATTGAAAGCCAAGATGAACTCGAATTTACGCTACGCAACGCAAGACAGTCGCATCTGTACCCTCGGCAAGGAAGTAGCTTGCGCGGACGCATCGACAGAGCACGCCACGCATCGTTTCGTGGGCTATATAGAGAGGGCAAGTATGGACAGCTGTGACCCCCATCTTCCCTACCTAGCGAATACCGAGCTTCAGTATCACCTTCGTACTACGAAATGCCTTCATACGCTATCATTGGTGCTTCACGTGGGATTGGCCTCGAGTTGGCCCGTCAGCTGGTACGCCTGCCCCTCTTCCCCAGTTGATTATCGGCCAGCTGAACTGCGATCATCCATAGGCGCAGAATCCGGACAACAAAGTATTCGGCACTGCTCGTAATATCGAGCGGTCTGTGCACATCACTAAACTCGCCCAAGAAGCGCCGGCCAAGAACGTGTATGTTCTGCAGGCCGACGTAGTGGACTTTCAGTCCCTTAAGGTATGCTTGTTCTAGTTCACGAACGACTGATTCCTCTGACGGCGGACGATCACGATAGGCCGCAGCAGAGAAGGTCGCTGAGACCACTGGCGGCACTCTCGATGTCCTCATTCACAGCGCGGCCAAAACGGACATGGATGGGGGAAAACTTTTCAATACGTTCGGCGAATAGTGGGGCACACTACGAATCATCCGAAGTAACTTCTGATGTGCTGGACTGTATAGCGCGAGCATAGACGAGCTGGACGCTGATTTCATTGATTCGGTATGTGTTGCCTCTCCCTAGCTAGCAGCACCCGACTGACCCCCATCGCCTGAATAGTTCAAAGTCAACACTCTCGGAGCCGTCCACTCCATCGAAGCGTTCCTTCCCTTGCTAAGGAAGGGCGCCACCAAGAAGATCATCGTCATCAGCTCGGGCGGAGGCGTGCGCGATGTTGTGTGGAAAGGGCGGTACTACGAGGCCGCGGCGTACAGCGTGACGAAGAGCGCGGAGAACATGGTCATGACGAAGTACGCGGCGCAGCTGGAGGAGGAGGGCTTCACCGTCGCGTCCATCTGCCCCGGCACCGTCGACATCACCGGCACTCTGCTCCAGCCGTGTAAGCCCCTGCCGTGTGCTACGTTGTGATCGTGCTTGTTGATTCGCGTTGCCTATAGTCAGCGAACAGGAGGCGGCTAGGCTGGAGAGGATCCATGCGAGGGTCCGGAAGCTCACACCCGACTATTCCCCTGTGTCGCTCACTCCGGAGCAGTCGGTCAAGAAGATCCTGAGCATCGCCGACTCGTTGGGGCCCAAGGATTCTGCGAGCTTCCATCATGTAAACTGATCGTGTTGGACGATGGATGATCTTGCAATGTACTCAGGTAGTACTTATAACGAGCGGAACTCCATCCGACGTCGTCATACCCAGTCGTATGGAAAGATATTTGATATTTAGATTCAACAGGAACATCGCTACAACAGAGTAAGATAAAAGCAATACAGGGTGAGTGAACACCAGGGGAACATCGCACCGCGAGCGGTGTAGCTACAACCCTAGGTAGAGTACAGTATAGCACGCGAGGGGAACATCGCACTGCGAAAGCAGTGTAGCTACGACCCTGACGAGCCGAATATGAGGCAGGAGATGAAGGAGATGAGGAGGCGTGATATAAATGTTCAGAGCAGAGAGGATGATTGGAAGGCAAGAGGGAAGAAAGGATATGTATGCGAAGGCTGAGAAGCTGGGGAAAGTGATAAAATGCGGGCATGCAGGTCCGGTGTAGAACAATCTAATCCGATCCATAGGAAGAGTCCGAAAGTTTGCACAGATGCGGTTGCAGATGTTGAAGTAGATAGGTGAGAGCAATGTGAGACAGATCATCACGAGAGTGAGTGTCAATGCCGGTAAAGATGCACTAGGAGTGGGTTGTCTAGCCGTTACAGGGAATACAGGTCGACGAGCCGTGCGAATCCACCACAACCTCGAGGATATAACAGACCTTTGGGCGGTGGTAAGACCAAGTTTCGGTCCCTGGCCCTTGCAGGGTTTTCCAGCGGGGCTAAGTGAAAGGCTACGCCCAAGTTACGTCCGAGGTCGAACGGCGGCTTGAGGCGGCGGCCCCGTCGCTCATATGCATCCAGTAACACAGGAGCCATGGCCAGAGGTAAGGCGTCGTGTATAGCACCGTGTACCTCAGGGGCGTGCACCAGCTCCGGTCCTGCAGCGCGACTTGGAAGTCGAAGTCGGCTGGCGAGACCGCGCGCGGTAGTACGGCAAAGAGCAAGGGCGGGAGAGCGGCGGCGGGGGACCTGGGGATTGGCTGTGCGATCGGCATGTAGTACGGAGGAGCAATCGGCTCGAGCTCGAACTCGGGGGCGGCAGGCAGCGAGCGGTGGGTGTGGCTGAGGCGGCAGCCGGGCCGCCGGGAAGCGTCGGTTCTGCGGCTCCGGAGAAACCGGAGCGTTCGGACCGTACTCCCAGCATCGTTCCTCGTAGCCGTCGAGCGTCGGGTGTTGGGGAAGGTGTACGCCAACGGGAACGTCAAGGTAGACTGGGCTCACCATAGTGCCACATATGTCGTTGTATGGTGAGCGGACATTTCGCCTCATTAGGTCTGGGTAGTCCTATGCTTTGACGTCGCCAGTGTTGCCACTGCGGGGAGTCCGGGAGCCTGAGGCCTCAATGGGGTCATGGACAGGGGCCGGATCTGGAGAAGAGGGAAATGAGGATCACGACTGTTTGAGCTGCGCCTTCCTGCTCTTTTGCAACAGGAGGTGTTGTTGAACTTCTACTATTTCATATGTTGTCTAATCAGGCTCTCCTGATAAGGACTTTTCTTATGTTCTGCTACACTATTTACTATACGTAGATTACATTCCTTTTTGTTTCTTATCTATAGATAACACAGTCCGGACTATACCAAGTTCCATTCAGCATTCCATTCGGTATCCACTTGGTATCCATTCAGACTCCTTTCGGTATCCATTCGGTATATCCATTCGGACTCCTCTCAGTATACACTCAGTATCCACTCGGTGATCCGGATTATGACTTTACAATGACTCACCTAGTTTATGATTATGACTCAACATGACTCAGGCCTCATCTGATATCCATACTGTATGATCAGATAATGCCTTCCTCTCATGTATATATACTGGGCTCAGATGCCCTCTAATGTAATCGTTCCTTCCTCTGCTTTCCTGTGTGCCTAACAGGACTCCCTCTAGCAGCTTCCCTCATAGGTTCATTCACTAGCCTTTACAGCCACTCCCTATCACTCCCTTTCAACAGGTTATGAGCCCTGCACTATTGCACTAAACCTCGTTGTTTTTATCATCCCTGCAGGATCTTGAAGACTATGCTCCTAGGAGTAAGTGTAGCAGTTTGCTAGTCTCTCAGTAGACTCAGCATTTGACGTCCTGAAGTGTCCAAGGCATTGAAGGATCATATTTCCAGTGGGCCTGCGTGCCATTTGCAAAAAGTTTATCCTCCAACGAGACCTGAGAGAAAGGTCCATTGACACCGACTCTACCTCATCAACATTGATCCATTGATCTAACATTTTTGTGACTCCAGTTGCACCTGCTCCCTGCCCTGTCTGCTCCCAACCCTGCTCTCTAGCTGAGCAACTATCAGACCCCACTCCGCACCCACTCCTTGACTTCAAGAAGAAGTCAACTGAAGAAGTCGTAGGGATTCTCGAGAAGAAGGTTAGTGCCACCATTGAGCGCTACCAAGCTATCTTTGACAAAAAGTACCTCTTCAAATCGCTCCTCGGAGACTCCCAGCGCACCTTCCATCGCTTTGCAGACTAGCATAGCCAACGGGGGCTATTTGGACTGGATAGTTTTGTAGAACAGGTTGGCGTACCTAGCATTTTTGTATGCATCACTGGAATACACATCTAGTCAAGCATCACATTGTGGCTTCGTCTGAGCATTCACCAGACAATAACTTGGAAGCAGAAGTAGCAGAATCATCAGCAGAAGAAACTCCATTCGACTGCAAAGGTCTACCACATCTATTCGATTTTTCTGAACAACAAGACTATCATCAACAACCTGCAGGACCTGACTATGGGTACTGGGCGTGTGACAATACAGTCTGTAAGAACAGGTGGACAGGTCCATACGCCAAAGGTACAAGCTGGGGTATCCCGGTAAACAACTGGCAAGAGACCAATGTTTATTCTGAATTCACTTCTTCAAGTTTTTTCAAGGGTTCTGTACCTGAATCAAAACATCTTGCATCTATCCCAGAATATGGTTCTCCTTCTATTCCCGGTTCTAGAGTGTTTACTCCAACTCCTGAAGTTTCTCCTATCAATCAATCTCCATCATTTGTTCCTACTACTTTACTGTCAGATCTATCAAAATTCTTTGAAGAAGACAATGTAGAGGAACTTCTAGCACCATCTCAAGAAGAAGCAGAGGAACCAGCACTATCTCCTGACCTAGCTTTTATTCTTGAAAGTTTACCTGCACCCTCCATTTCTGAAGAAGTCTCAGACTTCTTCGAATTTTATCTCCTTTCCACCATGTCAGACATGAAGGCAGACAGCATTTCTGTCCTCAAAAAGTCTTCGGACTACAAGGTGTGGTTGAGTCAGATGCTCAGCTACCTCATGTTTATTGAGGCCGATGAGGCTCTCAAGGCCGGTGATCTCAAGGACACAGATTACAAGAAGGTGAACACCCGAGCCAAGGGTGTCATTCTTATGTGCATGGACAATAGTTTCCACCACCTCCTCTATGAGAGTGTAGGAGGCATTGAGGTCATGAAATCGGCTAAGGACATGTGGTCATCACTCAAGACACATTTTGGTACCCTGGACGCAGCATTCATTTGGTCGCAGTTCTCGGCTCTCATCAAGTCGAGAGAAATGGACAACAACAAGCCGATGCAGGATCAAATTTCGAATATCCAAACTGTACTCAAGGACATCGTCAACGGCGGCATTACATTGGATGAACCAACCCAGGCTCTCCTCCTGATGTCAAAGATCCCAGACAGCTATGCGACAATGGTGTCAGCCATCATGGCAACCACCATTCTCAAGGAGCTGAAGGTTGAGACTCTTGTCAGCAAGATTCTCTCTGAGGAATCTCTCTGCCAGTCTGGTATGGGACAGTCTGCATTGAAGACGTCCCAGGTCAAGGTACACAATGGTAATGGTCCTTGCTCACACTGCAGCAAGAAGCATGGCTCCGAACAATGCTGGATCAAGTACCCGCACCTGTGCCCCCAGAAGGGTGGTATCAAGGGCAAGGGGAAAGGCAAGGGTGGCAATGGCAACGGTAAAAAGGCGAACACAGTAGTTGTACACACTACCACGGACAGTACAAAGGTCATGCAGTCTGGTTTGTCCTCATCAAATGGTCAAGGTGCTTCAGTGGTTGAGGTTGAGGAGGTTAAGTACACTGCCTGTACAGACCCTTCATGTAGAGTTTGTCCTCCTCGTACTGCTGGTTCACTAGTAGCTTCATCTCTCATTGTACATAATGGCATGTCTCCTGACGCTGGGTCTGCACAATTGAGCTCGTCGTTCTATTGCCCTGGTGTGAATAAGTCTCATTTGCATCAATTTAAGCACATTGTGTGGCTCATGGACTCAGGTGCAAGTCAGACAGTCATCAATTCACTTGAATACTTCTGGGATTGCAAGCTGTATATGGTTCCCGTCGTTTTTGGTACAGCAGGAGATGCTGAGATAGAAGCACTAGGATCTGGCACCATCAAAGGTTTAACAACAGTTGGAACAGAGCGCATGATGGTTACCATATCTAATGTCACATATATTCCTCAAGCTTCTGGCTGTTTGTTTTCTACTGGTATTGTGGAGAAATCAGGACATATGCTCGTTCAAGGTTCAGGTCAGATGGTCATTTATGACCAACCATTTACACATGGCAAAGTTTCTGGCAATGTTGTTATGGAAGCACCATACAACTTCCTGAACAACTTGTATTTCTCATTTATGGACATCCTGGACAGGAAAATGGCAGCACTGCTGTCTACCCCTTTTCGCACCTGGCATCACCAGATGGGGCATCTGTTGAAAGGAGTGAAATGGAAGTGGCTGTGAAGGTAGATGAATGAACCTGTGAGGGGAACTGCTCAAGGGAACCCGTTAGGCACATGGGAGAACAGAGGAAGGAACAATTGCATTAGAGGGCATCTGAGCCCAGTATATATACACAAGAGGAAGACATTATCTGATCGTACAGTATACCTATCAGATGATGTCTGAGTCATGAGTCATCATCGTAAGCTTCATGAATAAGTGTTAGTAAGATGGTAAATGGAACTATAGATAACTGTCAATATCATATGACAAGGGAGCGGAGTTCCAATACCGAATGGAGTACCGAATGGAGTCCGGATGGATACCGAGTGGATACCGAGTGGAATGCCGAATGGAACTCGGTATAATCAACTATCTATAAGAAGAAAAGGAATGTAATCTACATATAGTAGCATAGCAGAACATAAGATAAGTCCTTATCAGGAGAGCCTGATTATATAACATATGAAATAGTAGAAGTTCAACACTCCACTTGTTCAAGACGCTATGACCATGCCAGTTGATGTTCGAAGTTTCTCTATTCCAGAGAGGGGAACATTCTTAGTCAACACATCTGCAAGCTGGTCTTCGCTCGCAACAAAGAAGATGTCGGTTTCACCCTTCTCGTAGAATTCTCGGATGAAGTGATACCAAATTTCAATGTGTTTTGTGCTGCGGTCCACAGCAGGATTAACTGCAAGGAAAATGCTTCCTTGATTATCCAGACATAAAGGAGTAGGAGTGGTCATATTGTCACCAAGCTCTTGTCCGAAGTTCCAAAGCCATGCCATTTGACGACATGCATCTGAGGCTGCCTTGTACTCTGCTTCTGTTGAAGAGAGGGAAACAGTGGGTTGGCATCTGGAAACCCAAGAAACGACACAATTGGCCATGAGGAACACAAAGCCGCTTGTGGAGTGCCTATTGTCATGATTTTCTGCCCAATCCGAGTCTGAATAGGCAATTAACCCAGAGTTGGAATCACCATCGTAACAAAGTGCATAGTCTTTTGTTCCCCTAAGGTAGCATAAGACATATTGAGCAAGGCACATATGATGCTTCGACGGGTTCGAGGCAAACTTGGCGAGTCTCATTATGGAAAAAGCGAGATCAGGCCGTGTACCAAGCATAGCATACATGATGCTACCAATGACACTCTGGTACTCAGTATGGAACACATCCATTGCAGTTTCCGTGTTCTTCTCCAAAACTGAACCAGCAGGTAGAGGTGTCTTTGCAGGTTTGCAATTAGACATTTGGAACCTCTCCAAAATGGTCTGAATGTATTCAGATTGATCAACTAGAATCTGTCGCTTTTGACGATTACAACAAATCCTAAGTCCTAGAAAATGCTCTACTGGTCCAAGGTCGGTCATCTGGTACTCCTTCTTGAGATGATTCTTTATTTTCTCGATGAATGTTTTAGAATCTCCAAGAAGTAGTAAGTCGTCTACATAGAGTACTACATAACAGACTTGACCGTTGGCTTTACTGGAGTAAACATAAACTCCGGCATCCGAATATGTCCGTATGAACCCTTGGTTCAAAAGAGTCCGGTGGATCTTAGTGTTCCATTGATGAGATGCTTGCTTGAGACCATAGATGGCCTTCTTGAGGAGGCAGACCCAATCCTCCTTGCCTGGAACTACCCAACCTTCAGGCTGTTCCATGTAGATTTCCTCTTCGAGTTCACCATTGAGGAATGCTGTCTTGACATCCATAGAGTCCATCTCACAGTCTTTGAGTGCAGCATGTGCACACATGTATCGAAGTGATTCAAAACGAGTGACTAGTGAGAATGTCTCATGGTAGTCTTCACCCCAGACTTGAGTGAAGCCCTTGGCTACTAACCGGGCCTTGTACCGGCCGTCATGCTTTCGCGCATACACCCATCTATTCTTGACTATCTTCCTGTTCTTGGGACGGGGAACCAAGATCCAGGTGCCGTTTTGCTGATGAGACTTCATCTCAGAGCCTTCAGCATCGTGCCAGTGGTCCCACTCAGGGGATTTCCTTGCATCTGAACGTGAGGTAGGAACCGACTCAGAGTAATTGGCTTCCTTGAGAGCCTGCAAAATCATAAATGCTTCCATGCACTGATCTCCATGAGTATCAGTTCTACGGTCGATCCGAGCCGGAGGCTCATCACCATAAACATTGTCCCTATTCCTGTTTGGGTTCCTCCCAGCATTCTCACGATGAGGGCGAGCATATGCGGGCTGAGGAGGTTGTACAGGTTGTGGACGTTGCGCAGGTTCAGGGAGCTGTCTCTCAGGTTCTCCCACTGGTTCCGGTTCGTTGATGTCCTCATGAACATCTTCGCTCTCTACCGGTAGAGGAAACAGTATTTTGATCTGTTCCTCGTCATCATCCTCAGAATCAGAGTCTACAGGATCGAAAATTGGTGGCCCCAGAGTCTTTGGATTGGCCAGATCTTTACATGCCAGAAAGGAATCTTCATCAAAGGTCACATCACGAGACACAATGATCCGTCGACTGGAGGCATCCCAGAACTTGTAGCCCTTGGAGCCTTGCTCATATCCAATGAAGATCATCTCGACTGCCTTCTTGTCAAGTTTCCCTTGCCTTCGTTCCTTTGGCACATGCACGAATGCCTTGCAACCAAATACTCTGAAGTATGAAATATCTGGGATCGTGCCATCCCAGAGAGTTATTGGGCATTGCCACTTAAGGCATCACATAGGCTGGCGATTGTAAATATGGACAGCAGTATCAACCGCAAGTTGCCAAAAACCGTGACTAAGACCAGTGTGGTGAAGCATAGCCGTAGCCTTTTCCATGATCATGCGATTCCAGTGTTCAGCTCGCCCATTTTGTTGAGGCGAGTGTGCTACCATCTTTTGATGAACAATTCCATAGAATTTTAGACAGGCCATGAAAGCATCAGAAGTATATTCCCCCCCTCGATCCGAGTGTACATTGATGAGTTTATAACCAGTAACATTCTCAGCCCATGCCTTAAAGTCCTGGAATGCTTGGAGCAACTCAGACTTATGACGAAGGTAATAGGCTCGTCCTAGACTAGTGTAGTTGTCCAGGAACAAAATGAAATACTTGAAACCACCATTGACTGCTTGGGTACGCATAGGACCATCTTCGTCTGTATGAACCAACTCGAGAGGTTTTGTAGCACGTTTGTAAGACATGGGGAATGGGGCACGATGAGACTTGCCCCACTGACAACCTTCACAAGGAGATTGATCTTCAACTCCCACTGGATCTACACCTTTGGTATGATCAGGTAAACGGCAAATAACTTCCTTGGATGAATGCCCCATCCGGCAATGCCAGATATGAAAAGGGGTAGACAGCAGTGCTGCCAATTTCCTGTCCAGGACATCCATAAACGAAAAATACAAGTTGTTTAGGAAGTTGTACGGTGCTTCCATAACAACATTGCCAGAAACTTTGCCATGCGTAAACGGTTGGTCATAAATGACCATCTGACCTGAACCTTGGATGAGCGTATGTCCTGATTTCTCCACAATACCAGTTGAAAACAAACAGCCAGAAGCTTGAGGAATATATGTGACATTAGATATAGTAATCATCATGCGCTCTGTTCCAACTGTTGTTAAACCTTTGATGGTGCCAGATCCTAGTGCTTCTATCTTAGCATCTCCTGCTGTACCAAAAACGACGGGAACCATATACAGCTTGCAATCCCAGAAGTATTCAAGTGAATTGATGACTGTCTGACTTGCACCTGAGTCCATGAGCCACACAATGTGCTTAAATTGATGCAAATGAGACTTATTCACACCAGGGCAATAGAACGACGAGCTCAATTGTGCAGACCCAGCGTCAGGAGACGTGCCATTATGTACAATGAGAGATGAAGCTACTAGTGAACCAGCAGTACGAGGAGGACAAACTCTACATGAAGGGTCTGTACAGGCAGTGTACTTAACCTCCTCGACTTCTACCACCAAAGCACCTTGACCGTTAGACGAGGACGAACCGGACTGAGTGACCTTTGTCCCATCCATGGTAGTGTGAACAACTACTGTGTTTGCCTTTTTACCATTGCTTTTGCCACCCTTCCCTTTCCCTTTGCCCTTGTCGCTGTCCTTCTTTGGGCGCAGGTGCAGGTACTTAGTCCAGCATTGGTATGTACCATGTTTCTTGCCGCAGTGAGAGCAAGGACCATTACCGTTGTGTACTTTAACCTGGGAAGTCTTTGACACAGACTGTCCCATACCGGACCGGTGGAGAGATTCCTTGGAGAGAATTTTGCTCACAAGGGTCTCAACCTTCAACTCCTTGAGAACGGTAGTCACCATGATGGCCGACACCATTGTCGAGTAGCTCTCCGGGATTTTTGACATCAGAAGGAGAGCCTGGGTTGGCTCATCCAATGTAATGCTGCCATTGACGATGTCCTTAAGTACAGTTTGGATCTTAGAAATTTGATCCTGCATCGGCTTGTTATCATCCATTTCTCTCGACTTGATGAGAGCCGAGAACTGCGACCAAACGTATGCTGCATCCGGTGTACCAAAATGCGCCTTGAGCAACGCCCACATGTCCATTGCCGATTTCATGACCTCCTCACCTCCTACTGTCTCATAGAGAAGGTGGTGGAAACTGTTGTCCGTGCGTATGAGGATCACACCCTTAGCTCGGGCATTCACCTTCTTGTAATCCACATCCTTGAGATCACCGGCCTTGAGAGCCTCATCGGCTTCAATAAACGTTAGGTAGCCGAGCATCTGACTCGACCACACCTTATAGTCCAAGGACTTTTTGAGGACAGAGATACTGTCAGCCTTCATGTCCGACATGGTGGACGTGAGAATATGAAATTCGAAGAAGTCTGAGACTTCTTCAGAAACGGAGGGAGGTGGTAAACTTTCAAGAATGTAAGCAAGGTCAGGAGATAACCTTGATTCTTCTGCTTCTTCTTGAGACGGTGCTAGTAGTTCCTCTACGTCATCTTCCTTGAAGAGATTCGATAGATCTGATGGTAAAGTAGTAGGAACAAACAATGGAGATAGGTTTACTGGAGAAACTTCAGGAGTAGGAGAAAGCACTCTAGAGCCAGGGATAGATGGAGACCCATACTCTGGGATAGATGCAAAGTGTTGTGGTTCAGGTTCAGAACCCTCAAAGAAGCTTGTAGAAGTGAATTCAGAATAAGTGTTGGTCTCTGGCCAGTTATTAACCGGTATGCCCCAGTGAGTGCCTTTGACAAATGGACTGGACCACCTGTTCTTACAGACTACTTCTTCACACGACCAAAACTCGTATTCAGTTTCTTCAGGTGGGAAGACCTATGTGTCGCCCATATGCTCATCCTGGAGTTTCAAGTGGACCTTGGTATGGGGGAGAGTGGAGAGATGAAACTTTCGTGTGTCTGCATGGCCCCTACATGACCTAGACCCACCTTGGGAGTCAGGGGAGACTCATTGTGAGTCCCTGATTCAATAGTGGAAGCAAGCTTTGGTGTAAGATCATCCCGAAAGGGGCATGTCATGATGAAGAAGTGCCGGAAGTGTGCGGGAGGAGATGGTACTGGTGATGGCGACATATCCACATTATTCCACAGCAGTCATACAGGTTTTAAGCCCCCCCCACCTCCAGGTCCTAATGGGGGGTCGGTGCGATGAAGATGAAGGGGTTTACTTACATGACTTTTACCATATGGTTGCATCCTGATACGCTGCAGGGCCAACAAGATGGCTAGGAGTAGGCAAGAGTGCAAGGAGCCACATGGTGAACCACACCCCCTATGACACTCTATTCCACATTAACTATGATGTCTACATGTACGAGAGTATGGACTATAAACAAGTAGAATGGAAAAAAAAGACATCCCACTTTCATTTCGCACTACAGTTCAATAAGGGTGCATGGTGTAGTTGGTTATCACATCTGCTTAGCACTTAGGGCGCTTGAACTACTCACTACTAGACCTAAGTGATTGAAACCCCTTGAAGGGGTGTCCTCTGTGGCCGGAATAGCCAAATTTGCCCCAAAGTACTGAATTCAGCCTCCCTGTGTATTGCTGGCATGTTCTCACCAGATGAACCCCTATTTTTTGGCTAGGAAATGTAGCCGCCACAGAAACAAGACACTATTGAAGACCCAGTACTTGCTGTTCCAGTAGTCAGGTCCCTTTTGTCGCATGGCGCACACACCATGTAAAGGCAGCAATCATGCATTGTCAAAACAGTGTGTCACTGCCAGGACTTGATGAGCACAAACCTTGCTGCGGATCAGTAGAGCATTTATTCCAAGTGTGCACAATGGAGGGTGCACGACTGCTCATTACCAGAAAGGGGTATATGCCACTTGGAGTGCTCACCGAAGACCTCTGCTAGTCAAAGTGGACCACCACTCATCGATTTCTTGCCCTCCCCAAGTCCACGCTTTGTTCAGTGGTAGCACAGCACCTTCCTCCTTCGCTTCGCAACCCTATATCCTGTTGAACTTCTACTATTTCATATGTTATATAATCAGGCTCTCCTGATAAGGACTTATCTTATGTTCTGCTATGCTACTATATGTAGATTACATTCCTTTTCTTCTTATAGATAGTTGATTATACCGAGTTCCATTCGGCATTCCACTCGGTATCCACTCGGTATCCATCCGGACTCCATTCGGTACTCCATTCGGTATTGGAACTCCGCTCCCTTGTCATATGATATTGACAGTTATCTATAGTTCCATTTACCATCTTACTAACACTTATTCATGAAGCTTACGATGATGACTCATGACTCAGACATCATCTGATAGGTATACTGTACGATCAGATAATGTCTTCCTCTTGTGTATATATACTGGGCTCAGATGCCCTCTAATGCAATTGTTCCTTCCTCTGCTCTCCCATGTGCCTAACGGGTTCCCTTGAGCAGTTCCCCTCACAGGTTCGTTCATCTGCCTTCACAGCCACTTCCATTTCACTCCTTTCAACAGGTTATGAGCCCTGCGCTACACGCACAAACCTAGTTGTTTCTATCCCTGCAGGATCCCTTCAAGACTACGCTCCTAGGAGTAAGCATAGCGTTTTGCTAGTCTTATCATAGACTTAGTGTTTGACGACCTGAAGTGCCAAAAGCACTGAAGGATCGGATTTCCAGTGGGCCTTCGTGCCGTTTGCAAAAAGTTTATCCTCCAACGAGACCTGAGAGAAAGGTCTGTTGACGCCGACTCTACCTCATCAACGTTTGATCCATTGATCTAACGTTTTTGTGATTCCAGTCGCACCCACTCCCCACTCCTGTCTGCTCAAACCCCGCTGCCCAGCCGCATTCACTTGCTGAACATCTTTCTGTGCCCACTCCTCACCCGCTCCCTGACTTCAAGAAGAAGTCAACCGAAGAAATCATCGGGATTCTCGAGAAGAAGGTTAGCGCCACCATCGAGCGCTACCAAGTGATCTTCGACAACAAGTACCTCTTCCAGTCACTTCTTGGAGACTCCCAGTGAGCCCTCCACCGCTTCACTGACCAGCTCAACTGGGTCAGCGACAACTTCGACAAGGCCAATCAGTGGTCTAAGCAGCAGTGAGATAGCATCTTGTGGGCTTGTCGTTGTGTCGGCACTGTTGAATTCTTGACACCGCAGGAACCGCTAGTCAAGCGGTATAGAAAGGTCATGAAGGACCTGACGAGCATAGCCAACGGGGGCTACTTGGACTGGATTAGTTTGTAGACAGGTTGGCGTACCTAGCGTTTTTGTATTCATCACTGGAAATACACACTAGTCAAGCCCCACATTGTGGCTTCGTCTGAGCATTCGCTAGACGAGAATTTAGAAGCAGAAGCATCAGAAGCAACAGCAGAAGAAACTCCATTTGACTGCACAGGTCAACAGCACCTATTCGACTTCACAGAAAGAAGAGACTATCATCGATGACTGGGCTAGATGTGGGTGTTGCTCAAGCATTAAGAACAGAGTGGGAACAGCTGGTCCAACAGCTGCAGCATAAGGCCAATGAGCTTCATGCTCGCCGGATCAGATCTGATGCAGGGAAGTAGAGGGGGTGGAGGCTGTGGTCCATGAGACTGGGAAGTGAGGTTGTCCGAGGCACATTTTGTGGGTACTGCCCCAAGCCACCCCACAGGGCAGCCTGGGCCAGGGGCTTGGTCTTTTCACTCAAAAGTTAGTTGGAAACCTATGAGGGGATGTGGGGGCCAAGTTGGATGGTCTTGACTCTAGGAAAAAGAGGAGGGTAGGTAGATGGGCTCCGATAGGCGGGCGCCTACCGGAGATGCATCAGGAAAATCGTTTGACTCAAATCACTCAGATGGCGTGGATTCGGGAACCCGCCCTCAGCGCAGAGATCGAATCACACGATTGAGCGCGTCAGACAACCATGCTTGAAATTGAGATTTAATCTCGGAAGCCAGCACCTCGGAGACTGAAGCCCAGCGTTGAGATCGGCTCTCGGGTTTGAGTTGTCCTGAGAATCAGTTGTGGGACCGAGCTTTCCTGAGATTCAATGTCAGGTGGCGAGAATACAGCTCAGCAGCGGGAACCGGTTCTCCACTGCTCGCCACGACGCGGCGCAACTTCAATTATCTCTACGGATAGTACTGTGCACACGACTCGGTACTAAGAACATTATAAATGGTAGTATTTCATGCTCAACGTCGAACACTGTCTACGTACACATGTCAAGTAGGATTAGAGAGTTGGTATTCTAGTGCAGGCAAACGAATGGGAGTACTATAGAGGTATATTAAAATAATTGGACTGTGACGATCTGAACGCGCTGCGGCGCGCGCTCAACAGACAAGAGGCGACATCAAAAATCGGACCATATCAACCATGATGCTCACCCGAGAGCGCTTGGAGTGTAGCCTCTGTTGTCGAGGTCATTGGTTGCATGTTTGGTGATTGGTTGAAAGCACGGGATGACGATGGTGCTGATTCCAATGGGAAAATAGGACGACCAATCGATGAGCCAGATGACCGCGAAGGCGAGACTTGGGGAGGCACCGGTCCTGACGGAAAAGTGGGAGGCGGCGTCAGAGAAGAGCTCCGTGAAGGTGAGATCGAGAACAGACCATCACCGACAGGAGGGTGCGATACAGGCGCCGATGGTTTGGCCTGAGACTCGGAGCCCGGCGAATGAGATTGTACACGACTTTGAAGAGCAGCCTTGAGTGCAGCTTGTTCACGGGCCATGTCCTGGTTCGAAAGCGGTTGGATGTATTGCACAGGATTGACAGGAGGGTCGAGAAAGCCTGACGCCTTATTACAGACACGAGTATCTGAGTCAGCAGCGTGTACATGCTGGCAGGCACAAGAAAGCGCGGACGCACAGTAGATCATCAAACATGATGAAGCGTAGGTCACACCAGTCAGTGTTGTCGTCGAGCTGCTTGAGATCAGTGCGAATGACCTGATACTCGGTGGACCAGCCCTTGTTCAGGCCTTCGGCTTCTGAGGACGATCTCCCGTAGCCTGCCAGAGCGAAAGCTCATACTTCACCTAGAAATCATGTTAGATCAGCGCAAATGATAGCGACAGTGAAGCCTGGGCATGCGTACACCCGTACAAATCAACGATATCAGATCCTGTGATATTGGCTTGAAGTAAGACTGATAGTGACAACCAAGTCCGTTGGTGTCACTGAAGAACGCGGCCTTGGTGATCGCAAATATGATGTCATTCTGATACATCTTGTACCAGACCTGTTGCATTGCGTCAAATCCCTGAATTGATGATTAGGTTCAAGATTCCGTGCTTATGATACTACATCACTGGGACTCACAACGAAGTGGAAGCAGTTGTTATCAGACAATCTCTTGGCAAGCGCACGATTGTCAAATCGCTCCGCATCGGTTCGAGGATTCACATGGAAGCCATAGGCCTTTGGGACTAGTTGTTCAGCGGTGTTCGCGATGAGCCCGTAGACAATGCCGTCCGCGCCACCAAGCTATCACTCCATTCTCAGCCGAACAGAACATACTCAGTGTAATCATGAGGACGTACCAGTGTCACAAGTTCATCTGTCAACTGCTCACCGCGAGGATTCTGCATTGCTGATGATGCCTCTTCGTTCCATAGAGGCGCGATGACGTCCAACTTCCGTTGTCGCTGCACATCACGCTTCCTCTTCGTCAACAGTGGAAAGGGGTCCTTGGTAGCGAAGTGACACTGCGCACAGCTGTAAATGCGATGTAGGGATGCATGAAAGAGCGCATCTTTCTTGAATTGTGCGAAGGTAACACGGCGGCTGTTCCATGCTCGCTTTCGTGTCCGGCTGGCTACTTCACTGTCCGAGTCATCCAACACATCTCCCGTGCGTTTCATACCCACATGTACTCCGGTGTGGACTGACGGAGATGGTGTTGCAGGCTGACTTGCACTGTACGATGACGGCCAAGACACAGGCGAGGGAATCTGGGCGCAGGCTTGCAGACTCGGTTGAGGTTGAACGTGTTCAAGGACTTGTGCATCGCGGGAAAGAATTGTACGCTGGCTCGCGGGATCATGCCATTGTGGACAGGACTCGGATACGCCATTTGCGTACTAGGACTATGTGTCGTGGATAAAAACTAAGAACATTGTCAGTCATCTCTACTTAACGCGTGAAGAGAGGACTTAGAGCGTACCACATTATCCAGTCATTGTTGGTTGTCACCTGCGCCAGTACGCACTTGACAACTAGGGGGAGCACCAGTTGGGGTGTAAGTGCTGTCGTTCCTTGACACATATGTCCCGTCTTCCTGTGATTGGTCGACCCAGGTCCGTTCATCAATCTCAGTTGACATCGGTGAGCGTTCATCAAGATGATGTTCCATGGGTCGATGTTGACGCTCTGCCAGTCGATCACCAGCCAACTGCTGTACAAACTCTGTAGCATGATAAGTATTGGGTTTGCAATCAGCAGAAGCCTCATGACGTACCGGGATCAATGCGTGGATTGGGGTGTACTGGTCGAGCACTCCGTCTGAGATGACCATCACCCGGGGGTCCGAGTCCAAGACCAGAGGAAGCCTCAGCCTGGGTGTGACCATGGGCGTGCCAGTTGGGCAGCGGTATCCCAGATGATTGAGATAGGCTCTGTGGAACCGATACTAGAGGATTATGAGGCTGCATAGAGTGGGCAGATGAATGAAGCGAGTAAGTTGGACCAGAAAACATGATTGAACGCGACGTGAGCACAGGAAGTATGCTCGTAATTGTCAGAGAAGGGTCAGAGACATATCTGAAAGAGAAAAAGAACAATGAACGTCGAGACAGTTCTGTTGTGCGACAGCAAAGCACGGAATCCGTTCAAAGTTGATTGGACGCATCATACGAAGTTGAAACACCACTAGGCGAGCCATTAGCGTGACTATTGTAGCTTGTTATCTTGTACATGATCTGTTCGACGAAACTTCAGCGCTACAATCATCATCTCCATCTCTTGCACAGATGTCCTCGTTCTCTGTCGTCGCTATCCCATTGTCGCCCTGCCCGTTCTGCAGCACTGTTTTCAAAACATGTTCGCTTCAGACACACTGGGAACGAAATAAGAAATGCGGAGAGAGATATGCACGTAGTGGGATGAGCAGTTCGCAACAGACCTCTCCCGCAATCCCCGCCGACACTGGACGATCAGAAACAGATACGTTGGGCCCATGTCTGACTACTGCTCAGACAGCATCTAGTAACCCCAGTGAGTCGGAAGACACTATGATTGACATCGCAGCTCACCTCTTGTGAAGGACGGCCCATTGTTCACAAAAGCCCACCACTCACGAAGACTCTTCCACAGGTCCTGAAACGTAGTCCATACCATCATATCAGGGCCTCCAAAGGAGAGGGTCTCCCAAAAACGTACGGGCGCTGTCCAACACGTTTTAGTGGGTTCTTGGCCCAACAACGCAGTCATGGGCTTGATCCGTGGGCACCGTTTGCAAGTCGGGAAGAGTGGGAGTTGGCGCGGTGGATCCATAAGAGCAATCTGTCGCAGCGAGCAACAGATGAGTTTCTCAAAGGTTCAATGGTATGTCGCAATCAGACGCAACTGTCACTTGAAAGCTTACCTTCTTGTGCTGTGACTAGTTCTGTCAGACGCGAAGCACATTCCCATTGCAATACCACAACTTCCACGACAATAAATCATACCTCAGTTTTGTGCAGAACAGCATTCCTGGTCCGCAGGCAGCTTGGACCCATACCGAGATTACCGTCTCTGGGAACGTTCGCGATGCATGCGGAAGGTTGATGACCGAGACGTTAGACCTATGGGGTCGGGACCCTGTACACATCGCTCAGGACTTGATCGGTCACAAGCCCTTTGATGGTCATATTGTGTACGGAGCTGTTGACGTCGAAGTGCAGATGAGCGGTGAACCAGAATGCGAGGGCCCTGAGCCTGGGCCCGACTCACCGGAGGAAATGGCACATCAACATGACATTGAGGATGGGCCGGATGACGTGCGCATGCAGGATGAAGGCGAGGCGAGTGGTTCTCAGGCTGATGGAGACGGAGGGGAGGCAAGTGGTGGTTCCAACGAAGGCGAGAGACTGCGCCGCCGGTGGCAACAGATGCGCAATGAGCGTACTCATCACAATGAAGACAGTCAGGGAGGGCGGAATTCGAGTCAAGATAAGGGCGATAGCATCAGCCCAGCGGTCGTAAATCGGATCTACGAACAGGTGTGCGACAGCGAATGGTGGAAGGACATCATGGTGAGTGAGACGTACCATGTGCTACCCTGGGAGCGACCCTCGTCCATTTGCTGATGAACCTATACTTGTCAGAATCTGCTCCCACCTGGCGCAACAATTGCGCCCGTCATTCTCGCGTCAGACAAAACACAGCTATCAACGTTCAGTGGTGACAAGCAAGCATGGCCAGTGTACATTACCATAGGCAATATCGATAAGGAAACTCGTCGACAACCGTCGAAACGGGCTACTGTCTTGCTTGGATACCTTCCCGTGACGAAGCTGCTTTGCTTTGAGGGGAAGGACCGACAGGCGATGGGCTACCGCCTCTTCCATTACACTATGAGTGTCCTGCTTCGTCCACTCATTGATGCTGGGGAGCATGGCATCAAGATGACCTGCGCCGACGGGCTTGTTCGGAACGTGTACCCCGTCCTTGCCGCATACATCGCGGACTTCCCAGAGCAGTGCCTCGTCGCCTGCTGCAAGCAGAACCGTTGTCCAATCTGCAAAGTCAATCCCAATCAGCGAGGCGAGCTGCTCAACACAGTGTATTACCGAGACCCACCCGAGACTCTCGAAGACCTTGCCAACGGCAACAACGAGAACCTCTCAAGTGTCAAAAAACCGTTTTGGGCGGACTTGCCATATGCGAACATCTTCAGGTGTATAACGCCCGACCTGCTACATCAGCTGCACAAGGGTATGTTCAAAGACCACCTCGTAAAGTGGACGACAGAGGGGTATACCGCGGAGATTGATGAGCGCTTCAAGTGCGTCCCCTCCTATCCTGGTGTTCGCATCTTCCGTCGTGGGATATCAAAGGTCACACAGTGGACCGGAAACGAGTACCGTCAGATGCAGAAGGTCTTCCTCCCTATCTTGTGCGGGATTCATGATGATCCTCGTGTTATCACCGCGGCGCGCGCCCTGATGGACTTCATCTTCCTTGCGCATTATCCCGCCCACTCCACGAACACGCTCGAGGCTATGAAAGTTGCGCTCCGAAACTTCCATGACAATAAGGACGTTTTTATTGATCTAGGCATGCGCGAGGATTTCAACATACCGAAGCTGCATGCGATGAACCACTATGTCGCCGTGATCATCTTGTTTGGCTCATGCGACGGCCTCTCCACCAAGATCTCTGAGTGTCTTCATATCGATCTTGCAAAGAATGTGTACCGCGCAACGAATTGCAAGCAATACCTAAAGCAAATGGTGTTATGGCTTGAACGGCAGGACAAGATGAGTTGGTTCGAGTCATACCTGGACTGGGCCGCTCCTCAAAGCACTCCCCCTCCTCTGGCCACTCCCTATGATGATGAGCTGATCTGTGTGCAACGGGATGATGGTGACGACTGCACAGATGAAGCACCTCCCACATCGGGTAGCAGCAATGACGGGGCCGCGGACGCAGCGATGGACGTCGATGCCAATCCCAGCAATTCATCAGATGGTATGCCCGACAGCACCATGGAAATCGACGCGCACGCACCAGCCTCCACTGATGTACGCAATTCCTCACCGCCACTCCAAGTCGCGGCAACCACCAGTCGCTCCGCACGGGACCTGTGCGCAAATGCCGAGTCGTATACCGCCAGTGCCGATAGCGCACCGACAGAGTGTGCTGATCAACGGCGCAGTGAAGACACCGAGATGTTAGAAGCGGAGACGCATGAGGGGGCTCTTGGTACCGGTCTTGAGTCTGGGAGAGAGCAAGATGAGGTCGAGGTCTCCATGGTGCGCCGAGTCCGTACCGTAGTGTGGGTGTGCCTTGCTGACAGGGCTCATGCATCAGCTGCATGCTCCAAGGGATTTGCAGCTCTGGCGGCCGCTCCCCTATCGAATCACAAAGCGTCCAGGGCTTGGATATGTACAGCCTCAGGTTCTGCATTCCGATTATGGAGCGGTTATGTTCTCTCAGACTCTCCACGCCTTCCTGCGGGCAGAGTCCCCAGTGTTCGAGTCTCTCCCCCTCCCCTACTTGGATCATTACGACTACGGTCTGTACTCACTTTTCCGACGGAACCTACCCTCGCTCCATGGCTCTAGAGGTGCTCATAGCACCTTCCACGACATTGTCAAGGCACAGCCAGGGAGTGTTGCGAAAGGTGATGCTGTCTTCAGTACGGTTTTGTTCGTCTCCAAAACCGATCAAGCGGCACGTCTTGGAGTTGCTGGTACGCACAAGTTGGATTACTTGAGAACCACGCTTTGTTTCTGACTCAGTCTTGATAGGCTATCGGATAGGTCAAGTGCGAGTGATCTTCGACCTCCCTCGTCCGATCGCTGAACGTCGGCCACCGTCAAGTATCCCTCACCTGTTGAACAATAGAGAGCGCCTAACTAGGCAGCCGAGTTCACACACCGGTACTCCGGGTAACAGGAGTAACACATGCATTGTAGATAGAATCACATGCATCGGGATTGGTACTATACAGTAGCTTAGTCAGACGGTCTCCTACATGTATATAAGGACCCCTGTAGCGTAGTACAATCCCAAGTCGCTCAACAGCAACTTTTGTGTGCATCAAGCCTCACAGCTAACAAACCAGGTAAGCTAGCGTCCCGCTACACTGCGTAAGAGGAAGCCTGCTCGTCAGGTTATGAGCCCTGAACACTGCGCGGTACTGCGCCTTTATGGCTGCGTCCGCTGCGGGTCAGGTTAGCTTGCCTGGACGTCGCCCTTAGGGGCTTTGACGTCAGGGGGAGACTTTGCGCCTACATGGCAGCAGGTCGGGCACAGCTTCGCTGTCGCCATCCCAAACAATGAGTCCAGCGTGGTGCTAGCGCCGTTCCGGCAGCATAAGAAAGAGCGCTGATAATGTGTCACAGAACCATATCAACAAACAGCTCTACCACCACCAACAAACAAGAAAATGTCGAACTCTCTGCAGAACCTCGTCCCCGTCCTCGACGGATCGAATTACCGCCGTTGGGCCGATTTGATGAAAGCATACTTGCAGTCGCAAGGTGTCTGGATTCTCATTGAGTTGCCTGACGGTTTCGATGAGCCTGTTTTGGCCTCGGACGGAGCAAACCGCTCTGAAGTTCTCGATTGGATGCAGATGCAATCCAAGGCTATGGGCAGCATTCGCTTGCGCCTAAGCGTCGAGGTCTCGCAGCTTGTCAGGACCAAGACAACTGCAAAGTCAATCTGGAATACCCTGAAAGGGCTCTACGGAGGGACTAGCGCCATGGGGGCTTTCGCCTTCTTCAAGGCAGCTGTAAACGTCCGTATTCCGGCCAACGAGCACCCCGGCCCTGCGATCTCAAAGATCCAGAGCAATCTCGACGAGCTCGATGGAGCCGGTCTCTCTCTGCCGCCGCAGATGAGAACCCTGATTATATTGGGGGCCGCTCCACCTCGGTATGAGACAGCTATCCAGCTGGCCCTCAACAAGATTGAGATCAAGGATCTCACACCGAGCAGCGCCCAGGACGCCCTAACCGCCTCCTGGGAACAGTTGAAGAACAAGGGGCAGTCGTCCGCCCAGAAGATTTCTGCTATCAAGCAGAAGAAGGGAAATCCCTCCTTCTCGCAGCAGCAGCGCCCTGAGGGCAGCAGCAGCGCGGGTAAGAAGGAGTGGAAGGACAAGGGCAAGGAGAAAGCCAAGGGCTTTACTCCTCGGGGAAAGCGCGGCGGTAAAAACCGTGGTAAGCCGCATTCGCACGACGAGCATGCAGAAATGCACATCGCCGACACCGTGTCGATCCCCGCCCCGACGACCAGCACCGTCGTCGAGTTAGTGCCTTCAGGCAGCAGGACTCGGAAGGTCGCAGCACCTGCCCCTAACAAGGGCAAGAAGCGCGCCCGCGGTGACTGGCTCAGAGAAGCCCTCCAGCTCGCCAAGGACCTAGACGTCGCCGGCACGCCGGAGACAATCCGCGCGCTGAAGGAAGTCGTGAGCTCCGCTCACATTGAAGAAGTCCCCTCCGACACCGAGTCGCGAGCTTCAAAGCGCAGCAAGCTCAGTGACGACGACCTGGCCGACCGCATCGACGAGGTCATGCGCGATGAATACATCAGCGAGGACGACGACTTCCGCGACGCCGAAGAAAGGTCCATCGTCTGGGCAACAGACGAAGAAGACATCGACGCGCACGATGCCGAGTTAAACGGCATGATAGCGCAGGCTGCAGGCCTTGCGCCCCCTATCGTCGATGAAAGCTTTCGGAACCCATTAACGGGTGAGCTCCGCTGCATGGAGCCATACGATGGCTACGACGACTGGGGCAATGAGTACGTCACTCATATTCCTAACCCTAAGCAAGTTACTAACAGCGCTTTAACAGCCGCTTCTGACTTGCACAACGGCGCTCGGACATTTGTTAATGTACTCAGTAGCGGCTTAAAAAATGTACAATGTATTCATTCGCGCGATTACGCTGCATGCTCACGTTGTAAGGGAAAAGGAAAAAGTCGCTTTTCAGCGAATGAGTGGCTACTGGACTCAGGTGCATCTTTGCACATTACAAATGACTTCTCAGAATTCGAGTATCTCCAGACTCCTATCCGTACTCAAACGGCACAACAAGGAGCGGTAGGAAGCATTATTGCTAAAGGAACTGTGTTCCTAAACTACCAAATAGACGAACAATGGCTGCAGACGCGCCTATATCCAGTCTATTACATGGAAAATTGCTCAGCTCGTCTCTTGTCATTAGGGATGTTCCTCCAAGACAGACTAGACTTGCGCGCAACAGCGCAGCATATCAGTCTGTATGAACCAGGAGCGCGGAAACCTTTATTCAGGTTTACACCGCAGCACCCGGATACTACCACCTTCACCCTCGTGGCTGAATCGGGTGAAAACGTTCAGAATATTTATGTGAACGTAAATGAAGTCGATTACTCGACTATGCATCGCCGTTTTGCGCACCCTTCTAAGGACGTGCTTGCAAAGGCGAAGGAGCATACATCTGGGTTTCCCAGAAAGGTGGAGATTCCTAAGGACTCACCAATATGCCAAGGATGTGCAAAAGGGAAAATGCACTCTAAGTCTTTCCCGCCGTCCAACTACCGGGCAAAGGTACCGTTTGAACTCATTCATTCGGACTTAAAATCCTTCCCAGTAGATTCCTATCATAAGTACAAGTACTACATACTGTACTATGATGACGCTTCATCGCACGCATGGACTGTAAATCTGCGCAAGAAATCTGCAGCGATTACAGCCACAAGGCAATTCCTAGCCATGGTAAAAACTAAATATGGAAAGACAGTGCAGAAGTGGTTGTCTGATGCAGGGGGAGAATATGTCTCCGCTGCATTCAAAGACCTTCTAAAGGATAATGGCATAGAGATCCTTCAGAGCTCGCCGCATACTCCTCAGGAGAATGGCAGAGCTGAGCGTTTCAATAGGACACTCATGGACAAAGCAGAGGCAATGCGCCATGATGCTTGTCTACCTCCATCCTGGTGGGAATTCGCCGTGGATCATGCAGTCCATGTTTACAACAGGACGCCAATTCGTCGCCTTAATTGGCTTACCCCCTACGAATTGATAAACGGCGAGCCGCCATCTGTGGCACACCTGCGCGTTTTCGGCTGCGGTGCGTATGTCTTTATACCCAAGGACGTTAGAAAAAACGGTCTATCGCCCAAATCGGAGCTGATGATTTATCTTGGGGGAGATGGCTCTACAGAGTGCACTGGCGGATGGCTCTTCATGAGAGCACCAGATAATGTTTTGTTCAGATCATCCACCGCGATGTTTGACGAAACTATGTTTCCTAAGTGCCCTTTGACAAATCGTTGGGGTACAACTCGAGTTTGGCCACCTCGAGAAGAAATGATCCCAGAAAATCAACCAAATACCACACCTCAGGTAGATGAGGATGACGATGATGATCATCCAAAACATCACCTTCCTAAAAGGGGAAACGGTCATGTTCATGACGATGAGCAGGAGCTGCAGGATGCGCCTGTAGACCCAGTACCGCCGCCCCATGCACCGGTAGAACACCCTGCGCCCCCAGTGGAGCCGCGACGTTCAGCAAGGGAGCGGAGACCAGTAACTCGTAGAGGTAATGTCTATGGAGAGCAGCGGAAGCCCCAAGACATAGTAAAGGACATCGAAAATCAGGGGAGATGGAAAAAGATGGTCGGTGAGGATGCGGGTAGCTCCCGTACCAAAACCGGACCACAAAGGCAGCAAAGACAACAGGTTCCCGGACCTAGTTCTGCGCCAAATCCTCCTCCACGCGACGAACCTGTCGAGTCCGCCCCATCCGATGAGGATGAAGTGCAAAGCGCTGAGTTACTACTGGCAGAATTATGCCGGGAAGGGGGAGTTAAGTTAGTCGAGTTGCTGCTTGCAAAAGCGCTACCCACCCTCGACAACGATCTACCAGACGGGACCAGCCCGAGAGAATGGTCATTCCGCGATATACTAAAGCTACCTAAAAAGGAGCTTGAGGAGTGGATGGCAGCGTGTCGCGAAGAACTTGAGGCACTTCGCAAACGCAATGTCTATGAACTGGTTGACCGTCCCAAGGGACGTAAGATCACTAAAAACCGCTGGGTATTCGACGTCAAAACTGACGGTCGTAAAAAGGCCAGATTGGTCGCCAAGGGTTACTCCCAGATTGAAGGCCTTGACTATGATCAGGTCTTCTCTCCAGTCGTACACTTTGAGACTGTATGCCTAATCCTCGCCTTAGCTGCGCTCGAGGATATGCATGTCTCTGGACTAGATGTCCGTAATGCCTATCTTTATGGCAAGCTCGACGAGGAAATATATATGGAGCAGCCTGAAGGCTTTACAGTACCAGGCCAAGAGCACAAAGTACTCCGGTTACTTCGCGCTCTCTATGGACTTAAGCAGGCAGGGCTTGCGTGGTGGCGCACCCTCAATGAGTCCCTAAAGGAACTTGGCTGTAAACGCCTTGTATCCGATGCCGGAATATTCGTCTATAGGACAAAAGATGGTCGCTTCGTGCTGATCATTGTCTATGTAGACGATGCCATATTTTGTGGCAAGGATAAGACCCTAGTCCTTTCATTAAAGGACTGCTTCATGAAGAAGTGGGAGTGTCGCGATCTAGGCGACGTCAAGGAATTTCTGCGCATGCGCATAACTCGGAAAGGCCGCGAAATCCATCTGGATCAATGCGCCTACCTTGAGAAAGTGCTGCAGCGCTGTGGCATGCAGAACGCTAAATCTGCGCCAACTCCACTCCCTGCTGGATACAAGCCTGCTGCCAATACTGGCACGGCTGACCCAGCGCTTCGAAGCAAGTACCAGACTGTCATCGGTTCCTTGCTATACCTAATGCTTGGAACTCGACCTGACATTTGCTACGCCGTGACATTACTTGCGCAATTTGCAGCAAATCCGTCACAGGACCATTTAAACAGAGCGCTGTATATCTGCCGCTATTTAATTGGTACAAAATCCTATGCGCTAGTCTATGAAGGACAAAGCGGCAATGGATTATTGGCGTGCACTGACTCTGACTGGGCTGACAGCCCAGAAGCCAGAAAGTCACGGTCTGGGCACTTCTTAAAGTTCGCGAACAGCGCGTTCAGTTGGCTGTCTAGAAGACAGAAGACAGTTGCTCTGTCATCCACTGAAGCTGAGTATATGTCGCTGAGCGATTGCTCGCGACAAGTAGCTTGGATAAAGATGCTCCTGGAGGAGATCGGCTACAAGCTTGGCCCGCTGCCTATCTGCTCGGACAATCAGGGAGCAATATTCATTAGCTCAAATCCCATCACGGAGCGTCGGTCTAAACACATTGACATTCGCTACCACTACGTGAGGGAGCTAGTAGAAGACAAAAAAGTCGAAGTCTTCTACGTAAGCACTGATGACAATCCGGCAGACTTGTTCACTAAGAACTTGGGTTGTATCAAATTTCTCAAATTCAGAGGAATGCTCGGACTAAGATTCTACGATTAGAAGTCCAGCATAGTCGGCTGCACTATGCGCCATTTAATGCTTGCGCGCATCTACCGCTGCACTTAGCAAGGGGGAGTGTTGAACAATAGAGAGCGCTGTTGAACTTCTACCATTTCAGGCGTTATCTTATCAGGCTTGCCTGGTATGGACTTGTATTATGTTCTGCAACGCTACGTACCGTATTGTACGCTTACTCTCTTTCGCTCTTTATCTTATCTATAGGACTCGATTATCTCTCGTCCTATCTCAGTAGATTAGATACCGGACATCCGGGCCTCCGCTCCTTAAGCATATGATATTACCGGTTACCTGGAGTTCCGGATTCCGTCTTACTAACGATGACTCACGTAGATTACGCTTATGACTCATCATGACTCGACCATCAGGTGATGGTCTCACACATGTATATATACTGGGCTGGATACGCCCTCTAATGTATCGTTCCTTCCTCTGCTTTCCTGTGTGCCTAACAGGACTCCCTCAGCAGTTCCCTCAGAGGTTCGTTCACTGCCTTTATAGCCACTTCCATTTCACTCCTTCAACAGGTTATGAGCCCTGCGCTACACGCGCACACCTAGTTGTTTTATCCCTGCAGGATCTTGAAGACTACGCTCCTAGGAGTAAGCGTAGCAGTTTTGCTAGTCTCTCAGTAGACTCAGCGTTTGACGACCTGAAGTGCCAAAAGCACTGAAGGATCGGATTTCCAGTGGGCCTTCGCGCCGTTTGCAAAAAGTTTATCCTCCAACGAGACCTGAGAGAAAGGTCCGTTGACGCCGACTCTACCCGCATCAAGTTCGATCTCGTATCTAACGTTTTTGTGATTCCAGTCGCATCCTCTCCCCGCTCCCGTCCGCTCCAACCCCGCCGCACAGCCGCGCCCACTTGCTGAACAACTCTCAGCACCAGCTCCTCGCCCGCTCCCTGACTTCAAGAAGAAGTCAACCGAAGAAGTCGTCGGGATTCTAGAGAAGAAGGTTAGCGCCACCATCGAGCGCTACCAAGCGATCTTCGACAAGAAGTACCTCTTCGAGTCGCTCCTCGGAGACTCCCAGCGCGCACTCCACCGCTTCGCTGACCAGCTCAACTGGGTCAGTGACAACTTCGATAAGGCCAATCAGTGGTCTAAGCAGCAGCGAGACAGCATCTCGTGGGCTTGTCGTTGCGTCTGCACTGTCAAATTCTCGACGCCGCAGGAGCCGCTAGTCAAGCGGTACAGAAAGGTCACAAAGGACCTAACGAGCATAGCCAACGGGGGCTATTTGGACTGGATCGTTTTGTAGATTAGGTCGGCGTACCTAGCGTTTTTGTTGCACATATCACTGGAATATCATTTAAGTCAAGCATCACATTGTGGCTTCGTCTGAGCAAGAGCTAGACGACAATTTAGAAGCAGAAGCATCAGAAGAAGAAACACCCTACAACTGTAGAGGTCTTCAGCATTTATTCGACGTCACTGAACTAAGGGACTATCACTACCGGCCTGAAGAAACTGAATATAAGTTCTGGCCGTGTAACACCACAGTCTGTGCGAATAGGTGGTCTGGTCCATACATCAGAGACACAGGCTGGGGTATCCCAGTTGACCACTGGCAAGAAGACAATTCTTATTCTGTTTTCGCTTCTTTAAGCTTCTTTGAGGGTTCTAAACCTGAACCGCAACATCTTGCATCTATCCCAGAGTACGGGTCTCCGTCTATCCCCGGCTCTCGAGCACAATCCCCTTCTCCCATCGTTTCTCCAGTACATCTTTCTCCATCGTTTGCTCCTACTACTTTACCATCAGATCTATCGAATCTCTTCGAAGAAGACGACGTAGAGGAGCTTCTAGCACCGTCTCAAGAAGAAGCAGAGGAAAGTCTATCGTCTGACCTCGCTTTTGTTCTTGAAAGTTTACCACCGCCCTCCGTTTCTGAAGAAGTCTCAGACTTCTTCGAATTTCATATTCTTACCGCCACCATGTCAGACATGAAGGCTGACAGTATCCCTGTCCTGAAAAAGTCTTCGGACTACAAGGTGTGGTCGAGCCAGATGCTCGGCTACTTAACGTTTATTGAGGCCGATGACGCCCTCCAGGCCGGTGACCTCACCAAAGCGGATTACAAGAAGGCGAACGCCCGTGCTAAGGGTGTGATCCTCATGCGCACGGACAACAGTTTCCACCACCTTCTCTATGAGAAGGATGCAGATGGTAATGAGGTCATGAAATCGGCAAAGGACATGTGGGCGGCTCTCAAGTCGCATTTTGGTACCCCGGACGCAGCATACGTTTGGTCGCAGTTCTCGGCTCTCATCAAGTCGAGAGAAATGGACGACAACAAACCGATGCAGGATCAGATTTCAAAGATCCAAACCGTACTCAAGGACATCGTCAACGGCGGCATTAAGTTGGATGAGCCAACCCAGGCTCTCCTCCTGATGTCAAAGATACCGGAAAGCTACTCGACAATGGTGTCGGCCATCATGGCAACCACCGTTCTCAAGGAGTTGAAGGTCGAGACCCTCGTGAGCAAAATTCTCTCCGAGGAATCTCTCCGCCGGTCCGGTATGGGACAGTCTGCTTCAAAGACTTCCCAGGTAAAGGTACATCACGGTCAAGGTCCTTGCTCTCACTGCGGCAAGAAACATGGTTCGGACCAATGCTGGACTAAGTACCCACACTTGCGCCCACAGAAGGCCACAGACAAGGGCAAAGGGAAAGGCAAGGGTGGCAACGGCAAAGGCAACGGTAAAAAGGCGAACATGGTAGTCGTTCACACTACCACGGACGGTACAAAGGTCACTCAGTCCAGTTCGTCCTCGTCAAACGGTCAAGGTGCTTCGGTGGTGGAGGTCGAGGAGGTTAAGTACACGGCTTGTACGGACCCTTCATGTAGAGTCTGTCCCCCTCGGACTGCTGGTTCATTAGTGGCTTCTTCTCTTGTTGTACATAATGGCGCGTCTGCTGACGCTGGATCCGCACAATTGAGCTCGTCGTTCTATTGCCCCAGTGTGAATAAGACTCATTCGCATCAATTCAAGCGCATTGCATGGCTCATGGACTCAGGTGCAAGTCAGACGGTCGTCAATTCTATGGAATACTTCTGGGATTACAAGCCGTATACGGTTCCCGTCGTTTTTGGTACAGCAGGAAATGCTAAGATAGAAGCACTAGGCTCTGGCACCATCAAAGGTTTAACAACAGTCGGCAAGGAGCGCATGATGATTACCATATCTAATGTCGCATACATTCCTCAGGCCTCTGGCTGTTTGTTTTCTACTGGTATTGTGGAGAAATCAGGACATACGCTCGTTCAAGGTTCAGGTCAGATGGTCATCTATGACCAACCGTTTATGCATGGCAAAGTTTCTGGCAATGTTGTGATGGAAGCACCGTACAACTTCCTAAACAACTTGTACTTTTCGTTTATGGACGTCCTGGACAAGAAAACGGCAGCACAGCTGTCTACCCCTTTTCGTACCTGGCATCGCCGGATGGGGCATCCGTCCAAGGAAGTTATTCGCCGATTACCTGATCATACCAAGGGTGTCGATCCAGTGGGGGTTGAGGATCAATCCCCTTGTGAAGGCTGTCAATGGGGCAAATCTCATCGTGCTCCATTCCCCGCGTCTTCCAAACGCGCTACAAAGCCTCTCGAGTTGGTTCACACTGACGAAGATGGTCCTATGCGTACTCAAGCAATCAACAGTGGATACCGGTACTTCATTACGTTCCTTGATGACTTTTCGAGTCTTGGACGTGCCTATTACCTGCGTCATAAGTCTGAATCGATCCAAGCGTTCGAGGACTTTAAGGCATGGGCAGAAAATGTAACTGGTAACAAAATTATCCACGTACGCTCGGATCGAGGGGGGGAATATACATCTGACGCTTTCACGGCCCGTCTGAAATCCTATGGGATTGTTCATCAGAAGACGGTTGCGCACTCGCCTCAGCAAAATGGGCGAGCTGAACGCTGGAATCGCACGATCATGGAGAAGGCTATGGCAATGCTGCATCATGCAGGCCTAAGCCACGGTTTTTGGCAGCTAGCGGTTGAATCTGCAGTCCATATTTACAATCGCCAGCCTATGCGACGCCTTAAGTGGCAATGCCCGATAACTCTCTGGGATGGCACGGTCCCAGATATCTCATACTTCAGAGTATTCGGTTGCAAGGCATTCGTGCATGTGCCAAAGGAACGAAGACAAGGGAAACTCGACAAAAAGGCAATCGAGATGATCTTCGTTGGATATGAGCAAGGCTCCAAGGGCTACAAGTTCTGGGATGCCTCCAGTCGACGGATCGTTGTGTCTCGTGATGTGACCTTCGATGAAGATTCCTTTCCGGCACGTAAGGATTTGGCTAACCCGAAGACTCTGGGTCCGCCATTATTCGATCCTGTAGACTCTGATTCTGAGGATGATGACGAGGAACAGATCGAAATTCCACTTCCTCTACCGGTAGAGAGCGAAGATGTTTATGAGGACATCGACGAACCGGAACCAGTGGGAGAACCTGAGAGAGAGCTCCCTGAACCTGCAGAACGTCCTCAACCTGTTCAACCTCCTCAGCCAGTATATACTCGCCCTCGTCGAGAGAATGCTGGGAGGAACCCAAACAGGAATAGGGACAACGTTTATGGTGATGAGCCTCCGGCTCGGATCGACCGACGAACTGATACTCATGGAGATCAGCGAGCGGAAGCGTTTATGATATTGCAGGCTCTCAAGGAAGCCAATTACTCTGAATCGGTTCCTACCTCGCGTTCAGACGCAAGGAAATCCCCTGAGTGGGACCACTGGCATGCTGCCGAAGGCTCTGAGATGAAATCTCATGAGCAGAATGGCACCTGGATCTTGGTTCCCCGTCCCAAGAACAGGAAGATTGTCAAGAACAGATGGGTGTATGCGCGAAAGCATGATGGTCGGTACAAGGCCCGGTTAGTAGCCAAAGGCTTCACTCAAGTCTGGGGTGAAGACTACCATGAGACATTCTCTCCAGTCGCTCGTTTTGAGTCTTTGAGATACATGTTTGCACATGCCGCACTCGAAGACTGGGAGATGGACTCAATGGATGTCAAGACAGCCTTCCTCAACGGTGAACTCGATGAGGAAATCTACATGGAACAACCTGAAGGCTGGGTAGTTCCAGGCAAGGAGGATTGGGTCTGCCTCCTCAAGAAGGCCATCTATGGTCTTAAGCAAGCGTCACGTCAATGGAACGCTAAGATCCACCGAACTCTTCTAAACCAAGGGTTCATACGGACATATTCGGATGCAGGAGTCTACGTTTACTCCAGTAAAACAACGGTCAAGTCTGCTATGTAGTCCTCTATGTAGACGACTTATTACTCCTTGGAGACTCTAAACCGTTCATTGAACAAATAAAGAATCATCTCAAGAAGGAGTACCAGATGACCGATCTTGGACCAGTAGAGCGTTTCTTAGGACTTAGGATTCGTCGTGATCGTCAAAAGCGACAGATCCTAGTTGATCAATCTGAATACGTTCAGACCGTTTTGGAGAGGTTCCAAATGTCTAACTGCAAACCTGCAAAGACACCTCTACCTGCTGGTTCAGTTTTGGAGAAAAACACGGAAACCGCAACGGATGCGTTCCGTACAGAGTACCAGAGCGTCATTGGTAGCATATGTATGCTATGCTCGGTACACGGCCTGATCTCGCTTTTCCATAATGAGACTCGCCAAGTTTGCCTCGAACCCATCGAAGCATCACATGCGCCTCGCACAATATGTCTTGCGCTACCTAAGGGGAACAAAGAACTATGCGCTTTGTTACGACGGTGATTCCAACTCCGGGTTAATTGCCTATTCAGACTCGGACTGGGCAGAAGATCACGATGATAGGCATTCCACAAGCGGCTTTGTATTCCTCATGGCCAATTGTGTCGTTTCTTGGGTTTCCAGATGCCAACCCACCGTTTCCCTCTCTTCAACAGAAGCAGAGTACAAAGCAGCCTCTGATGCATGTCGTCAAATGGCTTGGCTTAGGAACTTCGGACAGGAGCGTGGTGACAACATGACAGCTCCCACTCCTTTGTGTCTGGATAATCAAGGAAGCATTTTCCTTGCAGTTAATCCTGCCGTGGACTGCCGCACAAAACACATCGAAATACAGTATCACTTCATTCGAGAATTCTACGAGAAGGGTGAAACTGATATATTCTTTGTTGCGAGTGAAGACCAGCTTGCAGATGCGTTGACCAAGAATGTTCCCCTCTCTGGAATAGAGAAACTTCGAACGTCAACTGGCATGGTCATAGTGTCTTGAACAAGTGGGAGTGTTGAACTTCTACCATTTCAGGTGTTATCTTATCAGGCTTGCCTGATATGGACTTATATTGTGTTTTGCAATGCTACGTACCGTACTGTACACTTTTTTGCTCTTTATCTTATCTATAGGACTCGATTATCTCTCGTCCTATATCAGTAGATTAGATACCGGACTTCTGGACCTCTGCTCCTTAGCATCTGATATTGCCGGTTACCTGGAGTTCCGGATTCCGTCTTACTAATGATGACTCATGTAGCTTATGATTATGACTCATCATGACTCGACCATCAGGTGATGGTCTCGCACATGTATATATACTGGGCTGGATACGCCCTCTAATGGATTGTTCCTTCCTCTGCTCTCCCGTGTGCCTAATGGGTTCCCTCAGCAGTTCCCTCACAGGTTCGTTCCCTGCCTTTACAGCCACTACAACTTCACTCCTTCAACATGCATTGCTGCTTTATGGTACTGGGCAGACATTGTCGCATTGAACGGGCGTATCAGACCAGATATTGCAAGGGATGCATTGCATTGCGCAAGCAGAGCCTCAAGGTGCTCTATGATCCCCAGATTCAGATCCGTGCTCGGTCTGATCTGGCCCGCTCTCAGCTCACCCCCGACTAGGCTCGTTCCCAGCCTTTCTGGCGTCAAGATTTCAAACTCCGTCGCGTCACTCCTCCCTTTTGCCAGAAAGGCTGGGTGAATTGGACACCATTTACCTTGATGCCCCCGTGGGAAAAAGGACTTAGGTGAAATCATGTGGACGCTCCCTTGAGTGCTGAGCCATTGGGACAGTGATACTGCCGCGCAATTGACTTTGAGGTGTTACAAGCAGTTTGGACTAGTCTAGATACACTTGTGATATACTACAGACTTGTCAGTAATCGATGTCTCCATCCATGTCGAGTGCAACATCCTCTGCCGTGTCCAGCGAGAAGCAAGTGGGTGAGTCAAGGTCCTCCGCTTTGCCCTCATCTTTGCTACTCTCAACCCCGCTACCGTCGCTGTCGACGTCAGACACCCCGTCGTTTGATGACAACGAGCACTCAGAAGGTGCATCATGAGGGTGGCCGAGCTCGCCTTCAGCCGTGGGCAGTCCAGGATGCAGCATATCCCCGTCGGCAGCTGGCGCAATGGCATCTGGTACTTGTGGGGCAGCCACGGATGCTGACGGGACTGAGGCCAGAGACGGGGAAGCGGTAGCCACGGGCTTGGGGACGTGTGTTCCCATTGCACTGTATTTCTCCCCAAGTAATGGAGTGTTCTCACACCGTGACTGCAACCTCTCGAAGGCCACATTGAATTCCTTGAGAGGGCCGCCGAGCTGTTGTAGACCATATGTGATAGAGTCACGCACGACGGCCGACTGCCCAGTCCCATTGTCGGTCGTACGGCCAGGTTGGTATTTGTAGATATGGTGGCTGTGCAGTGATTTGACGAGCTGCCGAATGTCCTTGTCGAGGCTTGGAGTAGCATGTTTCGTACCTTGAAGAGCACCCAAGCTTATGTTGATGTGCGAGGCAAGGCAGCGAAGGACATCGATACACAGTGAGATCATTGCTAGCCATTCCCATGACTGGTTGCTGCCGTGGGCCTTGTAGACAGTCTGTAGGGGTGGCATTAGTATGAGTCCAGGGGAAAAGCCACTAAGGTGGTGGGAATGGGTACTTACCTTGATCCAAAAGCTCAAATGCTTCTGCATGAGATCCACTTCGACCCAGGAGTTTGCTTTACTGGTTGGATTCACCAGCCAATTGTTCATGATTGTCCTCCTGTGATGCTTCATCATTCGACAGCGGAGCAGCCGTTGGGTGGCATACACACCGTAGAGGCTCAGGCCATACATTTGTCAGGTTGTGGAGGAGGTAGAGTAATTCCTGCATGTAGTTACTGTGGCCCGTGCCGCGATAGAATAGAGCCAATGGCTTGAGGAGGAGTACGAGGCGACCGGAGTTGCCACATTTGATGACATCAGTCAAGAGCCTGAGGAGCAGCGCATCGCGCATGAAGAGAACGGTGTTCTCGAACACCATATCGCCCTGTTTTGTGGTAGTGTTTGTGATGAAGGAGTACAAGTCACAATCCTGACACTTACTACACTGAGACCTCGGGTGGTAGTCAAATTGCTTGGGAGTGCAGCATGGCTAGTCATCGAAGGATCAGCTGCCACTGGAGGCTGTGCCCCTTCTTGTTGTTCTGCTGAGCGCATGGTCCACGGCCACGATCAGTACAAACTATGGTGGCATAGCAAGCCGGGATGAACTCACCAACCGCTACAGTGCCTACTGCACATGATGCCTCTGTATTCCAACGAGCTGTGCAGAGGAGATCAACTTGCTTGCTGTCAGCATAGCAATGCACGATCTTGGCACAGTCATCTTGAAGCCTTTCTAGAGTGACAGTTTCCGCATACTCTTCAAGATTGTTGCACCCAAATACGAGCTCGACACGGTGAAGAACATGTGCATATAGAGACATGAAGATCAGGTCACAGCACTCTCGGAAGCCTGGAAGCGAAGTCAAAACAACAGGCTTACGGTCAAGAAGGTTGTTGTGAAAGGCGAGCGACCCAGGATTGCTCAGGCTGGTGTTACGCCCATAATGAGTTTCCATGAACCCGTGCATAGCATTCATCTTGTAGTGAAAGAATCCGGGTGTAGTCACAGCCCACATAAAGGAGTACGTGAAGCTATCGTGTCCAGCACAATTCCTGGTGAGAGAGCGGATGCGATTGATTGAGAGGTGGTCACCAGCGATGAGCTTGACCATGCGTGTGAAGTCCATGGCCATGAGGTCAAGTCCAACATCGGAGAACATCCTCTCCACGACCTCGGCATTGCCAACAATGGTTGACTCGTCAATGTTCATCGCTGGGAGGGGGAAGATGTCGGTTTTATGGAGAGGTATTCTGTGATCGACGGGTGTTGTGATCGCAAAGGGACTAGCTGCAGACTTGAAGCGCTCAAAAGTGGGGCCGCCATAGTTCACAATGATCGAGAGGACAGTGTGGCACATGAGGTCATCGAAGGTGTTGGTCTCTGACGAGGAAGGCAGAATGTGGTGGAGGGCAAGACGGGGAGCTTGGACGAAAGAGTGAACATAGTTGATCGTCAGCATGTCCTCGGGACCAGTGTCATACAGGCCAAACACGGTTGCGCATGTTCCATTCTGCTGAGTGGTCTTGTGCCCGATATGTTGTTCGGCGAGATGGAACAGCATGTTGATATGGTCATAGACAAAACCAAGGACCCGCGTAGAGGCATTGATGCATGCAGCTTGTTTACACGCATCTGAGAGGCGCTTCAGTACACCGATCACCACACACTTCTTCTGGCTCTTCGTCACAGCAGGCTCTCCATTGTCATGGTCTACGTCTGTCTCTGTACGTAGCTCTCGCATGGCTGTCACAGCACTGTTGTTCAGTCGTATTTGCTCGTCTGTCCACTGCAGTGATTCTCCGTCTTTGTCCTGAGCTAACACTAGTTCCTCAAACTCACCCCAGATCGAGTCCTCTGATTCAGAGTTGGTCAGGCTGCTCGCTGGTGGGGAACCGACTTCATCAGTCTCAGGAGATTGGATACCACCTCCCTCATGATGATCCTGCAGCTCAGCATCTTGTGGCACACTGCCAACATTAGCAAGAGGATGGGAGTTGCTGACGGTAGCGAGATGATGAGGGTGGCCTTCTTCTTCAGTATGGTGCATCTCCGGGTCCTTGATGTTTGCTGTGAGCAAGCTGTAACTGGTACAGACTCCTAGGTGCCAAGAGCTCAATGAGCTGGCACTGTGCACCCAAGGCATAGGCATAGAGCCCAAAGATGATGTGTGTATAGTTGTTCTTCTGGCTACGTGCGCTCAGTGTGATCAACATACACACCATCAGATACTGTGCAGTAGTGGCAAGGCTTAGTACACCAGTGAGGCTTGAAGGTGTGTACGTAACTTACATTTAGGCGGTGTGTCTGCCAACCCTTGGTATCCATCTGGTGCTGTTTCGCAGTGCAGCTGAATGCGTCTAAGAGCTGGAGCATGGACAGACAGTGTTCTGTGAGTTCAGCATTGATGGCCTCAATGCTAAAATGTAGTGCAAAACTTTCGTCGATCGGACGTTTCTGTGTCCGTAGGAAACCATCTTGTGTGGCAGCGCAAGCTTCACAGTCGATGAGATGACTGACCAGGCATAGTGCCCATTCTTGTATTGTGTTACGGGCAGTCACGCTGTTGCTTGATGACATCCAGAAGTCAAGGATCCTGTGAACCCAGTCTACATCTGAGAAGAGTCCTCGATACTGGTCATTTCCGCGTTGGTTGGCTGGATCTGAGACAAACTCGAGAAGCTCGCCAAATGGTATGTTATTCTCTTTCAGGATTGAGAGTACATTCTGACATACGTCCTTGACTCTCTCCCTCCTCACCTCATGCCTAGCGGTCTCGTGAGCCTGCTTTGCAGCCTCACGTACCTTCCTCTGCTTCCGCCGCAAGTCCTCCGTGGTCTGTATGGGGGAGGATGCAATGATAGAGTCGGACGGCTGGGACATTGCTGTGCCCAAGACCTCGGCGAGCTGACATGGCTCCTTGTCTGCTTCGGGTGACATGCGCAATAGCCCTGCACTCTCGAATAACGATGGCAAGGGCTCCCCTAAGGTGGCAGGCTGCCCGCAGCTATGGCCTGATCCCGAGGTTCCATGGGCTTGATTATTGGTTGGTGAAGGTGTCAAGGGTGACAGTGAGCGTGAAAAAGGTCTACTTGGTGTAGTGGGCAACATAGCAAACAAGAGACACTACTCACCTTGGTTTCAATCGCGGCTGACTGTGTCCACCGGCACTTACAAGTTCGACTCAATGGCCAAACCTGATTTCCCTCATATGCTAACACTGACTGTTGCCATAGTATGCCTACATGCAAGTCCTCTCTCCGCCCACAAGAGCCCGGATGGAAGCTCAAACGGACAGCAAAGCAACATCCCTAATCACCCTGCCCGGAGCAGTACAAGATGAACCAGCCACGGCTGGTGCTCACTCCAGACCAAGCGCAAGAACTGTCACGGTTGATGCAAGAGAAGTTCAAATGGAGTGAGGGGCCCCAACAGTTTCAGCTCGATGGGGTGAGGTGTCAAATCGAAGGGATTCACACCATCATCCAGGCGCCGACGGGATCAGGGAAGACCGGTATTGCTGCGGGCCCATATGTCTGGCCGGGCAATGAGAAGAAGACGACCATCATGGTCAGTCCCCTCCTAGCACTGGAAGAAGAGATGGTGAGTATGCCATTTATGTAGTGGTCATCATACACTGACCTCCAAGTCTCAGGGGGGAACATTTCAAACGGAGTTCGGTCTTCAAGCAGTGGCAGTAAACAGTCAGAGTGATCCTCGCAAACTGCGTCAAATCCTAAAGGTACGTCATGCCAATGTTCCATTCTGAGTAAGAGCTTCCAGCCCACCTGGATATGGCAAAGGGGATCCTACGCTCTGAGGATCACATCATCTTGATCTCGCTGGAGATGCTTCAGTCAACAATGTTCAAGGAACAGGTTCTCAAGAATGAGTCCTTCTGCAAGAACATCCTGAGCATCGTATTGGACAAAGTGCACTGTCTTTCGCATTGGGGCGCTGACTTCCGGAAGCACTACAACTCACTTGGAACCATCCGAGGATTTCTGCCGCCCAAAACACCAATCATAGCAGTCACAGCAACGCTGACCGCCCGTGTCCGCCGTGACCTCCAGTCAAAGCTTCTCTTGGAAACCCTGGGGACGAAGTACATCAATATCGGGAACAATTGCCCTAACGTTTCCATTGTTGTGCGCTCATGCGAACACGCACAGAACACGCTAAGAGATCTCGATTTCATGATCCCTCCCAATGTTGACAAGCCCCAGGATATTCCCAAGACGTACGTCTACGTCGAGCGCATAGAGACAGGCAATGAGATCATAGAGCACCTTGAGGCTCTGCTTGCGCAATGCAATGCATCCCTTGCAATATCTGGTCTGATACGCCCGTTCAATGCGACAATGTCTGCCCAGTACCATAAAGCGCAATGCATGTTGAAGGAGTGAAGTTGTAGTGGCTGTAAAGGCAGGGAACGAACCTGTGAGGGAACTGCTGAGGGAACCCATTAGGCACACGGGAGAGCAGAGGAAGGAACAATCCATTAGAGGGCGTATCCAGCCCAGTATATATACATGTGCGAGACCATCACCTGATGGTCGAGTCATGATGAGTCATAATCATAAGCTACATGAGTCATCATTAGTAAGACGGAATCCGGAACTCCAGGTAACCGGCAATATCAGATGCTAAGGACAGAGGTCCGATGTCCGGTATCTAATCTACTGATATAGGACGAGAGATAATCGAGTCCTATAGATAAGATAAAGAGCAAAAAGAAGTGTACAGTACGGTACGTAGCATTGCAGAACACAATATAAGTCCATATCAGGCAAGCCTGATAAGATAACACCTGAAATGGTAGAAGTTCAACACTCCCACTTGTTCAAGACACTATGACCATGCCAGTTGACGTTCGAAGTTTCTCTATTCCAGAGAGGGGAACATTCTTGGTCAACGCATCTGCAAGCTGGTCTTCACTCGCAACAAAGAATATATCAGTTTCACCCTTCTCGTAGAATTCTCGAATGAAGTGATACTGTATTTCGATGTGTTTTGTGCGGCAGTCCACGGCAGGATTAACTGCAAGGAAAATGCTTCCTTGATTATCCAGACACAAAGGAGTGGGAGCTGTCATGTTGTCACCACGCTCCTGTCCGAAGTTCCTAAGCCAAGCCATTTGACGACATGCATCAGAGGCTGCTTTGTACTCTGCTTCTGTTGAAGAGAGGGAAACGGTGGGTTGGCATCTGGAAACCCAAGAAACGACACAATTGGCCATGAGGAATACAAAGCCGCTTGTGGAATGCCTATCATCGTGATCTTCTGCCCAGTCCGAGTCTGAATAGGCAATTAACCCGGAGTTGGAATCACCGTCGTAACAAAGCGCATAGTCCTTTGTTCCCCTTAGGTAGCGCAAGACATATTGTGCGAGGCGCATGTGATGCTTCGACGGGTTCGAGGCAAACTTGGCGAGTCTCATTATGGAAAAAGCGAGATCAGGCCGTGTACCGAGCATAGCATACATAATGCTACCAATGACGCTCTGGTACTCTGTACGGAACGCATCTGTTGCGGTTTCCGTGTTCTTCTCCAAAACTGAACCAGCAGGTAGAGGTGTCTTTGCAGGTTTGCAGTTAGACATTTGGAACCTCTCCAAAACGGTCTGAACGTATTCAGATTGATCAACTAGAATCTGTCGCTTTTGACGACCACGACGAATCCTGAGTCCTAAGAAACACTCTACTGGTCCAAGATCGGTCATCTGGTACTCCTTCTTGAGATGATTCTTTATTTGTTGAATGAACGGTTTAGAATTTCCAAGGAGTAATAAGTCGTCTACATAGAGGACTACATAGCAGACTTGACCGTTGCTTTTACTGGAGTAAACGTAAACTCCGGCATCCGAATATGTCCGTATGAACCCTTGGTTCAGAAGAGTTCGGTGGATCTTAGCGTTCCACTGATGTGACACTTGTTTAAGACCATAGATGGCCTTCTTGAGGAGGCAGACCCAATCCTCCTTGCCTGGAACTACCCATCCTTCTGGTTGTTCCATGTAGATTTCCTCTTCGAGTTCACCATTGAGGAAAGCTGTCTTGACATCCATCGAGTCCATTTGCCAGTCTTCGAGTGCGGCATGTGCAAACATATATCTCAAAGACTCAAAACGAGCGACTGGAGAGAATGTCTCATGGTAATCTTCACTCCAGACTTGAGTGAAGCCCTTGGCTACTAACCGGGCCTTGTACCGACGTCATGCTTTCGCGTACACCCATCTGTTCTTGACAATCTTCCTGTTCTTGGGACGGGGAACCAAGATCCAGGTGCCATTTTGCTCATGAGATTCATCTCAGAGCCTTCAGCGGCGTGCCAGTGGTCCCACTCAAGGGATTTCCTTGCATCTGAATGCGAGGTAGGAACCGATCAGAGTAATTGGCTTCCTTGAGAGCCTGCAATATCATAAACACTTCCGCTCGCTGATCTCCATGAGTATCAGTTCGACGGTCGATCCGAGCCGGAGGCTCATCACCATAAATGTTGTCCTTGTTCCTGTTTGGGTTCCTCCCAGCATTCTCTCGACGAGGGCGAGTATATACAGGCTGACGAGGTTGAACAGGTTGAGGACGCTCTGCAGGTTCAGGGAGCTGTCTCTCAGGTTCTCCCACTGGTTCCGGTTCATCAATGTCCTCATAAACATCTTCGCTCTCTACCAGTAGAGGAAGTGGAATTTCAATCTGTTCCTCATCATCATCCTCAGAATCAGAGTCTACAGGATGGAATAATGGCGGACCCAGAGTCTTTGGGTTAGCCAAATCCTTACGTGCCAGAAAGGAATCTTCATCAAAGGTCACATCACGAGACACAATGATCCGTCGACTGGAAGCATCCCAGAACTTGTAGCCCTTGGAGCCTTGCTCATATCCAACGAAGATCATCTTGATTGCCTTTTTATCGAGTTTCCCTTGTCTTCATTCCTTTGGCACATGCATGAATGCCTTACACCCGAATATTCTAAAGTATGAGATATCTGGGACCGTGCCATCCCAGAGAGTTATCGGGCATTGCCACTTAAGGTGTCGCATAGGCTGGCAATTGTAAATATAGACGGCAGATTCCACCGCTAGCTGCCAAAAACCGTGGCTTAGGCCTGCATGATGCAGCATTGCCATAGCCTTCTCCATGATCGTGCGATTCCAGCGTTCAGCTCACCCATTTTGCTGAGGCGAGTGCGCAACCGTCTTCTGATGAACAATCCCATAGGATTTAAGACAGGCTGTGAAAGCGTCAGAAGTGTATTCCCCCCCTCGATCCGAGCGTACGTGGATAATTTTATTACCAGTTACATTTTCTGCCCATGCCTTAAAGTCCTCAAATGCTTGGATCGATTCAGACTTATGACGCAGGTAATAGGCACGTCCAAGACTCGAAAAGTCATCTAGGAACATAATGAAGTACCAGTATCCACCATTGATTGCTTGGGTACGCATAGGACCATCTTTGTCAGTGTGAACCAACTCGAGAGGCTTTGTAGCGTGTTTTGAAGATGCGGGGAATGGAGCACAATGAGACTTGCCCCATTGACAACCTTCACAAGGGGATTGATCCTCAACCCCCACTGGATCAACACCCTTGGTATGATCAGGTAATCGGCAATAACTTCCTTGGATGGATGCCCCATCCGGCGATGCCAGGTACGAAAAGGGGTAGACAGCAGTGCTGCCGTTTTCCTGTCCAGGACGTCCATAAATGAAAAATACAAGTTGTTTAGGAAGTTGTATGGTGCTTCCATAACAATGTTGCCAGAAACTTTTCCATGCGAAAACGGTTGGTCATAGATGACCATCTGACCTGAACCTTGAACAAGCGTATGTCCTGATTTCTCCACAATACCAGTAGAAAACAAACAGCCAGAAGCCTGAGGAATGTATGCGACATTAGATATGGTAATCATCATGCGCTCCTTTCCGACTGTTGTTAAACCTTTGATGATGCCAGAGCCTAGTGCTTCTATCTTAGCATTTCCTGCTGTACCAAAAACGACGGGAACCGTATACGGCTTGTAATCCCAGAAGTATTCCATAGAATTGACAACCATCTGACTTGCACCTGAATCCATGAGCCATGCAATGCGCTTGAATTGATGTGAATGAGTCTTATTCACACCGGGGCAATAGAACAATGAGCTCAATTGTGCGGAACCAGTGTCAGCAGATGCGCCATTATGTACAACAAGTGAAGAAGCAACTAAGGAACCAGCAGTCCGAGGGGGACAGACTCTACACGAAGGGTCCATACAAGCCGTGTACTTAACCTCCTCGACCTCCACCACTGAAGCACCTTGACCGTTAGACGAGGACGAACCGGACTGAGTGACCTTTGTACCATCCGTGGTAGTGTGAACAACTACCGTGTTCGCCTTTTTACTGTTGCCTTTGCCGTTGCCACCCTTGCGTTTCCCTTTGCCCTTGTCGCTAGCCTTCTGGGGGCGCAGGTGCGGGTACTTGGTCCAGCATTGGTCCGAACCGTGTTTCTTGCTGCAGTGAGAGCAAGGACCGTTACCGTGATGTACCTTTACCTGGGAAGTCTTAGACGCAGACTGTCCCATTCCGGACTGGCGGAGAGATTCCTCGGAGAGAATTTTGCTCACGAGGGTCTCGACCTTCAACTCCTTGAGAACAGTTGTCGCCATGATGGCAGACACCATTGTCGAGTAGCTTTCCGGTATTTTTGACATCAGGAGGAGAGCCTGAGTTGGCTCATCCAACGTAATGCCACTGTTGACAATGTCCTTGAGTACAGTTTGGATCTTAGAAATCTGATCCTGCATTGGCTTGTTGTCGTCCATTTCTCTCAACTTGATGAGAGCCGAGAACTGTGACCATACGTATGCTGTGTCCGGTGTACCAAAATGTGTCTTAAGTGACGACCACATGTCCTTTGCTGATTTCATGACCTCTTCACCCCCCACTTTCTCGTAGAGGAGGTGGTGGAAACTGTTGTCCGTGCGCATGAGGATCACACCCTTAGCTCGGGCGTTCGCCTTCTTGTAATCCGCATTAGTAAGATCACCGGCTTTGAGGGCGTCATCGGCCTTGATAAACGTCAAGTAGCCGAGCATCTGGCTCGACCACACCTTGTAGTCCGAGGACTTTTTCAGGACAGGGATACTGTCAGCCTTCATGTCTGACATGGTGGCGGTAAGAATATGAAATTCGAAGAAGTCTGAGACTTCTTCAGAAACGGAGGGCAGTGGTAAACTTTCAAGAACAAAAGCAAGGTCAGACGATAGACTTGATTCCTCTGCTTCTTCTTGAGACGGTGCTAGTAGTTCCTCTATGTCGTCTTCTTCAAAGAGATTCAATAGATCTGACGGTAAAGTAGTAGGAACAAACGATGGAGATAAGTGTACTGGGGAAATGATTGGAGAAGGAGATTGTGCTCTAGAGCCGGGGATAGATGGAGACCCGTACTCTGGGATTGATGCAAGATGTTGTGGTTCAGGTTCAGAACCCTCAAAGAAGCTTAAAGAAGCGAATACAGAATAGGAATTGTCTTCTTGCCAGTGGTCAACTGGGATACCCCAGTTATTACTTCTGATGTATGTACCAGACCACCTATTCGCACAGACTGTTGTGTCACACGGCCAAAACTTGTACTCAGTTTCTTCAGGCCGATAATGATAGTCTCTTAGTTCTGTGGTGTCGAATAAATGTTGAAGACCTCTACAATTGTATGGTGTTTCTTCTTCTGGTGCTTCTGCCTCTAAATTGTCGTCTAGCTGATGCTCAGACGAAGCCACAATGTGATGCTTGACTTATAATGATATTCCAGTGATATGTGCAACAAAACAAACACTAGGTACGCCGACCTGTCTACAAAACGATCCAGTCCAAATAGCCCCCATTGGCTATGCTCGTCAGGTCCTTTGTGACCTTTCTATACCGCTTGACTAGCGGCTCCTGAGGCGTTGAGAATTTGATGGTGCCGACGCAACGGCAAGCCCACAAGATGCTGTCTCGCTGCTGCTTAGACCACTGGTTGGCCTTGTCAAAGTTGTCACTGACCCAGTTGAGCTGGTCAGCGAAGCGGTGGAGGGTGTGCTGGGAGTCTCCGAGAAGCGACTCGAAGAGGTACTTCTTGTCGAAGATTGCTTGGTAGCACTCGATGGTGGTGCTAACCTTCTTCTCGAGAATACCAACGACTTCTTCTGTAGACTTCTTCTTGAAGTTGGGGAGCGGGCGAAGAGCAGGCGCTGAAAGTCATTCAGCAAGTGGGCGCAGCTGGGCAGCGGGGTTGGAGTGGACAGGAGCGGGGAGCGGGTGTGACTGGAATCACAAAAATGTTAGATACGAGATCGAACTTGATGCGGGTAGAGTTGGCGTCAATGGACCTTTCTCTCAGGTCTCGTTGGAGGATAAACTTTGTGCAAACGGCGCGAAGGCCCACTGGAAATCCGATCCTTCAGTGCTTTCAGCACTTCAGGTCATCAAATGCTGAGTCTACTGAGAGACTAGCAAAAACTGCTACGCTTACTCCTAGGAGCGTAGTCTTGAAGATCCTGCAGGGATAGAAACAACTAGGTATACGCGTGTAGCGCAGGGCTCATAACCTGTTGAAGGAGTGAAATGGAAGTGGCTGTAAAGGCAGGAGAACGAACCTGTGAGGGAACTGCTGAGGGAACCCGTTAGGCACATGGGAGAGCGGAGGAAGGAATGATACATTAGAGGGCATATCCAGCTCAGTATATATACATGTGCGAGACCATCACCTGATGGTCGAGTCATGATGAGTCATCATTAGTAAGACAGAATCCGGAACTCCAGGTAACCGGCAATATCAGATGCTAAGGAGTGTGACGAGCAGGCTACCTTACGCAGTGTAGCGGGTCGCTAACTTACCTGGTTGGTTAGCTGTGAGGCTTGATGCACACAAAGTTGCTGTTGAGCGACTTGGGATTGTACTACGCTACAGGGGTCCTTATATACATGTAGGAGACCGTCTGACTAAGCTACTGTATAGTACCAATCCGATGCATGTGATTCTATCTACAATGCATGTGTTACTCCTGTTACCCGGAGTACCGGTGTGTGAACTCGGCTGCCTAGTTAGGCGCTCTCTATTGTTCAACACTCCCCCTTGCTAAGTGCAGCGGTAGATGCGCACAAGTATTAAATGGCGCATAGTGCAGCCGACTATATTGGACTTTTAATCATAGAATCTTAGTCCAAGCATTTCTCTGAATTTGAGAAATTTGACACGACCCAAGTTCTTAGTGAACAAGTCTGCCGGATTGTCATCAGTGCTTACGTAGAAGACTTCGACTTTCTTGTCTTCTACTAGCTCCCTCACATAGTGGTAGCGAATGTCAATGTGTTTGGACCGACGCTCCGTGATGGGGTTGGAGCTAATAAATATTGCTCCCTGATTTTCCGAGCAGATAGGCAGCGGGCCGAGCTTGTAGCCGATCTCCTCCAGGAGCATCTTTATCCATGCTACTTGTCGCGAGCAATCGCTCAGCGACATATACTCAGCTTCAGTGGATGACAGGGCAACTGTCTTCTGTCTTCTAGACAGCCAACTGAACGCGCCGTTCGCGAACTTTAAGAAGTGCCCAGACCGTGACTTTCTGGCTTCTGGGCTGTCTGCCCAGTCAGAGTCAGTGCACGCCAATAATCCATTGCCACTTTGTCCTTCATAAACTAGCGCATAGGATTTTGTACCAATTAAATAGCGGCAGATATACAGCGCTCTGTTTAAATGGTCCTGTGACGGATTTGCTGCAAATTGCGCAAGTAGTGTCACGGCGTAGCAGATGTCAGGTCGAGTTCCAAGCATTAGATATAGCAAGGAGCCGATGACGGTCTGGTACTTGCTTCAAAGCGCTGGGTCAGCTGTGCCAGTATTGGCAACAGGCTTGTATCCAGCAGGGAGTGGAGTTGGCGCAGATTTAGCGTTCTGCATGCCACAGCGCTGCAGCACTTTCTCAAGGTAGGCACATTGATCCAAATGGATTTCACGACCTTTCCGAGTTATGCGCATGCGCAGAAATTCCTTGACGTCGCCTAAGTCGCGACACTCCCACTTCTTCATGAAGCGGTCCTTTAATGAAAGGACTAGGGTCTTATCTTTGCCACAAAATATGGCATCGTCTACATAGACGATGATCAGCACGAAGCGACCATCTTTTGTCTTATAGACAAATATTCCGGCATCGGATACAAGGCGTTTACAGCCAAGTTCCTTTAGGGACTCATTGAGGGTGCGCCACCACGCAAGCCCTGCCTGCTTAAGTCCATAGAGAGCACGAAGTAACCAGAGTACTTTGTGCTCTTGGCCTGGTACTGCAAAACCTTCAGGCTGCTCTATGTAAATCTCCTCGTCAAGCTTGCCATAGAGATAGGCATTACGGACGTCAAGTCCGGAGACGTGCATATCCTCAAGCGCAGCTAAGGCGAGGATTAGGCGTACCGTCTCAAAGCGTACGACTGGAGAGAAAACCTGATCATAGTCAAGGCCTTCAATCTGGGAGTAACCCTTGGCGACCAATCTGGCCTTTTTACGACCGTCAGTTTTGACGTCGAATACCCAGCGGTTCTTGGTGACCTTACGTCCCTTGGGACGATCAACCAATTGATAGACATTGTGTTTGCGAAGTGCCTCAAGTTCTTCGCGACACGCTGTCATCCACTCCTCAAGCTCCTTCTTAGGTAGCTTTAGTATATCGTGGAATGACCATTCTCTTGGGCTGGTCCCGTCTGGTAGATCGTTGTCGAGGGTGGGTAGCGCTTTTGCAAGCAGCAACTCGACTAACTTAACTCCCCCTTCCCGGCATAATTCTGCCAGTAGTAACTCAGCGCCTTGCGCTTCATCCTCATCGGATGGGGCGGACTCGACAGGTTCGTCGCGTGGAGGAGGATTTGGCGCAGAACTAGGTCCGGGAACCTGTTGTTTTTGCTGCCTTTGTGGTCCGGCTTTGGTACGGGAGCTACCCGCATCCTCACCGACCATCTTTTTCCATCTCCCCTGATTTTCGATGTCCTTTACTATGTCTTGGGGCTTCCGCTGCTCACCATAGACATTACCTCTACGAGTTACTGGTCTCCGCTCCCTTGCTGAACGTCACGGCTCCACTGGGGGCGCAGGGTGTTCAACCGGTGCATGGGGCGGCGGTACTGGGTCTGCGGGCGCATCCTGCTGCTCCTGTTCATCGTCATGAACATGACCGTTTCCCCTTTTAGGAAGGTGATGTTGTGGATGATCATCGTCGTCATCCTCATCTACCTGAGGTGTGGTGTTTGGCTGATCCGCTGGGATCATTTCTTCTCGAGGTGGCCAAACTCGAGTTGTGCCCCGACGATTTGTCAGAGGACACTTAGGAAACATGGTTTCGTCAAACATCGCGGTGGATGATCTGAACAAAACGTTGTCTGGTGCTCTCATAAAGAGCCATCCCCCCCGAGATAAATCATCAGCTCCGATTTGGGCGATAAACCGTTTTTTCTAACGTCCTTGGGTATGAAGACGTACGCACCGCAGCCGAAAACGCGCAGGTGCGCCACAGATGGTGGCTCGCCGTGTATCAATTCGTAGGGGGTAAGCCAATTAAGGCGACAAATTGGTGTCCTGTTGTAAACATGGACAGCATGATCCACAGCGAATTCCCACCAGGATGGAGGTAGACAAGCATCATGGCGCATTGCCTCTGCTTTGTCCATGAGTGTCCTGTTGAAACGCTCAGCTCTGCCATTCTCCTGAGGAGTATGCGGCGAGCTCTGAAGGATATCTATGCCATTATCCTTTAGAAGGTCTTTGAATGCAGCGGAGACATATTCTCCCCCTGCATCAGACATCCACTTCTGCACTGTCTTTCCATATTTAGTTTTTATCATGGCTAGGAATTGCCTTGTGGCTGTAATTGCTGCAGATTTCTTGCGCAAATTTACAGTCCATGCGTGCGATGTGGCATCATCATAGTACAGTATGTAGTACTTGTACTTATGATAGGAATCTACTGGGAAGGATTTTAAATCCGAATGAATAAGTTCAAACGGTACCTTTGCCCGGTAGTTGGACGGCGGGAAAGACTTAGAGTGCATTTTCCCTTTTGCACATCCTTGGCATATGGGTGAGTCCTTAGGAAACTCCACCTTTCTGGGAAAACCAGATGTATGCTCCTTCGCCTTTGCAAGCACGTCCTTTGAAGGGTGCGCAAAACGGCGATGCATAGTCGAATAATCGACTTCATTTACATTCAGATAAATACTCTGAATGTTTTCACCCGATTCAGCCACGAGGGTGAAGGTGGTAGTGTCCGGGTGCTGCGGTGTAAACCTGAATAAAGGTTTCCGCGCTCCTGGCTCATACAGACTGATATGCTGCGCTGTTGCGCGCAGGTCTAGTCCATCTTGGAGGAACATCCCTAATGACAGGAGACGAGCCGAGCAATTCTCCATATAATAGACAGGGTATAGGCACGTCTGCAGCCATTGTTTGTCTATTTGGTAGTTTAGGAACACAGTTCCCTTAGCAATAATGCTTCCTACCGCTCCTTGTTGTGCCGTTTGAGTACGGATAGGAGTCTGGAGGTACTCGAATTCCGAGAAGTCTCTTATGTCATTTGTAATGTGCAAAGATGCACCTGAGTCCAGTAGCCACTCATTTGCTGAAAAGCGACTCTTTCCTTTACCCTTACAACGTGAGCACGCAGCATAGTCGCGCGAATGAATACATTGTACATTTTTTAAGCCGCTACTAAGTACATTAACAAATGTCCGAGCGCCGTTGTGCAAGTCAGAAGCGGCTGTTAAAGCGCTGTTAGTTACTTGCTTAGGGTTAGGAATATGAGTGACGTACTCATTACCCCAGTCGTCGTAGCCATCATATGGCTCCATGCAGTGGAGCTCCCCCGTTAACGGGTTCCGAAAGCTTTCGTCGACGATAGGGGGCGCAAGGCCCGCGGCCTGCGCAATCATGCCGTTTAACTCGGTGTCGTGCGCGTCGATGTCTTCTTCGTCTGATGCCCAGACGATGGACTTCTCCTCGGCGTCGCGGAAGTCGTCATCCTCACTGATGTATTCGTCATTCATGACTTTGTCGATGTGATCGGCCATGTCGACATCACTGAGCTTGCTGCGCTTTGAAGCGCGCGACTCGGTGTCCGAGGGGACTTCTTCGATGTGAGCAGAGCTCACGACTTCTTTCAGCGCGCGGATTGTTTCCGGCGTGCCGGCGACGTCTAGGTCTTTTGCGAGCTGGAGGGCTTCTCTGAGCCAGTCACTGCGTGCACGCTTCTTGCCCTTGTTAGGGGCGGTGCTGCGACCGTTCGAGTCCTGCTGCCCGAAGGCGCTAACTCGACGACAGTGCTGGTCGTCGGGGCGGGAATCGACACAGTGTCGGCGATGTGCATTTCTGCATGCTCGTCGTGCTTGTGCGAATGCGGCTTACCACGGTTTTTACCGCCGCGCTTTCCCCTAGGAGTAAAGCCCTTGGCCTTCTCCTTGCCCTTGTCGTTCCACTCCTTCTTACCCGCGCTGCTGCTGCCCTCAGGGCGCTGCTGCTGCGAGAAGGAGGGATTGCCCTTCTTCTGCTTGATGGCAGAGATTTTCTGGGCCGACGACTGCCCCTTGTTCTTCGACTGCTCCCAGGAAGCAGTTAAGGCATCCTGGGCATTGCTCGGTGTGAGATCTTTGATCTCAATCCCGTTGAGAGCGAGCTGTATAGCCGTCTCGTAACGAGGTGGAGCGGCACCCAGAATGATCAGGGTTCTCATCTGCGGAGGCAGAGAGAGGCCGGCTCCGTCGAGCTCATTGAGGTTGCTCTGGATCTTTGCGATCGCAGGGCCGGGGTGCTCGTTCGTTGGAATACGAACGTTGATTGCAGCCTTAAAGAAGGCGAATGCCCCCATGGCGCTGGTTCCTCCGTAGAGCCCTTTCAGGGTATTCCAGATTGTCTTTGCAGTCGTCTTTGTTCTGACGAGCTGCGCGACTTCGACGCTTAGGCGCAAACGAATGCTGCCCATAGCTTTTGATTGCATCTGAATCCATTCAAGGAATTCAGCGCGGTTCGAACCATCCGCAGCCTGTGTAGGCTCCGTGAAACCATCAGGTAGCTCGATCAGAATCCAGACCCCCTGCAACTGCAGGTACGCCTTCATCAGATCGGCCCAACGACGGTAGTTGGATCCGTCAAGGACGGGGACGAGGTTCTGAAGCGAGTTCGACATTTTGTTAGTTGGTGGTGGTAGAGGCGGTTGTTGATATGGTTCTGTGAACACATTATCAGCGCTCTGACTTATGCTGCCGGAATGGCGCTAACACCACACTGGACTCATTGTTTGGGATGGCGACAGCGAGGCTGTGCCCGACCTGCAGCCATATAGGCGCAAAGTCTCCCCCTGACGTCAAAGCCCCTAAGGGCGACGTCCAGGTAAGCTATCCTGACCCGCAGCGGACGCAGCCTCAAGGGCGCAGTACCGCGCAGTGTTCAGGGCTCATAACCTGATGAGCAGGCTACCTTATGCAGTGTAGCGGGTCGCTAACTTACCTGGTTGGTTAGCTGTGAGGCTTGATGCACACAAAGTTGCTGTTGAACGACTTGGGATTGTACTATGCTACAGGGGTCCTTATATACATGTAGGAGACCGTCTGACTAAGCTACTGTATAGTACCAATCTCAATGCATGTGATTCTATCTACAATGCATGTGTTACTCCTGTTACCCGGAGTACCGGTGTGTGAACTCGGCTGCCTAGTTAGGCACTCTCTATTGTTCAACAGAGTGGAGGTCCGGAAGTCCGGTATCTAATCTACTGATATAGGACAAGAGATAATCGAGTCCTATAGATAAGATAAAGAGTGAAAAGAAAGTAAGCATACAGTACGGTACGTAGCGTTGCAGAACACAATACAAGTCCATATCAGGTAAGCCTGATAAGATAACGCCTGAAATGGTAGAAGTTCAACACTTTCCACAGCTCCCGGTGAGCCACTACGGTGTGATTGGGTCCCAAGGTGCTGCTACGTTCGGCGAGTACAGATGACACAGTGAGCAAGTGAAATGGTATGTGTAGAATGTCGGCCACTTGATCTTGCATTACCCCGTAGAGGGAGCCCTATATATTACTTGTTACATTCCGAACCGAGTGGCCAGCTGCAAGGGTCGACATGAACTGGCCGCGACGCCAGATGACGAGCAAGCTCTGCGCCTCCTTGAGGAGGCACCCAACGATTTCACTAAGTCCTTTCTCCCACGGGGCCACCAAGGTAAATGGTGTCCAATTCGCCCAGTCTGCAGGGGCAGTTGTCTCGTTTTCACACTCCGCCGATCCCATCACTTTCGATCGCAGCCTAACTAGAACAAAATGAACGAGACAACGCCCCTGCAGACTGGGATCGAGTCTATCTCTTGACTCGATATCTCCCTCCTCACCTCGCGCGTGATGGATATAATCTCTTCCTGGTCAGGTCGCACCCACGCACGCCGATTCTCGAACCCAACACGACATCAATCGCGTAATCCCCACGGCCGATGGATGCGGCGGGATGCAAACCTCAGCACTGTGTTAGAGGAAAGGGACTGTGATACAAGCTGAGTGAGCTCACTGTCAGTCCACGAGACATCAATGGAGTATATATATCATTATCCTTGCAACCCACATCCGATGAGAGTGACTATGTATACTTCGGCTGCACCTGGATTCGGCGTGCTCCCACGCGTGCTGCAAGGCACCCGCAGAACGCTTGCTATTGCGTAACTTCATCCACCACGATTACGTTCAAAGTCTCGCTGGGGCTTCCCAACATCGTCTTCGACGTGAACGGAAGGCTCGTACATACATGTCAAATCGACTAGGCACTCGGCTCCGGGAAGGGCATTCAGACGACTACGGCACTTGGCTTCGATGCACGTCATGAGCCAAAGTTCGCGCACTCTGTTCATGCAGACACTCAGCTGTCCTCACCAGTACCTTGCATACAATCATAGCCTCTCCAACGTCTTTCCTCAGTCAGACTAGCACAACCTGCCCGGCAAGATCTGCAGCTCATCGACTTCCCAATCGGGCTACGACGTCGCAATGCCCTATCGTATGCCGAGTCGGCTTCACGGACTGGAGGTCACAGGGGATCACAAGTCGGACATCTACGAGTATCGATACTACTGTATCTTCGCGATTCGGTTCTTGCATCGGGGCAGCAGCGCATTGTACACAAGACTCTTCCAGTTCAATAGCCACTGCTGTATGCATATTACTACTATTCTATGCATTGTTATTGACCTTCCTGCTGTAGAGCGCGCTTCAGGTAGCTACAAGCACTGCTTGAGCGACGGCCCATTGTACGGCACAGGAAGGTGAATACAGTTCTTTCTCAGACCGATCATCTCCCTAATCAATTTCATACAACCTTCTCTATTCATTGACATCTGTTGAATGCCACGCTACACAGATGAAGAGAAAGGCAAGCTTCTACACCGAAAATTCTGACTCGGATGACGATAGTGAACTGGGGTGGGTGTCTTTGAATCTCTTTCTTGCCCACTTACACTGAAACACCCTCTTTTTATGCTCATTGCTCAAATAGGGAGTATTCTGGCAGACCATCAACGCCTGCGGGATGAACTCTCCGGACACGTCATGCATGATGGACCAGTATTCAGTCAATTCCGGGTATTGAAGATCCGTCCATTATCGCTCGCTGTCATGACCAATACCAGGCCCACAATGGGCCTCAGCTTCAAGAACTCCTGCAACTAGCAGATGTTGAGGTGGGCATCGACGCACTGGAGGACGATGCTCAGGCAAGGCAAGAACAAGAGGAGCACGAGCAGAAAGTGTATGGGCCATTCGTACGTTCATTCATTATTTGTTTGATATAACTGGGAACGATTGCTCATGTTGTGCAGACCAAAATCTTCGAATTCTTACGCATGTGATGTGGGGAGATGACGGTGCAAGCGCGGTACGCCACTTTCAACAGTCCTCCTCCTTCACGATGTCCCCTCTGGTGGTAAATGCTGCCGATTCGTATGTGCAAGCGGCCGCAAAGTCGAAATACTGCCCAGATTTTGACCTCCTTTCCGACGACTTGAATCGTGCATCGTGGCACGTATGCGACGCATTTGCGGTCATCAGGGCAGCCCAGGTGGAGAACGACCGACCGGACGCTGATGACCAAGTCGACCCTGTCATCGAATGTGCAGACCATGCGCGCTACCATATGGCCTTCCGACCGTTCTCGATCTTCAGCGTCGCAACTGGCACTGTCTTCCGGGTCATGATTTTCGATCGCGACGGCGTGATCCTCAACGATACATTAATGGGATATCTCAAGGTTCAGAACGCCGTAAACCCGGTCCGGAAAGGCTTCGACCCCTCGACTGGGAAGCCTATCATGACACAGGGTAGCGTCTCTACGAAGATCGACTACTCATCAACTAGGCAACAACACGGCATAGCTGTAACGGTATGAATGTCCACATCTGTAGTGCAATTGCCATGCTCATGCTGTCTGCCTGATATCTGAAGGGCACACTGCAGTTCATGGCCCTGCCTCTGCTCCGAACCATCCGAGGCCCCGAGAAAGCTCGTCCCGTACACTCACCTTCTCACGATCTCGAGGCGATCATCTACGTTCTTGGCTACTCGGTCCTGTGACGCCTTGTCAGCACCCCTGATTGTCCAGACATTCTGGAAGAGGCCTTCAGGGCATGCTTTGGCCAGGAATCCGTGGAGGCCATCATTGCACAACGGGCGGCTGCCCAGCCACTATCGTGATTCCATAAGCTTGAAATTAATCAGTTGCAGCTCTGCTTTATAGAGGACCACATGTCGGATGTTGTGTGCGACTTGTTCGAGCAATTGCTAGCGATATTGCAGGATCTACGTAAAGGAGAAGATGCGATGTCACTGCGAGCAACACATAGCCGCCGACCCCCGGAGCGGCCAATGGTGTGTTCATTTCGTTGCGTGCGACTCGCCGTGTCTTACTAACTCTGAACTCAAGGCCAGGCCAGACGATGGACCTGTACATGTGGAATTCCTCACTCACAACAGGCTCCTGAAGCCGTTGCAACAGGCAATCGAAGCTTTCAAGAGCCAGCCGGATCTAATTGTCAGGTTCGATCCGAATCAGGTTTTGAGAAATTCTCTACCGCCCCGTTCAACTCTTCCCGCACAAAGAGGACCACGCACAAATAGAGGACAGTAGGATTTCTCAGCGGTCGGGGGTGCATTGTTGGTGGCGGGATGTCATACGAGAATATGGGTGTCGCGTTTGTACGTAAACAGGTTGTTTTGGTCCCGCATCGAATACATTGTGACAATGCGGATCATTCCTTCTACATGCGTTGAGACTTCCCATACCATCATACATTGAGGTTCTTAATATTGTGCACGCTCGGCAACAAGTCGCTCCTTCCTGTGCTTCTGATAGTAGTGGATGATGCCGAGCTCCACGCCCATTTGATCTACTCACCAACGTTAGCGTCAATCCAGAGGGGGGACGAGGACCGGCGCGCACCGAAGGAGTTGATGCCCCAGATGACACCCTGCGTGAAGATCTTGTGCTCGTAGAGCGCAATGAGCGCACCGAGCGTCGCAGGGGTGAGTTTGGGGAAGATGATGCTGTTACTCGGGCGGTTGCCCTCGAACACCTTCGACTTCAACAGCGGCTCTGACGCATTGGGGCCGAGCTCCTGCGCACATACACATCGTGAGCCAACGTACGCAAACGGGAATAGATACACGCACCTCGCGAACCTGCTCCTCTGTCTTGCCGAACGCGAGAGCCTCGGGCTGCGCAAGAAGTTGGAGAGGAGGATGCGGTGGTGGAGCGAGTAAACCGTCGTGAGGCCCCTTCTGAATACCGTGTAGCCCGTTCCTTGTGCCGTTCATGAGTGCAGGGGACATCCTGGATCGAGCAAGTTTTGGATATGGCGGGAGTGAGTGACTGACCATGCAGTGATGAAGGAGAACTGAGGACAACAACAATTTTTGCGAGCGATTGTGTCCTCCCTCTAGGTTCATCCATACAACATCGAAGTCAACTGAACACCGTGTAGGCATGGATAGACAGGCAAGCTTCTACAAAGACTCTGACACCTCAGTGTATCCGGTGAGTGTCTTTCCAATGTCGTTCCTCCTCGGTCCTACCAACATACGAAGTTTGACCCAACTTCCTCTTCATACCCCTTCCCCTGCTCCGAGTCCAATAGGAGGCATTTCAGCCGATCATCAACGTCTGCGTGATGAGCTCTCTGGGCACGTCATTTATGTATTCCATCGACTCCGGGTCTTCGACGAAGATGCCTCCGTCATTGCTCACTGCCACGACCAATACCAGGCCGATGGCACGAGGTATCAGCTTCTTTCAAGAACTCCCGCAACTACCAGATGTTGAGAGTAGCGTCGACGCAGAGCCTGAGGACGATGTTAAAGCAAAGCAAGAACAAAAGGAGCGGAAGCAGAAAATGCACGAGCCACACTGAAGCTACAATCGATTGTTCATACTTCTGCTCGGGCAGCGTGCAGTGGGAGATAACGGTGTAGGCGCGAGACGCCATTCTCGACAGTCATCTTCCTTCACAGTGTCTCCTTCGGTCAACGCTGCTGAAACGCATACGCCTCCCAATTTCGACCAGCTTTCCGACGACCCAAATCGTGGCACGCATGTAAAGGAATTGCCATAAACAGGGCTGCGCCCGACCGGACGCCAATAAGGACGTTGTCATCGAATGAGCAGAAGGCTCATGTCGACGAGGCATCGATTGACCGCTCGAGTGGCCAGTCTATAGCGATGCGGTGCTGAGAAGAGGATCGACTACCCAGCCGAGTGTCTAGGCCGCCGCATGGAGGAAGAGATGGGTAATTCGACCGCCGTGGCAACCAACGCGTTTACACACGACCGGAGCTACTGTAATTCATGGTGCTTTGATGCCACACTGCATACGGCCATTTGCTTCCAGCTATCGCAAACAATCATTCCCTCATGCACACACCTCAAGCTCCGGAAGGACGAGGCATGCACGGACTTGTATGTCGAGCATCATGGTGCGATGGTTCAGTTGATTACGGCGGATTTTGCGTGGATCCTATCAATCATGCGAAGATGCGCGGAAGAGGACCAGATTTCTGCTACATCAGGAAAGTGTCGAGGTGTCTTACGCCGCCTCAAACGTCTAAGGTGTCTCATTCTGGCCTATTGGGCCTCATCACCTCAGCAGAATACAGGCTTCGTGGTCCACGGCAAATATTTTCCGAGTCACAATCTCACATTGAACCAACACTAGTGTTATTAGATGCAGTAACTACTCAGGGACATCAGAATAAATTTTGATGAGCATGGTAATCAATCAGTTTGTTCACCAAATAAGCACGAAAAGTGTCCATGCTCTCCGAAGATTGTAGCTCCTGTGGAATGAATTGATCACCATACATAGGTGCAAGGTGGGCTGCCCGGACAACGGTGTCCAGATGAATCACTTCGCAGGGTCGATGTCCATCATCAACACTAGCTGGAGAGATGAGTAGAGAGCGTAGAGATTGGAGTTGGTGAGTGATGCCGCGACCGGCAGTGGCACAAGAGACTAATATTGACAATCAAGGGCTGTTATCGGGGACGTCCCGGTTTCATCCACCCCGTGCTCAAGCTTAGCAAGCATGTGTGTTGCTTTGGGGCCCTCCGCGCACGACAGGACCCAACCGCTCCACCATTGCCCCTCCTTCCGCCCGCTCCCCCCTCATTTCTAAGTCCCCTCGTTTTCCATCTCTTATCACTCTTTCTCAGTTTCCTGTGTCCATGGCTGGTCCCTCGACTCGTCCAAAGAACAAAGCTCAGCGTCCAGGCGCAATAGTCAAAGAATACTCACAGCAACATCGCTCAAAGGAAGAGCTCGATGCTGATCGTAAGGCTGATGCAGAGAAGAAGAAGGCGGCTGCGCTGGTCCGCAGCGGTAAAATCAGTAACCTCGCGGAGATACAGGAGCATCTGCGACAGCGTGATGCTGCAGAGCAGAGCAGACACACACTGACTCTGAAGGTTCCACCGAAGCATCGACAGCAGCAAATCTCGTCAGGTCCTGGGTCTGCCAATGCTCAGGACGATCAGCAAATGTTGGAGTCACCGCATGAGCTGCCCAGTGTGGGCGAGTATGAGGGTATGTACAGTACATTCTAAACCCAGCCATGAAACTGAATATATTGTCAGCCACCCTACAATCCGACAGTGTCGCCGGTATGGTATTTGATCAAGCTTCTGAGCTGCAACATTGACACTTCATGACCGGGACTTCGTATGTTGCAGATCTCCTTGCCAACCCACCAACAGCAGCCAGTATGCCAGCACCCCTTGCTACCATTCATCTGCCAGCCCAGGCAACACCAGTGGCGAAGGCCACACGGAAGGAGAAGAACTCAAACAGTGTGCGAAGGCACGACATTGAAGCAATCACAACGGTCAGAAGCATATGTTTGTTTCTGGTGTGTACGTTTACTAAGACTCCGCAATTGCTAGGCATCAACAGGTAATAGATCTATGCTCTGTTGTTGCTCCGAGTTCATTATCTGACGTTCATTATGGCAACAGAAGCCCCGCCTGAGCAAGAGGTGCGTGGCCACCCAAAGCATAAGATGGGAAAAGACCAGGACAACATCACGTATGTATTCATCACCTCTACATGACATTGACATGGAAGCGGCACTGTCATCCTGTATACCGGCGGGTAACAGCATGCGGGCCCCTGTTTACCAGTGGGTAACAGCGCGCGGGCCCGTGTTCACCGCAGGGTAACAGCGCGTGGCCCCTGTATACCGGCGGGTAACAGCGCGCAGGTCCCTGTTTACCAGCAGGTAACAGCGCGCGGGCCCGTGTTCACCGCAGGGTAACCCCAAAATCGTGGTTGTGTGCTGCTCACATGCGCGGTATGTCAGGATTTTGTGTCCTTGCTTTGTTCCATTACCTTACAGTTGCCTACTTCCGCACCATGTTATCTGTAATTCTGTTGTTTCGATGACTTGGCAGAACAGGATCTTGACAGTAGAGCATTTTACGGACTCGGACAAGACGTATCTCCTGCTGTCTAGCTCAAATCTATATTCAATTTTGTTGCATTTCTTTGCGGTCCAGTGGCATGCCTTAGTGTCTCGTAGTGTCTCGTATACATGTTGTCTATGCACCTAACTGCCTCAGTAGCTTCTCAAATGAGAAATAATCTACTCAAACGAGACAGCCCTGAGACAGCCTGTCTCAAACGGTCTCATTGCCTCGTTGTCTCAATGAGGCAACATAGGTAGGTGGCGCACTTTCCTGATGTACCGACCCAGCACGACGTACTTGATAGTGCGCAGCGTGTTGTGCCTAGGCTCTTGCCGAGCTCTTGCCATCCCTTCGCTCTGTATTGGTACCCGTATTTCCGGTACAGGCTCCTTGTAGACGATTCGGATTCACAGTGCTGGCGGGGGAAGACTCGCCACAGTAGTCGTACACATGCATACACGTCTCTTGAAGTTCCCCGCGGCCCCGTGTAAATCATCAATCCATCTCAAAGCAGTGATAGATCATCGAAACTATGGGAGCGTTGTACCTGCAGTGGTCATGGGGCTGATTGCGCGACGCCGCGCCCACGAGGACAAGCCTGAGATACAAACTATTGTCGCCTAGGAAGACTGTCTATCGAACATTCTCTACTATGATTGCCCTGGAGTGCGCAGTTCTGCATCACAGAAGTTCGGAAGTTGTCAACAAGGGACTACGACGATGCCTAGTCGTAACTGTACTAAGAGTGTAAATGTATTGAGTTGCAACGCGCGCTTCGTCACTACTACTTGTTCTGCGCCTCCACGATCGTGTTCAATATTCTCTCTTCAACTGAAGGTTACAAAGTCTTGTTCATCCGGTATCTTCTGCTCACATCTCTCGTGGCCCTCGCTGCGTAGATCAGCATCAGCTGCTTGCCGCGACTACATCAGATCGCTCCGACCGACGCTAGAAGAGTCACTGAGTCTGTGGAACATTTCCAATCTGAACGCTGACCACGCGTGCTGATGCGGAGCCATTTCCCTGGCCTGATTGTCCATACAGGCTGCAGCATAATCGGGTGAACATCCCACTGTGGTAGAATCCGCACATCTATCCCGCGAATCATCTACTTCAGCCCGGGCTTCAAGCCCTGCAGTCAGTTCCTCCACCATCGATTGTCCGATATCGATTGGACACACGCGGGGCGCAGACATGAAGAGAAAAGCAAGCTTCTATTCAGATTCAGATGACTACTCCGACTCAGACGAGGATAGCTTAAAAAGTGAGTATCCCTTCGACGTTACCTCCCGCCTCGCCTACCATGCCTCCGAAGTCCTCTCCTCGTCGACTGACCGCCGGTGCCCTCCAAAATTCTTCAGTCAGCAGTTCCATGAACCATGAACACTTGCGAGAAGAGCTCAAGAAGCATGTGTTCTACGACGACCCATCCGTTTTCAAACGACTCGGTGTCTATGACAATGATGCTTCTGCCATTGCTCGTTGCCACGCCGATTACATGGCTGACCCGCTTATGCAGAAGCACGCTGAGACTCTTGCGGAGATCTCGGAGGACGCGAAGAAGAGGATACAAAAGAGAGAGAAGGAAATGTATGGGCCACTCGTATGTCCATTCCAGCTCTTTACTACCCAACCTGAATCAACTAACCATAATTTTCACGGCCTGCGTGCAGGGCGATATCTTCAAGTTCATAGCCAACTGGGGAGATGATGGCGCGGGCGCAACACGCGAGTTCGAGTTGAGTACAGGCATCTCGATGTTGCCTCCAGAGGTCGCCACCGAAGCGTATACCCCTTCCCGAAATGACTACAAACCAGATTTCCGACTCCTTCCCAAACGTGGACGTGACTTGTCGCTGTCATTGGCATCTGTCGCGTTTGCGGAGGTCAAGGCCTCCCCAGTCGAAAACGGGGCAACGGACACTGCCGTCGTAGTGAAGGGTACTATCCTCCAATGCGCAGACTATGCACGCTACCATATGGCCTTCCATCCATTCTGGACTTTCACCGTTATACTTCTGATCGCTGGCACCACCTTCCGGGTCATGATTGTGGATCATGAAGACGTCCTCCTCTCCCCTGTCCACGACATCATCGGCATCCACAAGCCCGGTACTGCTGCGAAGAACTTCGAGTTATTCGTTCGCGTTGTTCGCGCACTCACGCGCAGGCTGACGGACATTCAACTGGGGCAGGATCCATCTGTAGTGCCAATTAGCTTTGATGAGCTCGCTGGCTACAAAGATCGGCTCGACACCTCCGACCCTCTCCGGCATGAGATCAAACTCGAGCTTGGGGAGTACTACCCATCTTACCGCATCTTACCTTTTGGAAACGATCCAGTGGAGTGGGGCACTCTTGGAATCCCGATTTGGAGTTCGATGTCGCTCCGTGGACGGGGTACGCAGGTGTGGCGCGTGTGTAAGCTGGTCCCAGTTCAGGGAGGCATGACCTTTTCCGGCGAGGTTCACGTCATGAAATCCGCTTGGCGTGACACCCGCAAGGTGGCGGAGATGGATGTTTATGGTTTGGTTGAGCGATTCCGGCGGGAAGAGGCGGCGGCCTTGGCAGAGCAGATTGGATCTCCTGCGCTGGCAAGCTCAGGCATTGCGCACAGTCTGTACGGCGACGACGTTTTCTATTTTCGCAAGCTTGGCGATGGAAAGGAATGGGTACCGCTCAGCATAAACAATATCCGAAGCTCTGGCGGCTCCGACGTATCACTCGCTAAGTCTTCGCCTAAGACTCTCCACCGCATCTTCCTCGAGACACTCGGGGAGCCTCTATGGGGATATCAAAACGAGCTCGAACTTCTCGAGGCATTCTCTGCGATTATCAAGGGTATGACATTCCTCGTTTCGACGCAGCTACGTGCTAATGATATGTAACAGCGCACAAGTTCCTTTGCGAGAGGGGCATCGTGCACCGTGATATCAGTCCCGGCAACGCCCTTCTCCGTCGTGGAGGTCCGGTCAAAGGCTTCATCACAGACTTCGATATTGCTCATGTCGACGATAAGTTGATGACGAGTCTCAAGAATCGGGTGGGTAAGGACCCAGTCCGGAAAGGCACAGACCGCTCAAGCGGGAAGCCTATAATGACGCCCAGCAGTGTTCATACGGTGATCGACTACACATCACCAAGGCCCCATGGAGAGACTATCACGGTCAGTGGTCGTGCTGTTCATTGCAAGCTACGTTGGCTGACTTAATGCACTAGGGAACGATACAGTTCATGGCCCTGCCCTTGCTCGCAGCCCTCATGAGCGGTGCATCTGTCGAGCACACCGCTTCCCATGATCTTGAGTCAATTGCATACCTCCTGGGCTACACAGTCTTGCGGCGCCTTGTCATGACTCCCGACTGTCCAATCAGTCTCGACCAGGTCCTTGCTAAGTGCTTTGGTCAGCCAACAGTGGGTGGGATCCTCGATAACCGCAAAACCAGGGCCCATTGGAATGGATCAACGCCGACGAGGCTGATTATGATAGAAGACTGTTTGTGAAGACGTGGACGTCGAGCATCATGCGCGGCCTGTTTCATGAACTACGGCGCACCTTGCAAGCCCATCGATTGCGAGAGGAGACGAGAAGGCTCAACTTGGTACGTACTTCGGCCTTTTGTGTTGTGCTGCTGACATGCTAACTCTACATGCCAGCCCCGTAGCCCGTATGACCACGACGTCCAGATTTCCGGGACTCCTTTCACGCACGACGTATTCCTCGAGAAAATAGGATGGGCAACCGATATGATCAAGGAAGATCCGCGTCTCAATATCAGATTCGATCAGATCGAGGAGCTACGAAAATTCACGATGCCTTCCCTGACAAGCAATCTCGTCCCGTCCAACGCCCCCGCCCAGCCCGGTACTGAAGCGCCGAAGAAAGCCAGAAAGGTATAGAGGGTACCGAGGTAGTGTCATCTGTAGATGCGGGGCGGTGTGTTGATTGGTACTAGTATGTTCTGGCCCTTTAGCAGACGACAACGCTGGCTGGGGCGTTGCTATGATTTTACACAATATCCTGTATACTTGAACGATGTTATGTGATTGATTGACCTGCATTCTCAGACAGCGTTGGGTCGGCAACGATAGTTGAGGACACAGAGATAAGCTCTGACACCAGTGCTGTGTTGTACAACTGAGTGGGACGGACCTCCCATAGGCGCATCGCGTATATGTCAACGATCCGTTGGCCGTCTTACGACGCCGACGGCTGTCAACTCGATCCAGAAAGAGGTAGTATGGCGTAGCTGCAGGATTGCGGTATTTGTAGTACAGTCGATACAGTCAATATGCGCATGCTGCCTGGCCTGGAATTTGACGGACACACTGCGGAAGCTAGAGGCCTCTGTCCGCTCAGAACATCGAAGCGTCGCCTCCGCGGCGCAACCTCCTCTCGATGATCTGGAGTCGACTGTCTATGTTCTCCGCTACATGGTCCTGCCGCACGTTGTCATGATCAGCACTGCAAGTTGTCCAGGGAATCCACCCTCACGACGGGGCTACAAGGGGTCCAACATCTAGGTGATTCGGATCGTCAAGTTCGATCCCAAAGCCGCATGAAAAAGGCCACGAATAGAGGATAGTAGGTCGGCAGTGCGTTGGTAGGTGGTCCTTCATACGAGAATGTGAGCCGAGGCATCGTGCCAGTACATACCCGGTTGCTGCATCAAGCATTTAGCGAAGAGCCTGAGGCTAGTGAGGTATTGCAGCGCGAATGTTACATGGTGACAATGCAAATCATTTCTTCTACATGCGTTGAGACTTCCATACCATCGTACATTGAGGTTATTACTATCGTGCACGCTCGGCAACGAGTCACTCCTTCCTGTGCTTCTGATAGTAGTGGATGAGGCCCGTTGTCTGTCGAACAAACAGATCAACACCAGCTGCCACGCATTCTGGAGAGTACATACCGAGCTGTCGTGGCCGCTGACGTCCTCCGGCTTGTCGAGCTGCGCGAGAATGTTCTTTGCGAGCACCTTGCCGAGCTCCACGCCCATTTGATCTACTCACCAACGTTAGCGTCAATCCAGAGGGGGGGACGAGGAGCAGTGCGCACCGAAGGAGTTGATGCCCCAGATGACACCCTGCGTGAAGATCTTGTGCTCGTAGAGCGCAATGAGCGCACCGAGCGTCGCAGGGGTGAGTTTGGGGAAGATGATGCTGTTACTCGGGCGGTTGCCCTCGAACACCTTCGACTTCAACAGCGGCTCTGACGCGTTGGGGCCGAGCTCCTGCGCAGATGCACGTCGGCAGCCAATGTACGTAAATGGGAATAGATACACGCACCTCGCGAACCTGCTCCTCTGTCTTGCCGAACGCGAGAGCCTCGGGCTGCGCAAAGAAGTTGGAGAGGAGGATGCGGTGGTGGAGCGAGTTGCGGATCGGGTTGTGCGTCGTCGCAGGCGCAATGAAGTCGGCGGGGATAATCTTCGTGCCCTGATGCACGAGCTGGTAGAACGAGTGCTGCCCATTCGTGCCCGCCGCGCCCCAGATGATCGGCTGCACGCGCACATGTCAGTCTCAAGCCCCACGAGATGGTGCACTGGCGACGTACACCGGTCTGGTAGTCGACGCGCTGGCCGCCCTTAGTGACGAACTTCCCGTTCGACTCCATGTCGCCCTGCTGGAAGTAGTCCGCGAACTTGTGAAGGTACTGGTCGTACGGGAGGAGGAGCTGCGTCTGCGCGCCGTAAAAGTCGTTGTACCAGAGCCCGACGAGCGCGAGGAGGACGGGGAGGTTCTGCTCGAGTGGCGCGGTCTTGAAGTGCTTGTCCATGCCATGCGCACCGCGAAGCAACTCCTCAAAGTTGTCGTACCCGATGACGAGCGCGATCGAGAGGCCGATCGCGGACCAGAGAGAGTAGCGCCCGCCGACCCAGTCCCAGAATTGGAACATGTTGGCGGACGAGATGCCGAACTCGGTGACCGCCTTCGTGTTCGTGCTCAGCGCGACAAAGTGTTTCGCGACGTGCGCCTTGTCCTTCGCCGACGTGAGGAACCACTCGCGCGCGGTGATCGCGTTCGTGATCGTCTCCTGCGTCGTGAACGTCTTGCTAGCGATGATAAAGAGCGTCGTTTCCGGGTCGCACATACGCAGCGTCTCCGCGATGTGCGTGCCGTCGATGTTGGACACAAAGTGCGCGGTCAGGTCGCGCTTCGAGTAGGACTTGAGCGCCTCCGTGACCATGACGGGGCCGAGGTCCGAGCCACCAATGCCGATGTTCACGATGGTGTTAATGGACTTGCCGGTGTATCCCTTCCATGCGCCGCTGCGGACGGCCTCTGTGAACTCCTTGATGTGCGCAAGGACCGCCTGTACCTCGCTCACACCGGCCTCCTGGATCTGGAAGTCGTTGAAGTTGCGGAGCGCGACGTGGAGTACGGCGCGGTCCTCAGAGGTGTTGATGTGCTCACCGGCGAACATCTTGTCGCGATACGTCTCGACATCTGCCTCGCGAGCCAGCGAGAACAAGGTCTGGAGGATCGGGTCCGTGATCAGGTTCTTGGAGTAGTCGAGCAGGAAGGTGACTGGAGGGCCGTCTGGAGAGACATACTCCTTGCTGAACTTGGTGAATCGCTGTGGGTCTTGGGCAAAGAGGTCCTTGAGGACGAGTTCTGACTTGTCAGAGTCGTAGATTTGCTGGAGTTTCTTCCATGAGGGGTACTCTGTTACAGACGACGTGAGCCCTGCGAAACCTCATTACGTGTGAAGACGCCTGATGGCGGGGAGGCCCAATCCCGCGCTCTGTTGTCCGGACTCTGCCCATGTATGCGCTGCGATGAGGCCTCACAGCATGCACCCTCTAAAGCGATCCTGGCGGCCGGACGCACATCGCTTCCGCCTCGCCTGTACGTGCATCAGGCCTCCGTCCGCACGGGACGAGGCCTGAAGCCTACGTTCGTGTCATTCTTTTATGGATGAGGATCAGGTATCCTCTCGACGTCGTGACTCGTTCATCCGTCCCACACTCACCTGAGGCCAGCCTGCCGCTCATACTCAAGATGTGTAGGGAAAGAAGATGATGTACAGAAGAGGGTGAGGTGAGAGGAGAAGGCAGGGAACGGACCGGCGTCGAAGATATATCAGGTAGATCGTGCGAATTGCCTTTTGCCCTTTCGTCCTCCCGTCGCTCACGAATAGTGTTGAGACCATGCATGGATGGCAATCTCTTCCAGCCTATCTTTAGTAATCTTCAGCGGCGTGTTGCTGGGAAGTGCTTCGCACTCGTAGGCTGACCCAAAATACGACCTTTGAATGAAGAAGAGGACGATCGTATAGGCGATATGACGGCATGTCGGGGTGTGTGGTAGACTTGTGCATTGAACAAGTTTGCTCTCTCCGGGTCTTATTCACAGCTATCGAGTACTCACAGCCTCTCCGTCATCCAGCATGCGTGGACACAGCTTGAGATGGCGTCTTCTCGCTCATATTTGTCTTGACACACTCTGAAAGTTACTTCCTAACAAGCCATTGGCCATGACACACACGTCAAAGTCTGCGTGATAGAAGGCCGTACAACATACAAAGACTCTCTGGTCCCCTCGAGTCTCAGATCTCAGCCTTGAAATACATTGCCAACTCATTCGTTTTCTGCTTGCAAACTGTCTATACTGAGCACTCAAATTCTGAGCTGGTGAGTGTATAACCCATCTAACATTCTAATCTCTTTTGATGGACACCATGTCCAAGATCGTGCAGAGGCTGCAGGAAATACACTTGGCCCAGAAAAATGAATGAGCAATGCCAATGCAATAACATGAGTTGTTTCACCTTGCAGTGCTGTTACTATGCTGTGTCTTGCCATGCAAGATGCACAGGCATTATGTGCATGTATATGCATGTCTATCATCATCGTATCCCTCAGCGCAGCAGTGTCAGGGGCCCCTTACCATGATTGAGATGTGCATGTATATATACTGGCACCATCTCTCCCCACAAGAGTGTGACTGATCCAACTGAACTGTGTATCATGTGTGTCATGGTAGGCATGTCTAGGCCATATTTTTGTCTATATTTTATCTCGCTTTACAATGGACTTGTACTATACACTCAATAAGAACTTTGCCTATGGGCATTCTGACTAGTCATGTGACATAACCACATGTTTATCTTGTAGCACATGACTCATTGACTCATATCCCAAGACCAGAGTTATGGTAGATCATGTCATCTTGCATCATCGGTAGATAGCCAATAGCGTAAGTACCTCACACATGTGACGGCTGTCTGATGTAGGAGTCCTGCCCTAAACCTTAGGGGTATAAGTAGTGTAGCTTGTAGTCCTAGCACTCCATCTCGTCCTCTTGGAGTGCTAGGTTCTAAACCTAGTCCGTGTAACTGTTGACTTCAAGCCCCTTTACACCCAATTGGTGAGTATCCACTCACTCAGCCTGTCCGTACGGGGTCATTCCCAGCGAGACCTTCTCGCCTCCAATGTGCGCGTCAACTAGTTCCACAACATTAGGACAGATCTTACTCTATCCTACCTGCGACACCTCTGAAGGACATGTACGCACCTAGTCAAGTGCATCAACAAGATTAGATTGATCATGTTTTAGTACACAGTCTCCTGGGAGCAGCCATTAGGGCAGTAGGCTCTCAGGATGAAATCACTTCTCCCATAGCATTTCTCTGTCTCCTAGTACCCCGTGAGCACGCGCTATTACAGAGCTTTCAGAGTCAGTCGGAGTTCAACCTCCAGCTGGTCACAGGTCAGTGGGTCGATCCCCACTGTGAGTGATCTGCCTTGGCAAGCGCCCTGCCAAGGGTATGCAGCAAAGGTTAGACTTTGCGCCCGGGTCGCTCCCTCTGGGACGCCGGATCAGGAAA
>JABYQK010000067.1:0-228958 GCA_022606075.1 Fomitopsis betulina
AGTCCTAGCTCTTCATCTTGTCCTCTTGAAGAGCTAGGTAAGCTCCCTTGTATTTACCAAGTGACAAGTAATCTAACTTGAAGAGCTAGTGATTATAATCCTAGTCTGCTGAACATCGACTCCAAGTCTGTTGAGCCTCGAGGGTGAGTACTAAACTCACTCAGCTCTGTCCGTACGGGGTAATTCTCGGCGAGACCTTTCTCGCTTCCACTGTGCGCATTGACCTAGTTCTGCGACATTAGGACGAGATCTCTTTTATCCTACCTGCAACGCCTCTGAAGGACGTGTACGCACCTAGTCCGTGCATTGATAAGATCAGATTGATCACTTTTAAGTACACAGTCTCCTGGGAGCAGCCATTAGGGCAGTAGGCTCTCAGGATGAAAACACTTCTCCCATAGCATTTCTCTATCTCCTAGTACCCCGTGAGCACGCACTATTACAGAGCTTTCAGAGTCGGTCGGAGTTCAACCTCCGGCTGGTCACAGGTCAATGGGTTGATTCCCATTGTGAGTGATCTGCCTTGGCAAGCGCCCTGCCAAGGGTATGCAGCAAAGGTTAGACTTGAGCCCTGGGTCGCTCCCTCTGGGACACTGGATCAGGAAAGTAATAGAAATGTGGCAAGATTCGGACACTAGTGAGATATGATCACTAGGCTCATGTTTCTAGTGATCAAGTAGGCGCAATAGGTCGAGGAGACTGAGCGTACCAACGGTTAGCCAGTGTGGCAAGGGCGATACTATGCGGTGTCAAAGCGGTCCTTGAGACCTGCAGCCTATACCAGTTCCCCAAGTGTAAATCACAAACCAGAGGTTTCTACTGAGTTACATGCACTGTGGGCTAAGTGTCTTGAGATAAGACAAGAAGTAAATGTTATATATGACGCGACCGAGTGGTGCTTTCTCCTATCGTGACGTGATACGGAGGCTCGGCTCACAGTGTCATTGTAGGGAAAGTAACACAAAGTCAAGTCAAATATGACAGACTGTTCAAGACTAGTGCACGCACACCGAGTTTCGACTCGGCAAGATTTGCATCTGTCCGCAGATGACACGATACATACATGCAGCAATCAACCATGTCCTCATCGTCTCAGCACACTGTATATCACAGACACTGACGAAGAATTTGTAAGGTGTACGCCTGAAAACATTCCAACACCTCCATGACCTCCATCTCCTATTTTTGATATCACTGCACCACCTGAAGAAGAAATGGCACAACAGTTGACCCCCATGGGGATCATGAACACAATTGCCGGGCTAGCCGTAGCCACCAACACAATCCAGCAATCACTCAGCACGCTCTTGGATCGCACCACTACGGCCGGGACCGACAAGTCCCTAATTCAGAAACTGTCGCCTTACATGGGCAAGTCTTCTCCAGATGCACATCGCTTCATAGCGGCCTTCACTCTCTACGCCCAAGATACGGGCACGAAACTCAACACCCACGTCACGGTCGGTGCAGAACAGAAGTGGAAGGCGGACGACCAGAAATGGATCAGGACAGCCCTCTCCTTCCTGCAGGATGAGGCAGCAGTATGGGCAATGCCTTACATCGAGAAAATGGTGAAGGATGAAATCACCTTCCCCGCCTGGAACGACTTCTGCGCAGCATTCAAGCTGCGATTCGAGACTCAAGACGAGTCTGCTGATGCGAAGGAGGCACTTCGCAAACTATATCAGTTGAAGCTGTCGGTACCAGAGTATGTAGCCCGGTTCCGCAAAGTCATGGCGTGTACCGGCTATTCTGATGGCAACCTGCGTGACAGGTTCTACGAGCATCTTTCGGCAGAGATCAAAGATCTCCTACCTACTACGGAGCGCACAACCAAAACACTTGACGAACTCATCGTGGTCGCTACCGATTTCGACACACGCCTGCGCCAGCGCAAGGCCGAGAAGGTGCGAGAGCAAGGACGATCCACTGGTACCACCTTCACCCCTCGTATGATGACTTCGGCATCCCCGTTCTCCGCCCCTGCCAAGGATCCCAATGCCATGGACATCGATGCATCCAGGGGCAATGGAAAGACCAGGCAGGACTTCCTGAAGGAAATGAACGGCTGATGTTTTGGGTGCGGATCCAAGTCACACACGAAGAAGGATGGAGGACATGAGCGGAAGATTTGTGACCATTGCTTGGGCACAGGTCACAAGAGCACGGTGTGTATGCACTGGTACTTCGGGCTGCCTAAGCGAGTCAAGGCAGCTGCAACATCGTCATCGGTCACGGAGGAGAACTTCGACATTCTCCACATTGATTCACTGCAGATACAGGTGGCAAACAACTCGGCTGAGTCTACTCCTAAGCAGGAGCAAGATGTGTCGACGTTGGCCGCCACTGCAACAGTGGATCCCGACTTCATTGCCAAACTCGTCGAGCAGCAGAAGGCGTTGGAGAAGCAGATCGAGGTGATGAAGAAGTTTTTTTAGATCGACCACGTGGAGAAGCAGCAACCCTGTGGTCGTATGAACGTTATTGGACATTTTTTGGTAGCATCCGCAGTTGTACAATATCCGAGTCTGAGAATCGCGATACACATTTTCGAGTTGATGTCGATATTTCTGGACTATCTACTAAGAAAACCATAGCTGCTATGATTGATTCAGGCGCTATGGGTATATTCATTTCATCTTCTTTTGTACGTAAAAATAATGTGGTTACCAAGCTTATGAAACATCCTATAGTTTTGAATAACATAGATGGTTCAAGGAACAAAGCTGGTACTATTACTCATGTAGCTAAGTTGTGCATGCAAGTAGGTAACTTCGATGAGTTAGTAGAATTTCTCGTTACAAATATTAGTACAGAAGATGTGATTTTGGGTATCCCGTGGTTACGAGAAGTAAACCCTATGATTAACTGGAAAGAGGGGAAGGTCACGTCCGAAGGAGAACCTGAGGAGGTTCTACCGGAGGACGATGCATCTGAGCCCCTTTTCCAGAAAATCAGTGGGACGAGGAAACTCTGACACGAATGGAAAAAGTGCGGAGTGTTAGAAGAAGTATCCGAGGAGCTTTGGTGCTGTGCTGGAGTTACGTACTCAACCCAGCTAGCGGCCCAAGCACACCAAGGAAAGGCAAAGAAGACGTTCGAGGAGATGGTCCCTGAGCAGTATCGGGACTTCGCCAAAGTCTTCTCAGAGCCGGAGTTGGAACGACTCCCCGAGCATCAGCTGTGGGATCACACAATCGATCTGAAACCCGACACACTGGAAAGTATCTGCACTAAGGTATATCCAATGCCAGTAAACGAGCAAGGAGAGCTAGACAAATTTCTAGAGGAGAATCTTCGGAAAGGATACATCGTACCTGTGACGACCTAAGGTCTAGTCACAGCCTAACAATCTACTGCAAACCCGGGACGTTCGACTTACTGATTCTTATCTGAAACTGAAAGGGAGTCAGGGACTCAACCTTAGGGCTAGAGACAAGTATACATTAGTGTAGAAGAAACTAGTACAGGGGGCACCCTGCTCACCTAGAGACAAGAGGTCGAAACTGAGTCTCTAGGGGAGCAGGGGGTGGTCTTTATATACAGCCCGTGTTTAGGGCAAGCTATCTACCATGGTCCGTGCGCAGAGCGTCGTGATTGGGTCGGAAGGGTGTGGAATAATGTGGAACTGCCTTGGCGTGATGGACAAGGTCGCGAGGCTTTTGGCCGATGACCGAGGCTGTGCCCGAAGGCCGAGGGTGGACTTGGAGGCCGAGGGTACGCCGAGCGCTGGGTGCTTTCATCAACTTGTGACAGTACCTTCCAAATCTCCTCTCGCATCACCCGTATTCTTCATCAAAAAGAAGGACGGCAAGCTCCGTATGGTTCAGGACTATTGAAAGCTCAACGATATAACCATAAAGAACCGCTACCCATTACCGCTTGCATCGGATATCATCAATTGATTGCGCCAAGCCAAGTGCTTTACCAAGTTTGACGTACGCTGGGGATACAACAACATATGTATCAAGGAAGGTGACAAATGGAAAGCCGCCTTCATCACTAACCGAGGACTGTTCGAACCAAAAGTCATGTTCTTCGGTCTCACCAATGCCCCAGCAATGTTTCAGTCACTTATGAATTCCATTTTCGTCGATCTAGTTGCAGCCGGGAAGGTAGCTGTATATCTAGACGACATCTTGATATACAGTACGGACTTGGAGGATCATCGCAACGTAGTACGCGAAGTCCTCCACCGGCTTAGAGAACACAACTTGTTCTTGCAACCCGAAAAGTGCGAATTCAAGCAGACAAGCATAGAGTACCTAGGTCTAGTCATCAGTGAAGGGACAGTGTGCATGGACGAAGTAAAGGTCAAGGCTATTGTCAAGTGGCCGGCACCCAAGAATCTCCGTGAGTTACGAGGATTCCTTGGGTTCGCCAACTTCTACCGCCGCTTTATAAAAGACTTTGCACGGACCGCATGTCCCCTGAACAACATGACTAAGAAGGATACCCCTTGGCATTGGGGTCTAGAGCAGAGAGAAGCCTTCGAAACGTTGAAAGACGCATTCATCTCGGAACCCATACTAGTCACATGGGAACCAGATCGTCCAACACATGTAGAAGTAGACGCATCAGGTTACGCAACAGGAGGAGTCATCTCGCAGAAGCTACCAGACGGTCTGTGGCACCCGATTGCATATTGGTCCCAGACAATGGCAGATGCGGAAAGAAATTATGACATCTATGACTGAGAAATGTTGGCCATCATACGTGCACTCGAGGACTGGAGACATTACCTAGAAGGTCTTCCAGAACCCTTTGAGATCATCACCGATCACCAGAATCTGGAGTATTGGCGTACTTCCCAGAATCTGACTTGGAGACAGGCACAGTGGTCCATCTGGTTGTCTAGATTCAATTTCTTCCTGATGCATAAACCTGGAAAGACAAAGACTCGGGCCAATCCCCTATCACGTATCCCTTCTCTCCAAGTAACGGATGAGGAGGATAATCAGGGTCAGATCGTGCTAAAGCCCAAGTGGTTTGCAAAGATCTCTGCGGACCGGACGGAAGTGGTCACCCCACTAGAGGATCATCTTCGTCAAGCAAGTATGCGCGAAGCCGAAGTACTTCAAGGGCTGAAAGCCTTGAAGGAGCACGGGCCACGTAAGCTGACAAATGGACTCCTCGAATGGGAAGAAGAGGCGGGTATCGTTTACCACAAAGGGAAAATCTATATCCCTGCCGATGAAGGGCTGCGCACTGAAGTATTATGTCAATGTCATGACGTGACCACGGCAGGACACCCTGGGAAGAATGGTACCCTCGAGCTGGTCAACCGCTACTATTGGTGGCCTGGTATATCCAGATTCGTGGAAAACTATGTAGCCGGGTGTGATCGTTGTCAGAGATACAAGCAAGCATCTCATCCACCTGCTAAACTCCACCCACTACAAGTACCACGAGGTCCCTGGACTGTCATCGGAGTAGACGCCGTCACTGGACTTCCGAAGTGTCAGGGGTACGATGCTATTATCACATACATCGACCTCTATGGCAAGCAAGCCCACTTCCTTCCAAGTACCACTGACGTTGATGCCTCCGGGATAATTGACTTGCATTACCGAGAGATATTCCGACTTCACGGGATCCCCGATGAGTTTGTATCGGACCAAGGTCCCCAGTTCTCAGCTAAGCTAATGCGGGAACTGTACAAGAAACTCGGAATAAATGCAAGTCTTACCACGGCATACCACCCCCAAAGTAACGGTCAGATGGAGCGCGCAAATCAGGAAGTCGAAAAGTATCTACGACTTTTCTGTGATAAATGCCAAGACGATTGGGTTAATCACCTACCCACCGTGGAGTTCATATTCAACTCCCATGTCTCCTCAGCCACTGGTTATAGTCTGTTCAAAATCATGTACGGGTATCGACCTGATTTCACGGTACCACCGGGCCGAAAGAGCTCCATCCCCGCGCTTGACCAGCACCTCAAAGATCTTGCAGAAGTACGCAAGGAGGCAGAAGCAGCTCTGCGCTTAAGTAAAGAGCATATGAAGGAGTCCCACAGTAGTGACAAAGCACCAGTATTCAAGGAAGGAGACGAAGTAATGTTAACTTCCAAAGATATCAAAATTCACCAAGCAAGTCAGAAGCTTGGGCCACGTCAAATAGGACCCTTCACAGTCGTTCAAGTAAGAGACAACAATGACTACGAGCTAGATTTACTGCTGGTACTCAAGATTCATCCTGTATTCCACGTTAATTGACTCTCTCCGTACAAAGAAACAGAAGAGAATGGCAAGCCGCCACTTCCAGAACCTGTAGAAGTCGACGGAGAAGAGGAGTGGGAGATTGAACGTATCTTGGACAGCCGATACTATTGTCGCCAGTTCCAATATCTCATACGCTGGAAAGGCTTTGATGAGGGACACGATAGCTGGGAACCAGCCAAGAACATTACCCACGCCGAGGAAGCAATCAAGGAGTTCCATCAGATGAATCCCAATGCACCACGCAAAATCTCTGCCACCGGATTTGGCAAGATCAAGTGGGAACCACGAGAGAACTTCACAGAAATTCAACCTTCAGACCTCGAATGGGAGGCGGGTAGACATCCAGGTAAGAGTGTGTCAAGGACAACACAATCTTAGGAGGGGGGTAATGTTGTAGTAGGCACGACCAGGCCTTATTTTTCCTATATTTTTACTATTTTATCTCGCTTTACAATGGACTTGTACTATACGCTCGATAAAAGACTTTGCCTGGAACAGCATTCTGACTAGTCATGTGACGTAACCACATACTAGGGTTTCTCTTGTAGCACATGACTCATTGACTCATATCCGGAGACCGGAGTTATGGTAGATCATGTCATCTTGCATCATTGGTAGATAGCCAATAGTGTAAGTACCTCACACATGTGACGGCTGTCTGATGTAGGAGCCCTGCCCTAAACCTCAGGGGTATAAGTAGTGTAGCTCGTAGTCCTAGCTCTTCATCTTGTCCTCTTGAAGAGCTAGGTAAGCTCCCTTGTATTTACCAAGTGACAAGTAATCTAACTTGAAGAGCTAGTGATTATAATCCTAGTCCGCTGAACATTGACTCCAAGTCTGTTGAGCCTCGAGGGTGAGTACTAAACTCACTCAGCTCTGTCCGTACAGGGTAATTCCCAGCGAGACCTTTCTCGCTTCCACTGTGCATGTCGACCTAGTTCTGCGACACCATTGGCTATGCTCATCAGGTCCTTTGTGACCTTTCTATACCGCTTGATGAGCGGCTCCTGCGGCGTCGAGAATTCGACAGTGCCGATGCAATGGCAAGCCCACGAAATGCTATCTCACTGCTTCTTAGACCACTGGTTGGCCTTGTTGAAGTTGTTGCTGACCCAATTTAGTTGGTTGGCGAAGTGGTGGAGGGCACATTGGGAGTCTCCGAGAAGCGACTCGAAGAGATACTTCTTGTCGAAGATAGCTTGGTAGCGCTCAATGGTGGCGCTGACCTTCTTTTCAAGAATCCTGACGACTTCTTCTGTAGACCTCTTCTTGAAGTCAGGGAGCAGGCGAGGAGCAGGTGCTGAAAGACATTCAGCGAGTGGGCATGGCTGGGCGGCAGGGTTGGAGCGGACGGGAGCGGGGAGCGGGTGTGACTGGAATCACAAAAACATTAGATACAAGATCAAACTTGATGAGGTAGAGTCGGCGTCAACGGACCTTTCTCTCAGGTCTCGTTGGAGGATAAACTTTGTGAAAACAGCGTGAAGGCCCACTGGAAATACGATCCTTTAGTGCCTTGGGCACTTCAGGTCGTCAAACACTGAGTCTCTAATAAGACTAGCAAATGCTACGCTTACTCCTTGAAGCGTAGTCTTTAGATCCTGCAGGGATGGAAACAACTAGGTATGCACGTGTAGCGCAGGGCTCATAACCTGTTAAGTGAATTGGTAGTGGCTGTAAAGGCGATGAATGAACCTGTGAGGGAACTGCTGAGGGACCTGTTAGGCACATGGGAGAGCAGAGAAAGGAACAATGCATTAGGGGGCATATCCAGCCCAGTATATATACATGTGTGAGACCATCACCTGATGGTCGAGTCATGATGAGTCATAATCATAAGCTACATGAGTCATCGTTAGTAAGACGGAATCCGGAACTCCAAGTTACCGGCAATATCATATGCTAAGGAGCGGAGGTCCGGATGTCCGGTATCTAATCTACTGAGATAGGACGAGAGATAATTGAGTCCTATAGATAAGATAAAAGCGAAAAGAGAGTAAGCGTACAATATGATACATAGTGTTGCAGAACACAAAGTCCATATCAGGCAAGCCTGATAAGATAATGTCTGAAATGGTAGAAGTTCAACACATAGGTACTCACTATGACGACAGGTCACGACAACACCGGTGTCCGTCTCTGCAGATGCTAGCCAGTCCAGTGAGAGCTGCAAGACAAAGAAGCTCTCTCCAATGGAGGTCTATGAACAAATGGGGAGGACATTTTCGGAGATCATTCAGCCTACCTGGGATACAAAGGACGACTCGGTGTTGATGGCACCAGCCGGAACAGATGCACCACTGCCAGCCGGCAGTGCCGACAAACCAACAGGTGATGTACCCATGCTGGACGTGCCACTGACGAGTGATGTTCCTTCTGCTGGGAAGAAACATGCATGCTTTGAGCCACCACCATCAATCGAGGAAGCGAAATCAGCTCACTGAGACTTGGGTGACCTTCTGCGCCCACGGTGAAAGAATGGAAAAGGACACCTACCATTCTGTGATGGCGACAAGCTTCAGCAACAGATGGAACAAATGAAGATGTTCCTACACTTCTTCGTTGATCCAGATGAACATGGGAGGCATCTTGGCTGGGCCGCAGCTTCCCTTAGAACTGTGCAGGCTTGGGAACAAGGCCCAAACCGGGCGTGGAGGCTATGCGAGTGGACCCGAGACTTCATGGAAGATTGACACTGCTTACCGTTCACGCCCGACATGACATGGAAGACATTGCTCCTCGAGAAACCAGATCTGAAGGAGGCCATCAGTGAGCACTTGCAGAGCATAGGCAAGTACGTATGTGCAATGGACATCATTGAGTTCATGGCAAGACCTGACATTCTCACAAAGTACGGGCTCGCAAAACTGGTCAGTCTCTCGACAGTGCAGACATGGATGCACGTTCTTGATTACCACTGGACAAAGGTTCCATCAGGTCAGTACGTCGATGGTCACGAGCATGCAGATGTTGTTGATTACCGCAACAATGTCTTCCTGCCTGCAATGGCAAGATTGGACCAGTACACACGAGATTACATTGATGGACACACCGTGCAAGGCCCTGTCCTTCCTGATGGGGCCTTCCGGCAAGGCCCAGATGTGCATATCTGCTTGGTTGATGGTGTCCCACTTGAGGGCTTTGAGTCGATGTTGCCTGATGGTGCTTACCAGAGCAATGGACCTGAGTTTGATGTGCAAATGTCAGATGGGTCAGTGCGACATGGCACTGAAATTGAACTCACTGTGCTGGATGGTTCAATGTGGCGGGGAATCCAGGTCCTTATCCCAAGGAAGGTAGCAGCTGCCGAGCCAGGTGCTGAACCAGAATTGAGCCGGCCCAGGCGCATTGTCTTCTGGTACCATGATGAATCCACCTTCTATGCCAATGACCACCATCACACCCGCTGGGTCCACAAGTCTGAGTGCGCAACTCCACGTGCGAAAGGCAAAGGTGCCTCCGTGATGGTCGCGGATTTCGTTTCGGCGGATTACGGATTTTTGTGCTCACCTGACGGGAAAGAGTCTGCACAAGTTCTATTTTGCATGGGGAAGAATCGGGATGGGTACTTCACCAATCAAGAAATCATCGAGCATGTGTCACGTGCCATGGACATCCTGTTGCATCACTACCAAGACAAAGACCATTTCCTCATCTTTGACAACGCACCCACGCACCTGAAACGCAATGACGACACCCTCTCTGCCCGCTGCATGTCCTTGAAGCCCACCGCGCCTGGTAAGCCCCTGTTCGGGGTGGATGTTGACGTGATTGGCGCAGACGGGCGGGCGATCTATGGGCCCAACGGGAAGAAGCTGTGGCAGCGTGCACGGATGGGCAATGCCCGCCTTCCGGATGGCCAGCCGCAATTGTTGTATTTTGATGAGGATTCGGAGCAACCAGGTGTATTCAAAGGAATGGCAAAAATCCTCGAGGAGCGCGGCATTGACGTCATGGGTAAACGAGCTCAGTGCCCTGACTTCAAATGCAAGCCCCCCACTCTTGATTGCTGCACTCGGCATATATTGTACAATCAGCCTGACTTCCGTGATACCAAGAGTGTCTTGGAGAAGCACTGCTCACAGCAGGGATTCAAGGTCCTCTTCCTGCCGAAATTCCACTGCGAACTCAACCCAATCGAGCAATGCTGGGGTTTTGCCAAGGCCGAGTACCACAAGTCTCCACCATCGACCGTGGAAGCCGACCTCGAGAAGAACATGCAAACATTGCTGGACCTTGTTCTGCTGGAATCCATATGAAGGTCAGATCATTTTTCCCGCGGAAGACAGTGACACTTTGCTCAGGTTCTTCATTCGTTCACAGCGTTTCATGGACGCATATCGCCGTGGACTGTCCGGGAAACAACCTGTGTGGGCATCCAAGAAGTATCACGGCCATCGAGTGCTCCCAAACAGCATTCTTGATGACCTCGAGAAGGCTGGCATATCACGCACATAGATCTACTCACTACTAACTTCCCGTTGTCATACCATTATTGTACATACTTACTCATCACTCATCACCGGTTTATTGCTGTGGCATAGTCTCCCTGCCCGTCGCACCTACTAGGAACCCTTGTTCGTCTACTCTACTTATCCCGCACTCGATGTGTACGTAATCCTCCATAAACGGACTTGTCAGTTGGTGCACGTGAGGTTCCTGTAGCGCCGATAGTCGTTGGAAGTGTGCTGGGCCTATCTTAATAGGGGCGCTCAGAGTTGGCAGAGCTCAGCTCCGGGGAGCTCGTCTCCGAGGGTACACAGAGCCAAATAGAACCTAATTTGGTAACTATTGAGGTTGCGAGCGACGACTCGCCACAGGTAAAATACCATCATGTCTGTCACTGGGCTGTCACGTTCGTGACCTAGGTGCTACGGGCCTAACGACTGATAGAATTTTTTTTTTCATTCTGATTGTTTAAGCTCCGTACTCGAAGTACATGCAGAGACCATAACTACAAGGAAAATCAGTCAGGACCTATACTGCGCCTTGTGGCTCCCTGCTCCGGCATCCACCCGCTGTTCACTTGAGGCCCAATGGGCGAACTAGGCTTCCTCCTTCGTAGGTATGGACACTCCTGGTCCAGGTCCTCGTTTTCGACTCATAGGCCCCCCTCGGGGACCGGTGGGGTGAGGGGCTTATCCCGTAGGAAATGAATGTCGTAGGAATAGTGAATATGTATCCTCCTCCTCGTCGTATCATCCAGGCCACTTCTGGCACTTCTCTTCTTCGTCTGTTGTTTCTCCACTACCAGAATGAAAAGCAGGGGGCAAACCTATGGGTGGCGCATAGCACCTTCCAGCAAGAGGGTGCTGGTGTTGTTCGCGTTAGGTTCCCCACCTCCACAGTTGGACCCGAGCCTCCCTCCACATGCAACACCTCCACTTCCACCTCCCTACAGTGCCTCACAGAATACGGATTTATCCCAGGGGCCAAAGGCGCCCCGGAGCTTGCTTCCCGACTTCGCGCATCGGACTCACACGAGGGAGTCTCCCGTGCGTTTCGCCACCGGGGTCTAGGGCACGTTACTGCGACAGGCAAGAGGGGGAAGGAAAGGCGAGGCCATGGAGCCTAAAGTGGGACGTGGGAGGTCGACGGTTGCGATCAATGGCACTTGGTTGGCGAGAGTGAGGAGGGGTGTTTTATGGTCCTCAAACCCAGGGGAAAGAGGGATTATGTCGCGGTGTCGAGTTGGTCGACAATAGTGAATGTGGGGGCCGAGTTGGACGGCCTTGACGCGAGGAAACGAGGGTGAATTAGAGGGGGGAGGGTAAATAGATGGGCTCCGATAAGCGGGCGCCTACCGGAGATGGTGGTGGTTCGAGGTCAAGGAGCGGATAAACGACTGATAGAATGCGGTCGCGTCTTCAGCCAACTCAGTCGACCACTCCCACTTAGGTCTGACGGCCTGCTATCCTCACGTTCTTTAATCTTTATATTACCTTAATTCACGAATGCCGACACCAAGCCAAGGCAGTAGCCGCAAGAAGTCGAGTGTGCCTGATATTGACTGGAAGGCCAATAATGGCGCGTTATTGTGGCAGCTCATCGGAGAGCTTGAGAAGCCCGAGAACTTCCGTGTTCTCTTTGGGAAACGGGACAAGAATGAGGTATATACTTCGCTGTTGGGCGGGTGATATACTGACGTGCAATACGGTCATGAAGCGTATGGCGAGGCATTGATACCAGTAGTTTGTATGCATCGACGGGGGGTACGCAGTGTGCATGGATTGAACGAGTGTGACCCGCTATTGCATTACATAATCTAACCCTAGTACCGAATAACGCAGTAACCCTACGGTGGGCCCGCCTCGTAGGCGCCGGAGACGAGCTCCCCGGAGCTGAGCTCCGCCAACTCTGAGCGCCCCTAATGCTCGAAGGCAGCGGGTATCTTTGGCGAGCGCCAGGACACGTGAGTGTTACGTAAGCACCATCCTGAAGTTCCCGCAGGAGTTCCAGCACGACCACAACGTACGGTTGCTCTAATCCTCGGTCCTGTGTAGGCGAGTTGTCTTCCTAATCGCAGCCGTTGGTGCTGATGGGTGACCTCTAATTGTCTCAGGCTCGCCCCCTAGTTGCATTGACTACAGTCGCAGTAGTCGGGCATACCTAACTATGGCTTCTTCAACAGTTAACGTGAGCAGTCAAACCCGTATTGCTTATTACATTAGTGTCACTAAACCCGGAATGTAGGTTGTCCGGTACACGGCGCTCCTTACTGGTGTTTTCTATGGCATTGCGCATCGCAGAACAGTGCAGAAGGCACACGACGAGGAGGTCAAGCACCATGCTGTCCATGAGCGGGAGCACCTAGTCGCACAAGCCAAGGAGGCATGGAAGAAGAAGCAGGGCAGTAGCAAAGGTGGTGGTGAGTTTTCGCGTGCTTCGTCGAGTGTTTTTCGCAAGGACGGATAGCTGCCTTCTCCGTGTCGTGCCTCGGCTACTTGTTCACGAGACTGAACTCTTGCTCCTGCAGTAATTACCGACCCCGAAGATCCCAACTTCGACCTAGAGAAGCTAGTCGCGAAATGGGAGAGCGAATCATGACTTCTGAGAGTGATGTAGACGCATACGTTGCTTGTCAGCCATTCGGCGTTATACGCGCGCGCATCATAGCTCCTGCTCGGGTTGACATAGACCCTGCTCATATTCTCGAACTACATGTGTAGCAATTTTGATAGATGAGCAATGTCCCCCAGGGTTCCCGTCCCTGTATACTCCGACGGCCGTAGATATGAGTGTGCGCCGTGCCCTGGTCCTGCATGTCACATCCGTGTTACCGTGTGACTGAAGCGCGACCGGTCACGGACGCGTCGCGCCCGCCGTGCCAATCAGTGGCTCCCGACCTTGTGCAGACCTTGTTCGGACCCAACACCAAGCTGCACTTGATCTATCTGCCACCCCGCATTTCGACCTCAAAAGACCCTGTGTAGCTCTTGCGACAATCTGACCGCAGTATGAAGCCGCCAATGCAAGAGGAGTTGGAGGATGACCTCGCTGCCGAAGAGGAGAACAAGCTAATCAATGAGGTGAGTGTTCTGTTCTTCGCACAGGCAATGCACTTACGCACCTGGTTGTATCACTAAGGAGTATAAAGTTTGGTACGGCGCATCTCGCGTAGCAGATACCTCACTGAGTGCTGACTTTCGGAATACAGGAAGAAGAATGCGCCATATCTATACGACGTCGTCATCACACACGCGCTTGACTGGCCCAGCTTGACGTGCCAATGGTTTCCGGACAAAGAGTCGTGCGTCCTCAACTCATTCACACTGCCTAAATGTCTTCATACCCGCTACTCAGACCCGCCAACAAGCCATACACGACGCACCGGCTACTTTTGGGTACCCACACGTCTGGCCAAGCCCAGGACTATCTCCAGATAGCCACCGCGCAGCTACCGAAACGAGATGACAGCGGCTCTGCGGACAGACTGGACCGCGCAGACTATGATGATGAGCGGGGTGAACTCGGTGGCCACAACATCCCAGCGCAACCGCGTATTCAGGTCATACAGAAGATCAACCATACGGGCGAGGTCAACCGCGCCCGGTACATGCCTCAAAACCCCGACCTCATCGCAACGAAGGCCGTCTCCGGGGAAGTATTCGTGTTCGATAGGACCAAGCACCCGAGCGATCCAGAGCGAGGCGGTGTGTGTAGGCCAGATATTCGGCTGATAGGGCAGAACAAGGAAGGGTGAGCAAACTTCCGACACCCATCATAGCTATCATGCCCATGTTTTTGTGACTGCAAGGTTTGGATTGGCGTGGAGCCCGACCAAGATGGGACATATCCTGGGTGCTTCTGAAGATACCACTGTGTGTCACTGGTGCGTAGACGCCTTTCATAATTGCCAGCACTATGTGAGCTCACCTGTGTCAGGGACATTACATCATACTCTAAGACGAGAACGACTATAGAGCCAATAACCGTATTCAAGGGGCACGCTTCAGTCGTTGGTGTACGTACAGGTTGTGTTATCGAGATGCGCGATGTGACCTCTAATCAAGAGGGTGCTAGGACGTAGATTGGCACCCAAAACACGAGAATATCTTGGCCAGTGTTGGCGATGACAAGATGCTTATGGTGTACGCCTATGTCTCGTTTGCTTTGCACGCATACTAAGCGTTACATAGCTGGGATACACGCGCATCTTCGGAGCCCACAACGAAGATTCAAGCACACGACCGCGAAATTTTGGCAGTAGCCTTCAACCCGGCCCTCGAGCATGCGTTGTTAACGGGAAGTGCTGACCAGGTTGGTACCGAGGTGCTTGCTTGTTGCTCTAGTGCTGAGGTAGCATCGCACAGACAATCGTATTGCATGATCTACGCGCGCCGACGAAGAAGCTTCACGTTTTCGAAGCACACACAGATGAAGTCCTCCATGTCGCCTGGTCGCCGCACAACGACACAGTCTTTGCTTCCGCTTCCAGTGACCGAAGAATCAACATCTGGGACCTGTCGCAAATTGGTGTTGAGCAGACACCGGATGAACAAGAAGACGGGCCTCCCGAACTTGTGTTCATGCACGGAGGTATGCAGTCATGTCCCACATGCCGAGCCGGGTCGCTGACACCCAAGAGTAGGACACACCGCCCGACCGACCGACTTTTGCTGGGCTCCTGGTGAAGCCGAGGCGTGGACTGCAAGCAGCACCTCAGAAGACAACATTCTCATGGTCTGGCAACCTACCGCACATATATGGGCGGCTGACACCATCAAGATTGATGAGAGGGAGTTGGAGGAGCCGATGGAGGGAGTTGAGATTACTGGACTTGTGGGTAGCGGGCCTTCTGGGTCTGGCAGTGCCAAAGGCGACAACTAAAGCTAGCCCGTCGACAAGGTATCTTTTCCGAGTTGTCATGTAGGTGATTATGCGATAGTCCGAAGTTATATAGCGTAGGCACGGAATGATGTTTGTTGTACACGAATGCGTAGCGCATGGGTGTCGTATTCGAAGAAGAGCGCAACAAAACATATGTGAGGCGAGGAGAGGCGCGGGAGAGCAGTAGCCAATGTGTCACACAAAGACAAGTCGGAGGAGCTCGAGTATAACTGCGTCTCGTGCGTGAGCCTCGTTCTAGACAACGCAACTGCCGCATACCTCCACCCATTACAACAAAGCAGATGATACCCAGCGCCCACACACCGACAGGGCTGCGCTTTGCGAGTGATTCCTGTCGGGATGGCTTTGTCGGGTTCTTGCCCGCACGAGCCTTTTCCGCAAACTGTGCGTTCCGGCGGCGCATCTCAAATTCTGTTGGCTGTTCCACATTCAGCGCCCAGCAGCACATATTATGAAGAGTGAGTAGCACAGACCATGATGATTAAGTAATTTAAAAAAAACGACTAGGCAGAATATGTATGAGCAGCGAACAGGAGGTGCAGGCGTGTGGTGAATGTTATCGTGCAGCAGGATGCGTGTGAGTGCCACGTTCAGCCACGATCGTGTCGCTTGTTTGGCGCTGTCGTGGCCTGTGTACCAACGCCTTCCGTTTCAAACAACCGCTCTCAGGCACACCACCGTTATTCTCAAAATGGCCAAGGGCAAGGGCAGGTTGAAGGCAGCGCTCTCCTCACAGCAGTCCCGGCTGAAGAAGAAGCAGGAGGCTGCCCATGCCGAACAGGTCGAGAAGGCGAAACAGGGTCTGCGCTCGAAGGCAAAGGCAAAGGCTCTCCCACCTCGACCGACCATTCCGTTCGATCCAACCGATCGCATCCTGCTCATTGGCGAGGGGAACTTCTCCTTTGCACGGGCGCTCTTCTTCAACCCGCCTAGCGTGCTTGAGTTCCTTCCACCTGGCAGTGTCACAGCTACTGCATACGATAGCGAGGATGAATGCTATTCGAAGTACCCGGAGGCAAAGGAAATAGTCAGTGCCCTCAGACAGAAGGGCGTCCAAGTGCTCTTCGACGTTGATGCAACAAAGCTGGAGAATTGTGTTGCACTAAAAGGGACGACATGGGACAAGGTTGTCTGGAACTTCCCCCACGCCGGTACGGCTCGCCGTCTTCGTTCTCAGAACAGCGGGCTCATAGCTCACAGACCTCTGTCGATAGGTAAAGGCATCACAGACCAAGACCGTAATATCTTGTCCAACCAAATGCTCATATTGGACTTTCTCCGTTCTGCTGCGCCTTTTCTTGCAACGGGGCCAGTTCCTGTCATCATGAAACCTCGCAAACGAAAGGCCGATCCTGACGAAGATGAGGATCACGCTCCAGGCGATGCAGAGGACAGCATAGCAGAAGAACCCGATGTCCCGACACTCGGCTCGCGAGGCAGCATCCTCGTCACACTGCGAAACGTGCCCCCGTACACGCTATGGTAGGACTATCACTGTGCTACTATTCAGATCTAACACTATCCTTCAGGGACATGCCTAAACTCGCCAAAAAACCACCCTCCCCTGCATCCCCATCTACTCCCAAGAATCCGCGTTACATTCAATTACGATCTTTCGTGTTTCATAGACAGATCTGGGAAGGCTATGAACACCGCATGACAAAGGGCGAGCGGGCCCACGGGCAGGGAAAGACCGGGGAGGGAGGTGAGGACCGGACATGGCAATTTTGTCTTGCCGTATAGGACTATGTAAGTCCTGAATTGTCTGTCAACATCCCTGTTGAACGCTTATATCTGGCGACAGTCAATGCGTCGCAAGCAACATTCATACAGTTGATACTCGGCGCCCAGAGTTGCATCCTTGGATATCAATCAACTCGTGGACTCCCTATTCACCGGCGCTGGCCATGCATGTGGCGTATACAACACGGGAGTGTGAAACACCTCTACTGACGCGAGCTCCGTGTGCCCACGTAGCTCCGTCAATGTCACTAGCACCCTGTTTCGAGTGCATAGGGTCGTACTGCGCCATCGCATCGGCCACTTATGTAAATTGCCCTCCATTTGGCTAGGGCTCGATAACATCTCTTACGTGCGGCGATTGTGTTGCACGGAGGTAGTGCTTACATGTGCTTTGCAAAGCGTGCTCGCCGTGTGTATGCTAAATGTCATATTGCAGCATATCGTGCCTTTTAGTGCGCAGCGACTCCGTTTCCTCGCGCCACCCCAACTAGACAGTGCTCCATGTACATTGTTGCCACGCAAGATGCGAACCTCGCTTCCCCTCCCGTCGATAGTAGCAAAGACCCCTTTTTACTCGGCACCCCGGGTAAGCGTTCACTACACATACATGTGAACGAATCGGCATTGCTCACACTTGCTCACATCGCATGACACTAGGTGTCATCCTCAGGAATACTCGTGGCGTGTCCCACCCCTAGCCTATCTCTCCCATCCAGGTCTACAAGAAAATCATCGATCACATTGCGGACCTCTGGTTTTATGCGAAGCTCGATGATGGGCCTCCTACTGTGACGAGCTACCCCATTGCCTGTGCTTTCGCATACAACCCCTGGCGACCCACAGTCTAAGCCGCCCGGAGCCATCCCTTTGCCGGCGGAAGCAGACAGGTGACAAGAGTGTCATGCGGTGCGGGTTGCACAATGCCAACGACTCTTTCAAGACACGTGTGGGCCGTCCCTTCGCAAAGTACGCGTCGGCGCTCTGCAAGACCATAGTACTCACTGTGAGCATTGTGCGTGTCATCCCTGTGGCGGCCCGGATTCTGCATGCTCATCACCCCGGCCCGTCTAGTAGATGTATTCGCTTTGGCTATGAACGCCTCCCGTGACGGAGTTGAGCGGTAGTCTGCGCTACGCTGGACACCGAGCATCCGATCAGCCTCAGCAAATCATGCCGAGCTCTCCAATGTCGTGTTGAGCACCGAAGAGAAACTGAAGGGCGTCCGTGTCACTTTCAACCACGCTCCTGCCATGCAATGCTATAGTGAAGTTGTCTTCAGAGTTCGAGTATATCGCACGTCCGACGCACCCAATGGAGGATACCCAATCATTATGGACGTATGCGTCTGTACGTGCTTGCCAGTGTGCTGCACGTAAAAGTGCACTCACTGCACTGGTTGGCAGTGGTATGTGACCGTATATGGCGTCTCGGCGGCAGGACGGATGTGTCCGAACCCTGTGATTACCCGCAATGATTGAGATCGCGCTCTTACCGATTCCCGTGGGCCACCTTGCAATAGCGCGTGCGTTACTCCCAGTCTCTCCCGCGCTGTCGACCCCGCCACACCGACGACATGGGTACAAGCAAAGCCTCTACAGCGGCTGCCTTCCGCCCCCCTGCACACTCGGGCGAGATCAAAGTCGCCTTTCCACAGGACCATGTCATGCTATTGACCCTCAACCGCCCCAGAGCACTGAATGCGGTTTCGCCGACCATGAAGGGCGACATTGAGAGAGTACTCGACTGGTTCGACAGTGAGCCTAGCCTCTGGTAAGTGGGCACATCGCTGGGCGCGTGTATGATGACCTGACATGTAGCAGGGTGGTCATAATCAACGGCGAAGGGCGGATATTCTGCGCAGGTGCCGACCTCATCGCGTGAGTCCTGTAATTCCTTCACCCTGTCAGTGAGCCAACCACACAGCTCACAGATGGAACCAGACCAAAGGGGGAGGCACAAATGTAGATGAAGAGAGTGAAATGATCAACGACAAGCACGGCTTCGCAGGCATCTCGCGCAGGTCGACATCTAGCAAGCCCGTCATCGCAGCCGTACATGGTGGCGCCTACGGTGGTGGCACAGAGATGGTGTTAAATTGCGACCTAGTCATTGCGAGTGACGATGCTGTCTTCGCTCTGCCAGAGGTCAAGCGTGGCGTCGTAGCAGTTGCGGGTGGTTCGTCCAACTCTTATCGCTATGCATTCTGAAAAGAAGGTAGGCTTGATGATTGTACCAGGGATGCCTCGGCTGGCACGGATTGCTGGTCACCAGGTGAGCTATTGCACTGCATTCAAAGCTGAAGCTGAGGAGGAAGATTAGCTCGCAAGCGAGATGCTATTGCTCGGAAAGCCCATCAAGGCATCTGATGCTGCCAGTCGTTTCGGATTGTGAGCACCCACACGCATAGATTACCTCGGAGGGCTGACAGAATGTCTGACTCGCACACAGTGTCAACAAGGTCGTCCCCAGGGCCGAGCTGCTCCCAACGGCGCTGGCCTGGGCCGCCGAGATCACCTCGAACTCACCGGACTCGGTGCAGAGCACGAAACGTGCGTTGCTGCTGACAAACCAGTTCGCTAACGTGGAAGACGTGGTCACTGCGCATATCCAGTCAAAGGAGAGCAAGAGGCACTTTACAGGCAAAAATATGAAGGTGCGCTCTGTCCTTATTTGACCTTGAGCTTGGCTGATAGGGTTTGGCTGACATAGGAGGGATTGATGGCGTTCTCCGAGGTACGACGGTGTTTGATTAACACACCTGTTTCAATGGCTTATAGTTTGCATGGCAGAGGCGGAAGCCCCTCTGGGGCAGCCCAGCCAAACTTTGAGTGGCCCTGTTGAAAGTCGCACTTGCTCGTCAAGAAACTGACTCGGATGCTATAATGTTTGAATTTGTACCTGTTAGTAGCTTGGTTGGCAACCCCGTTGTCCTTTACCTTGTGGGAGAGGAAAAGTGAGGATTGAGTGTATGTAGCATTCTCATGAATGGTACATACCAGTACCCATCACGGTATTTCACTTATGATTGCAGCTGACGACCCGGTGGCGCGTCAGGGAGCGCAGATAGGATCGGACGTTGGACGCGGCTCACGTGAGCGTGCATGTCGCTTTCGAGTCGCGGGCGCTAGCGACAAGCCGTCTTCCGTATGCCCGACTCTGCCGATAACAGCTCGCCGCCGCCCAGCCTCTCCAGCAAGGACCAGTCTACGTTCGAGAAATGGCGACTTACCTTTGGTATCATCACCGGCTTGGGTGTCACCGCCGACGAACGCAAGGCCGAGCTCGAGCAACACCAATGGCGGACGTGTGAGAGGTGGAAGAGGTACCTCATGAATTACAGTCAGTCCTTTCCGTCGCCGATGCAGAAATAGCTCATCGTGTCAAACCGTGAACCCTAGGCCCTGCGGTTGTCTTCATGCTCAATCATCTTAAACTCGCCGGCGCGGCTGTGTCAGAAAAAGACGTGCTCTGCGTGCCCTGCGACTATACACGCGCAGGCGGCTTTCACCCTGACGCTGGCGCCGTCATTATGTGCCAGGGCAGGTTCTTCAGCAAGTCACACATGGAGGACACACTTGTGCACGAGCTCGTTCATATGTACGATCACGCCAAGTTCCAGGTCGACTGGAACAACCTGAGACATCATGCCTGTAGCGAGGTACGTACCGCGACACGTATTTCTGCACGCCGCATCCGCGCGCCGCTCACGGAGAATGGAGCAGATTCGCGCGAGTAGTCTTGGAGGTGACTGCCGTTTCAGTCGTGAGCTCCGTCGAGGGTTTGTTGCATTCTCGAAGCAGCATCAGGTGCGATTGCATCCACGTACATTGGTTACAGAGGACGCATAATGACCGGTCCGCGATAGGCGTGTGTACGGCGTCGGGCGATTCTCTCTGTGCGTGCGAACCCCGCCTGTCCAGATGAAGCAGCAGCGGAGAGAGCGGTCAACGAGGTATGGGACAGCTGCTTTGCTGATACACGGCCATTCGACGAGGTGCGTGAGTGTGTTCCCAAGTGCAGCACAAGTCTGACAACTCTTCACGGAAAGATCTACTAGACGGGATGGGACTTTAGCATGCGACGGATCGAGTGAGCCAAATGGGTGGACCTTGTGTCTTCTGGCGTGGCATCGAACGGCAGCCGGGTGTGGAAGCGGACACCGTGAGGTGATACATTGTTGCCGGAGTTATTTATGAACTCTGTGTGATCGCGACAGGCGACTTGTATTCCGCACTGTCCCCTCAGGCTCTGGGAGCGTATTGTAGAAGTTGCTAGAGCAGCGAGTAGGCGTAGGGACGACCTGATGTAGCAATCGAGACCGAGCTGGGCGGAGGAGGCTCCCCGCGCCCAGAGGGGCTTCTCGGCAGAAGCATGGCCAATTGCAGCTAATTACCTGATTTGTTCGGCGGCTGACGCGAGCTGGAAGGTTCGGCGAAGAAGCGCCGCCAGCCGCCCGTCCATAAAACCGTGGGCAAACGACTGCTACCTCCCCGCGCAACGTTTGCTACGTTCCCCTTGCTCATCCCCCTCCCGTCGTCCTCAAGCTCTCCAAAAGTACTCTTACGACTCTTGTCCAGTATGTTCGCCGCAGTCAGGTAGGCTTCGTCGCTGTCCTTGTGTTGCGTGAGCTTGCACAGACTTCCTTGCCTTATCAGTGCCCTCGTTGCCCTCGCCCCCTTTGCGGCTGCGTTCGTCTTGGAGACCCCGACCAACTGGCAGACCAGCACCGTTGCCAATGTCAGCTGGGCCATGTCCTCCGGTGACCCCAGCTCGTTCTCGTTCGAGCTCGTTAACCCGGACGTCTTCCACAACGCGTACGCCATTGGCAGCAACATCCAGTCGAACGCACAGTTCTTCTCTTTCGAGATGCCCACCGTAGAACCAGGAGCTGGCTACTACTTGCAGGCTGTCAACGTGACGTGAGTAATGCGTTTCAACAGGCGTGGTGGTGGCTGACCTGAGGCATGTAGTAACATCAACGACGTGTACGCGGAGAGCGGCGAGTTCTCTATTGGCGCCGCCCCTGCAACGTCGTCCTCGTCGGGCTCCTCTACCGCCAGCAGCGCTTCTACGTGAGCAGTTCGCAAAACCTCTCGCGTCCCATCTGATTTCTTCCTCAGGTCTGGCGCCAGCTCTGCCACCTCGGCAGTGTCTGTAACATCCTCCGGTTCGTCGTCCGACGTCGCAAGTACTGACGCGACTTCTTCCACATCTGCTGGGAGTGCTGCCGAGACTTCCACTGACACCTTCAATGGCGCGTCGCGCTTTGATATCAGCCTTGGCTCTGTCGCCGTCGCTGCGATTGGCGCCATTGCGGGTGCTTTCGTCGCCCTCTAAGGAGGTGGTGATTTAGTGACAGTACTATGTCTCCTTTATCTTCCATGGACAGTCTGGGTTTCATTTTGTTCCTTGGTATACCTTGGCATTGGACGAGCACGGACAGTATGGACTTTCTCCCTCACATTTAGGACTTTGCACACATAATCCCATTCTACGAACCTCATCACCTTTGTCTTGTTACTGGGTCGAATCTATCATCCGGTTGTGCCACTCGTTTATTCTTACATGAGACACTTTTAATGCTGACTTGAAGTTGTAATTCCAGTCAATGACTGGGGTGCCGTGACGAAAATCAGTATTTGTCAAGGTGGGGACATGAATCACTTGCATTTGCATTTGTGACATTTTAGTCAACTTATCATTCTCGTGGTAGCTCACTGCACATTACACAGTCAACGAAGTGCTCGTAGGTGGACCGCAGTGTGGCTTGTGACCCGGGGTGAATGAGCAGTTCATGTGCGAGCTGATATGCCGCTCGCGTTTGGGTGCCCGCGAGATGAACGGCCTCTTGGACTGCAAGCGAAATGCGAACTCGTCGGCCCGGTGGAGACCCGCAGAGGCAGGTGGCTGCTGAGTCATACATCCAAATAGGGAAATGAGTCTCCCGGCAAAATAAAGTAAATGTCTTGCGCGAGCAAGACTCCAACTTGCGCGCCTGGAGATAGAGATGCTAATGACTTCTGGCAGCATAACCACTGAAACACAAAGGCATTATATGTGCCCAGACGATATTAGTCATGTATGCCACTCTTCATACCCCCCATAAACCACTAAGTCCGGCACCCATCGTGCAGACCCGACTGCTACCTGCGAGACAGCCGGAATCCAAGTAAGAAACAGTGAAAATGAAGCCACAAATTGAGAATTAACTCTCTAAGTGTAAGCTAGCATGCACTTTATTGTTTAGATGTTGTTACTTGTAGTAACCTACCGAGTCCATTCTGACTATAGTCTAATCCCATATCAATGCCATCCAGATGCCATTCAAGCCCATTTAGATACATACACCACTGATATAGTCCTTCTAGTATCACTACATACATCTCTAACGCTAATGTAGCGTGGCGACAGACGAAAGGCACATAAGGCGATATACTCGGTATAGAGGGCACGTGATGAGTTTGCGTGCTGCCTGCGGTTTGACTCGCGGGCCGAAGCTATTCGGCTGATCGTGGGCGGACCACAGAACCGGTGTGAACACAGTGCACAGGCACCGAAACGCAGTCTGGGTGCATGGCCGATGGCGAGCCGACTGCGAGCTGGCTTCGCGAACTGGTCACGATCGCCGCGGATCGCAGTCCGTCCACGCGCATCTCGTTGGCCGTGTAGATTGACTGGTTGTACATGCTATGCTATTGTGAATCACACAGGCAAATGTGCGGCACAAGTAAATTGCGAAAGCCAAAATGAAGCCGGGGTCGAATCGGCGGCCTGTGCAAATTACGTAAGCAATATTAGCACCACGCTCTAACCAACTGAGCTAACCGGCCACGTCCACCACCCAGAGTAATTGATCATACCCAGCGCGTGATATCCCTCCTGCCCTCTTTCGCAGTTACCACGTCGCGTGTCTGGCGCGCGCAACATTATCCCTACTTCCGCTGCCGTCATGTCCTTGTCGAAGAAGGATGAAGAGAGTGGTCTCAGCACTTATTACAACAATAAGACCACTGTCATCCAAGAGGCACGCGTCTTCAACGAATCTCCCATTAGCCCGCGAAGATGCAGGGCACTGCTCACCCGGATCGTATTCCTGCTCTATGTTGGAGAGACGTTTGGGACGCAGGAGGCGACGACGCTGTTCTTTGGGACCACAAAGCTGTTCCAGCATAAGGATGTGAGTGTCCCTCTGGGAGTAATCAGATATGCGCTATGCTTACCTGCGGCACGTAGAGCGCACTCCGGCAGATGGTCTACCTGGCGATCAAGGAGCTCGCTAACACGGCGGAAGATGTGATCATGGTGACGAGCAGCATCATGAAGGACATGCAGCCCAACTCCGAAGTCATCTACAGGCCAAACGCGATTCGTGCACTGTGCCGCATTATAGACGTGCGTTGTACACTCGTCTGCGAACGTATACTGACAGACTGACATGGCGTGCAGCCTTCGATGGCTCAAGGTGTCGAGCGGTTCTTCAAAGCTGCGATCGTCGACAAGAACCCGTCTATCTCATCTGCTGCGCTCGTCTCGGCGTACCATCTCTTCCCCAACGCGAAGGACGTTGTGAAAAGGTGGGTGAACGAAGCGCAAGAGGCAGTTAGCGGCAAGCCCTCTGGCTCCTTCTTTGGTGGAAACACTGGTGGTGGATACCTAGGATGGGGTGGCTCATCTTCGCAGCAAACCAATGGCTACTCCCCCGTGCCGTCCACCAGCAACATCACACAGTACCACGCACTGGGTCTGCTCTATTTGATCCGTCAGCAGGATCGCATGGCGGTCACAAAGATGATTCAGCAACTTGGTGGTGGTAAATCAGGTGCTGGAACGACGCTGAAGAACCCTATGGCGTTGTGTATGCTGATCAGATATGCCTCCAAGATCATGGAGGAGGATCCAAAGTACGCATAGCAGCCTCTACAACCGACAGCAAATGAGATAACGTTGGTTGCAGCATGCAGCGGCAAATGTTCGACTTGCTGGAAGGCTGGCTGCGTCACAAGAGCGACATGGTGAACCTCGAGGCTGCCCGCGCCATCTCCGAGATGAAGGGCGTCACCGCTCAACAGCTCACAAGGTCGATCGCAGGTATGCACCGTTGTCTGTGGCTCCCAATACCATGCTCAATAACGGGATGTAGTGCTACAACTCTTCCTCTCCTCACCAAAATCAACACTGAAGTTCGCGGCAACTCGGACATTGGCTACACTTGCTGTGACCCACCCGCAAAGCGTGGCCGCTTGCAACATGGACTTGGAAAACCTAATCTCTGACCAGAACCGCAGTGTCGCTACCTACGCCATCACGACGCTGCTCAAGGTGCGATCCTTGATCTATCATGAGGGACATCTCACTGAACCATACTCAGACTGGCAACGAGGCCTCGGTAGACCGCCTCATGAAGCAGATCACGGGCTTCATGAGCGAGATCAGCGATGAGTTCAAGGTCATTATTGTAGACGCCATACGTTCTCTATGCCTCAAGTTCCCGGCCAAGCACGCATCCATGCTCGCGTTCCTCTCCGGTGTACTCCGCGACGAAGGTGGTTACGACTTCAAGCGCGCTGTCGTTGAGGCTATCTTTGACATGATAAAGTTCATCGGGGACTGCAAGGAGCAGGCGCTCTCACACTTGTGCGAGTTCATCGAAGACTGCGAATTCACGAAGCTCTCTGTGCGCATCTTGCATCTACTTGGTGCCGAGGGCCCGAAGGCACCCCAGCCGACAAAGTACATCCGGTACATCTACAACCGTGTTGTCCTCGAGAACGCGACGGTGCGCGCTGCAGCGGTAACGAGCTTGGCGAAGTTCGGTCTCAACGGTTTGGATGCGAAGCTGTCTAACAGCGTCAGGGTCCTCCTCACGCGGTGAGTTCAAATGAGTATAATGTTAGCAGAATATTGAACAAATGTTGTAGCTGTCTGGACGATGTCGACGACGAGGTCCGGGATCGTGCGGCACTTTACCTCAAGGTATACGAGGACCCTCCACTTGTGGGCACCTACGTGAAAGAAGGTAGCATTGTAGAGTTCTTGATCACGCCGTGGCACTCAAGCGATTACACAGAATCGATCTTCTCTCTCGCTGCTCTCGAGACCAAGTTAGTCTCGTACCTCAGCGACTCTGACTTGCTAGCCACGCCCTTTGACACTTCGTCAATACCCAAAGTCAGCAAGGAGCAAGCTGCTAAGGAGTCTGCTCGTGTGTATCATAATGCCACATATACTTGTCTATGCTCACACATATAACAGGTCCCAGTAGCTTGGAGACTATCGGTGTTCCCTCGACATCAAAGGCAGCGACTCCTCCACCCCAGACGGCCGCTGAGGCACAATCGGCATATGCGCAGCAACTGGCAGACGTGCCCGAATTCACAGAGTACGGCCCGGTGCTCAACAGCAGTGCCAAACCTTCCCAACTCACGGAGGCGGAAACGGAATACCAGGTGTCATGTGTCAAGCACATCTTCAAGGAACACATCGTCTTCCAGGTACATATATATACTTCTTTCCCTCGACTGTGGTTTTCGGCTAATCTAATCTGCGATAGTTCAATGTGGCGAATACGATCCCGGACACAGTTCTGGAACAGACGTCGGTTGTGATGCAATCACAATCAGACTCTGGACTCACAGAAGACTTCATCATCCCACTGCCGACGCTATCGCAACAAACATCCTCTGGTATTGTGTACGTATCGTTCTCGCGCAACAGCCCAGAAGAATATACTTTGGCATCCTTCCAATGTGTCCTCAAGTTCGTCAGCAAGGAGGTGGACCCGTCAACCGGCGAGCCCGAGGAGGAGGGTTACGAGGACGAGTACCAGCTAGAAGAGACGGAGCTTGTTGCGGGCGACTACATTATCCCCAGCTACGCGACGTTCTCGTCAGAGTGGGATCGTTTGCGCGATGGGGCCACAGCGACGGACACCTTCGCACTGTCTGCGATGGAGTCTATGAAAGGTACGCTCGCTCCGAGTCTAGATATAGCGGTATCTCATGCATGTGGCAGCTGCCTGCGACTCCATCATCGAGATTCTCAACATGCAGCCCCTCGGCGGTACGGAGGAGCCTTCAAACCCGACCGTTCATACATTACAACTGTCCGGGCTGATCCCTGGCGGAGGCGGAAAGGTCCTCGTGCGGTGCCGGATGGCGTATTCGAAGGCGCAGGGCGTGACCCTGGAACTGGCTGTCCGTGCGGAGCAGGAGGCGGCGTGCGGGCTTGTGGTTACGGCTATCGGTGGCTGATTTGCCGGCTGTTGCGTAGCGCGTGTAGAGGAGGCCTTTCGGTGTCGTTGGATGTGTATCGGACGTTTGTCGTAAATTCCCAGTATCTATTTGTGCATGAGAGTAGGCGTGTCGGGGTGGTGGTCACCGAGATTCTAGTCGCGGCGTTGGTCCCACCGCAGGACGTTCCTCGACGCGTAATGGAGTGAGAAAAAAAGCTGTTATTTGTACTGAGCGTGGTCGGTTCCGCGGCTCTCCTGCGACTAGCGAGTCGAAACTCTGGTGCCACCCTCCTTTCACAAAAGCACACGATGCTGCCTGTGTGTTTCACCCCTGTCGTTGCAGCGAAGCTCCTGGATGCCACGTAGGCATCATTTCAGCCGCCTCCTGCTCTAAACCCGCATGTCCTTGTAGTCGTACGACCAACCAGGCGCACATTTATCGCAATTTTTGGGATTACCCCAACCACTACGCCTCATATAGCGGCGAGGCGACTCCGATCACAGGTGCAATCGCCGGCCGTTGACTGCAGTTCCGCTTGGCCAGTCAAAGAGGCCCCGAGTTGTCGCAGCACTACACCGGCGCAAGTCTAAGGGCGAGGATGTCAGGCCCGACACTACCGACTGCCAGGGCGATCCAAGTCGACACTCGCGGAGCAGTCATATTGGACGAGGAGTCTCCCGACGTGCGTTGCTCATTCGCCGGTCACATTTCGTCATTGTTGATCACAGTACAACATAGACTCGCGACAGCCGGGGCATCTACCTTCCTAATTACATTGAGCCCGTGTCCCATATTGCCGTCGACGTGCGTCGTACGACCTTCATATCCACTCCTTGCCTCTGATCGTCATTCTGCAGATTGGCGGCTCGTTGGCCAAGGTTGTCTACTTCACTCGATCACCGGAGCCGCCAAGGTCACCATCGGTAGCAGCAACACGGGGGTCGAGTGTCGCCAGCAATGTCTCCACTCCTATCTCATCCTCACCGCCTCGAGACACACCCATCTCTGGCTCTCCCACTTTCAACGCGAAGCTCAATGCGAAGCTGAATGGCGCTCTTACACCAGCCGTGCTTGAGAACGCCCATGCGAGCCCGTCCACAGATGACTATGCCATCCTGGACCACCGCTTCCTGCAGGGCTCGCTCTTCCGGCGAGCGTCCGTACAGCACTTCCCCGGCGGGCAGCTGAACTTCGAACGCTTTGAGACGGAGCACATCGACGCCTGCGTCGAGTTCATCCAGGGGTTGATAGAGCACAGCGCCGCGCTGAACGGTGTGCCCATCGACGAGATGCGGCGGTCGGTCAAGATCATGGCGACGGGCGGGGGCGCGCACCGGTTCTACGAGCTCTTCGGCGCAGAGCTGTGCGTCGAGGTCCGGCGGGAGGATGAGATGGAGTGCCTCATCGAGGGCCTCAAGTTCATCACGCTCATCCCGGACGAGGTCTACTACTTCTCCGACGAGCTCATCGAGGCAGTGTCCCACCCCAGCGGTACCCTTGAGCGGCCGAGTCCGAACCCGCCCAAGTACGCGGTCACATTCGTCCAGGACCCGACGCCGCAGCTTCCGTGCCTGCTCGTGAACATCGGATCGGGGGTGTCAATCATCAAGGTAGATGAGGATGGGACGTTCGAGCGAGTAAGCGGGACAAGTCTGGGAGGAGGGACACTATGGGGGCTTCTAAGCCTGTTGACGCCTGCAACGACTTTTGACGGTGAGTGAGCAGCACGTCAGGATCTGCCCTCTCGCGTGATCGTCCTCTCATTGTCACTATTTCCCCCCCAGAGATCCTCGAGTTGTCTGAGAAAGGAGACAACTCCAAGGTTGACATGCTGGTCGGAGATATCTATGGGTCAGATTATAGCAAGCTCGGATTGAAGTCAACTATGATCGCTAGTTCTTTCGGCAAGGTATTCAAGAACCACGGGCAGAAGGGCACGTTCACACCGGAAGACATCTCGAAGAGCCTGCTCTATGCAGTATCTAATAACATCGGTCAGATAGCGTGCGTCAGGTGTCGCATCATATCTGCCATCTATATGTGTTGACGCGAACTGGATGGCGCAGCTACATGAATGCAGAGAAGTATAACCTCGACCGCATCTACTTTGGGGGGTTCTATATCCGGGGTGCGCTACCGCCCCACCTTGACAATCTCCCTGTTCATCTGACTGATTGTCCCGCGGGCACAGGCCATGCGGCGACTATCAGCACATTGTCGTATGCTATCAGGTTCTGGAGCAAGGGCACGAAGCGCGCGATGTTCCTCCGGCACGAGGGATTCCTGTGAGCAGTGCTTCTTCCCTTTGACTCGAGTGCACCCGGTCCGAGGCTGACCATGTCTGTGCTTTTATAGTGGTTCGATAGGAGCGTGGATTAAGAATATTGGAGAAGAGCAAGACGATGTCCCGATGTAATGCATCTAATTGCTGCCAGTTCCCATGCCAGGGAGAGTTTATAATGGTATCTAAGAGCCTGATTCATCTGTGGGACAATGAAACCTTGTACAGTAGACACACCTTACATTCTACGACTAACAGGGCCTGACCCTGAGTGACACATGTGTGAATGTGAAAGACGCCACTCCAAACAATGTCTCGTCTCGGTGGTTCGACAACAGTGATAGGCATAATCCAGACAACACACCGGATCATTGTTGGTTACGGCATCGGACATGGGTTTGTGGGACTCGGGACGTAAGGAGTTAACGTTACCGTCTGCTGACGGCACAGCTGCAGGCCGCCGAGCCTGTAGCTAACTCTGGCGCTCCGAATGGTGCACTGCTTGAGCTCTATTTGCGACCGTTCCTCCTGGTGGTTTGGACAAGTCGCTGGACGGCGTTGCAGCGGTCAAACTTAGTGCGTCGGTGGAGGGCAATGCAGACTTCGAAGCCAAAAGGAGTACTTAACGTCATCGGGATTGAAAGGAAGTGAATAAGATCATCTATCAGATCTGATATTACTTATTCGCCTTCAGTGGTTATCTATATACTCCGAAGCGGGTTGAGCAGCCAAATGGCACAAGACATCGAGAGGCCTCGCAGAAACCGAGCGCAGCAACAGCCTGAGGAGAACCGGGATGACAGCAGAAAGCCATGTCACAGGCGCCCATAAGGCCAACAAGCGCCCACGTGGCCAGGTTGTGAAGGATGGTCATGGATGAACACACAGGCACCGCTTTACAAGTCCTAACCAACTGTCGCATTTCCCTCCCCGGGCGCCCGCCACTGTTCGTTTGGCCGTCGCCGTTGTCGTTGGCGGCGAGGACGACGGCGGGTATGCTGTTGAAGGCGGGCGGGTTGGGGACGGATGTAAGGTAGCGGCCACGGCCGGAGTGATGTTACAATTTGAATGCACCGTGGGACAGTTGTCTGCTCTCGGACAGCTGCATAAGTGTCCACCTGCTTAATTTTCCTGCTTAAAGAGCCGAACTGCCCCCCTAGAGCGCACGCTTTGTTACTGTCCCCGTCTCCGTCTCCTCCTCCCATCGTCCGCCATGCTCCCCTCCCCTCCTGCATGGTCCCAGGACGACCTTTCACCCTCCGCAACGTCCATCAATCCTGAACTTCACTCCCAACAACGCCCCGCAGAAAGGAAGTCTGCCTCCACTTCCCCAGATACCATGGATCAGCCAAAGAAACCCCGTCACCGTCACTCTGCCTTCCAGCTCGCCGCACTCAACGAACTATACGATAAAAACGAACATCCTTCGCTGGAGGAGCGCACATCTCTTGCAGAGCGTCTTGGCATGTGAGTTTCGTTGTCTTTGTCTCCATCGCCGTCATATCTCTATGCGACCTCCTCCCCCTTCACAAATGCTCACACCTCTATAGGGAGACCAAGACAGTCAACTCCTGGTTCCAAAACAAGCGTGCGTCGTGCAAGAAGCGTCATAAAGGCGCCGCAATGACTACCGTACCTGTGAGCGCCGGCGCTGGCTCGAGTGCAAGTAGCGCGTCAATGAAGAAGAGCAGCGGCAACAGCTCCGTCGAACTTCCGCCCATCTCAGCTCTCATTGCATCCGTATCTTCTCGCTCGGGTTTGGGTCTTGGCCCGCCTCCCCGACAGCCTGAATATGATGAGTACGACGAGGAGGAATTCATCCGCCGATTACCGCTCGCACAGCAACAGCAGCTCTTCCATGCGGCTCATCAGCAACATTCACACTTTGACGTCCCAGAGCAGAATGAACGTCCAAAGGCCCGCTCACGGCCGTCGGCAGCACAAACTGAGGAATTGCGCAAAGTGTATGAAGTCAATCCGCACCCCTCAAAAGAGGCGCGGGAAGTATTGGGACACAAACTTGGCATGTGAGTATTGATAGGCTTCATTTTCGTTTCTTTGACATCTAGAATCGGACCTGCATTGCCTTCGCGATGGGGCATGATCTATTATGGGCGTCTATACCTCTGTCGTGCGATCAGGCCCGATCCAAAACAAGATGCTGATGCGAGCGTTTTCTTAATAGGCGCTATCAATCAGTCACAAACTGGTTCCAGAATCAACGCAGCATCGCGAAGAAGCGCAAGGACGAGGAAGATGCTCATGCAACCTCGCTCGTTGTGCATGCCGCTTCCTCGTCGAAGTCACGCATGTTCTCGCCGTTCCCACCTGCAGCGGGGGCGGCGCACCCGTCATTGTCATTATCAGTGCCCCCGGCGACCGGGCATCCCTCGTTATCCCTTCCGCTACCGCCGCAACACGCGGTCTCTGCCCCTCCACCTCGAGCACGTCGGTCATCGAGTGCTGCTCCGTTGAGCCGTGGGCATAATCTGAGCCATGGCTCGGGCCGATCGTTTTCTCGGCCGGTTTCGCCGCGCGTCTCGCCCTATCGCATGCCCTCCGATCGTTTACATGGTCCGGCTGGGGCACACGAGCGACCGCAACGACCCCGGCGCACGCGGCCTGAACCGCAACAGCTCGAGGCGCTGAAGAAGCTCTTCCGACGGACATCGACCCCGAGTATCGAGGAACGCGGTGCACTGGCGCTTGAGGTGGGTATGGACGTGGGGAAGGTCACCAACTGGTTCCGTAATCTCCGCCAGACTACACGGAAGCGGGCTGCTGGGGGTCAGCGAGAAGGCGAGCTTGAGGACGGTGAGCTCGACGCAGACGAGCAGGACGATCTGATGGACGTCGACGCGGACGATGTGAGCCTCGCGACATACCAGTCGAGGTCCGCAACGCCAATGTATTCGGCGGGCGTTCCGTCCTCCGTGTCGTCGCCGCTTGTGCACGCACTCCATCCCAGCCAAGCCCCGCCCCCATATTCGCTCGAGGATGCCCGCGAGGACGTGCCTGCGCCGAGGTATGAGCCGCGGTACACACCGCCCCCGCCCGTTGAGCGGCCAAGCGAGGAAAGCCTGCGCCAGCTGTACACGTATGCGCGCGCGATGCGCCAGCGGCCCGCGCAGTTCAACGAGCACAGTTCGAGCTCGGACCCGGACACGTATGCGGACGGCGATTCGCACATGGGCAGCGAGGAGGATATGCAGGAGGCGGTTACGCCGAGCCCGGAGAGCTCGCCTCCCCCTCTGGTTGCGCCCGCGGTGTTTGGCGCGGGACATAGGGCGGTAGATGTGAAGAAAGCGTCGGTGAAGCCGGAGACGGGGGTGAAGGTTGAAGATGCATTGTTGCTCCTAAGCTTCCACCACCATGCCGTGCAGTGAAGCTGAAAGCCGAAAGAAGTACATTGTGAGTGTTATTGCAGCTCGTTTCGCATGTCCTTGACGCTAACGAGTGTTGTTCTTCGCAGAAAGCTATTATCGTTGTAGTATTACTGTACGTCCGGGACGTTTTGCATCGTAATGCGTCTTGCACCCCTGTCCATAACGTAACAGTTGTCGTCATTCCACAGCATTCCACATAGCATAGTAAGTCGTCTCCCCGTTGTAGCAAGTTTCATCATGTGTTCTGCGTGTGCGCTGTTTGACACGCCCCCGCAACCACTACTTAGTTTCAAGATTATTGCCTAGTCCTGTTATTCTTTAACTATATGATTGGTGTTTCCGTTTTATCACGTTGGGCTTTAGCGACGAGAAACAATTGTGAGATGTGATTTTGTTATTGCCATTGGTACGGTACCTGCGTGCGATGGGATCTAGGATGAGCGGAAGAGAATCGACTCGGACTCGGTTGAGGTGTGTCAAATATTATATCATGCCTTGTTCGTGCATCCGCTGACCGAGTTCCAATCCAGTGCCAGCTTGTCATCAATGTGTGTTCATCTATGTGATCAGTATTTTCACCTCAAGCTTTCCACTTCATCGACGTCAAGGTAGTGCAACACAATATTGTCGGCACATCGCAAGTTCGCTGCAGCATTCGATACGGGCGACAGGGTCTATGACCGCTCGCGACCTGCCTCTCCAATTGTCGGTCGACATGTACTAACTTGGACATGCATGTACATGAAGGTGAAGTAACTTCGTTGGGATTGACATGGCGGTAAGAAGAAGGTCATCGAATTTGAATACTGTCGCGTTCATTTATTGATGATCAACCATTCCATATCAATGTTGCCCACCTCAATGCTTCCCAATGCCAGCCATACCCACTGCACACCAGCCGTTCTGGTTGCCATCAAGCGCCCAACGTGTTGAATGCGGGGCCCCGGCCGATTGACTGGCCCGGATCAACGGGTGCATCCCCATAGCCGGATCCTCAGCCACCCGTCTCGGCCGTCGCCCGTCCTCCGAGTCGTCCAAGGCGCATATACTTAGCTAGTGCCCCTGCTGCTCGTCGCCAGAATGCCCACCATGTCGAGCGCACTGCAAGGGGCGCGCTCTGCACTACAACTCCCCCGCTCGCTCTCAGCTCGAGCGATGAGCATACTCAACCACACCGACCTCCCGGAGCTCCCGCTGTCCGCCCCTTCACCTCAGGACGAAGATAGTGCTTTTGCAGAACGCGTTGCTTCTGTCGAGAAGTACTTCGCGCTCCCTCGATTCTCAGGCATCAAGCGCAACTACTCCGCTACGGACGTCGCCTCCAAGCAGGGGTTTCTCCCGACTCTCCCGCTCCCCTCTGCACTCACAGCGGACAAGCTATGGAGGCTCTTTTCAGAGAGGAGCAAGGAGGGCAAGCCCGTGCATACGATGGGCGCGGTTGACCCCGTACAGATGACACAGATGGCGCGGTGGCAGGAGGTCCTGTATGTGAGCGGATGGGCGTGCAGCAGCTTGCTCACTACGGGCAGTAACGAGGTTGGGCCTGATTTAGGGTGTGTCTTATTACTAGCATGATTATCACGCATGCTGAGCATGCACAGCGATTACCCGTATACTACTGTGCCCAACCAGGTCGACCGGTTATTCCGTGCTCAACTACACCATGACCGCAAACACTACGATGAACGCGTACAGATGGGGGCGGAGGCACGGGCGAAGACTCCATACATCGACTACCTTCGGCCTATCATAGCGGATGCAGACATGGGGTGTGGCACATCACCCCTTCAGTGCCCATGAGATAATTGAATGTATGCGTCTGCTACAGACACGGCGGCCAGTCCACCGTCATGAAGCTCACCAAGCTCTTCGCCGAATCCGTAGGTCCCTTTCCTCAACTCCGCTCTCTCTGCCTTCAACCTTTCCCCCGCCGCAGGGCGCATCTGCGATTCACTTCGAAGACCAGCTCGTCGGCGGCAAGAAGTGCGGGCACCTCGCAGGCAAAGTACTCGTGCCCACCTCGACACATATTGCGCGGCTCGTCGCCGCGCGGTTCCAGCTTGACCTCCTGCAGCATCCGATGCTGCTCATCGCGCGCACGGACGCGGAGTCCGCGCGCCTCATCTCGAGCACCGTCGACGTGCGCGACCACCAGCACATCCTCGGTGTCGCTGCAGATAGCTGGGGCGAGCGCCGGGCACTCGCGGAGGCTGTTGAGGAGGCGGAGGCGAGCGGCGCCAGCGCGGCGGAGGTTGGGAAGGTGGAGAGCGAGTGGTTGGAGAGGAACAAGCTATTGACGTTCGACCAAGGTGAGTAGTGTATGCTAGCACGCGGATGTACCTGCGTGCTTATTGGTGGTGTTACCTAGCGGTTGTGCTGGCCATTGAGAGAAGCAGCATCCACGATAAGACTTCTGCCATCCGCGGCTACAGGACCGCCGTCGAGGGCAAGTCGAACGCCGACGCACGGGACATTGCGAAGGACATTCTCGGTGAACCAATCTTCTTCAACTGGGACTGTACGTACCTCCGCGCCGCTCTCCCTTCCCTTTACCTGACAGAGTGCCGTACTCAGTGCCCAAGACGCGCGAAGGCTATTACCACTTCACGGGAGGCATCGAGGCCGCGATCAAGCGCGAGCTGGCGTTCGCGCCGTACGCGGACATGATGTGGCTGGAGACGAAGCGGCCGGACCTCGAGCAGGCGCAGGGATTTGCGCGCAGGATACGGGAGACGTTCCCTGGCAAGTACGTCGATAGTCGGCATCGGTATATGCTTGATGATGTACTGACACGGGGCCCAGATGGTTTGTATACAACCTGAGCCCTAGCTTCAACTGGTCGGCGCAAGGGTACTCGGACGGCGCGCTGAAGAGCTTCGTTTGGGACCTCGCGAAGGAAGGGTGAGTACCCTCTCCATCCCACCCCACCTCATTCACTCACATCATCCGTACCCAGCTTCGTCCTGCAGCTGATCTCCCTCGCCGGTCTACACCTCAACGCCGCGGCGACCGCCGAGCTTGCGCAGCGCTACCAGAGCGACGGCATGCTCGCCTATGTCGAGCTCGTGCAGCGCAAGGAGAAGGAGCTCAGCTGCGACGTGCTCACGCACCAGAAGTGGAGCGGCGCCAACTACATCGACCGAATCCTCACGACGCTCTCCGCCGGCTCGTCGAGCACATCCTCCACTGGCAAGGACTCGACAGAGAATCAATTCTGAACATTCAATACCTGCGCGTTTCACATACCTTTCGCAACAATGAAGATGCATCATTGACATAGGTATTTGCAATTGATCTACGCCACGGCGCGCAGCCGCCCCGCGCCTGGCGGGTATGTATTACACACTACTTACTGGCGGTTGGAGAGAACGGATCTATGTAATATAACAATACGACTGCGTGCAAACGTGATATCGTGCGCACAGCGGGGTTATGTGAGTATGCAGTCTCGAGAATACGTGAGTGATTAGCCAAATAGATACCAGGAGGCCGTGAGGAGGTCAGAACGCGAAGAGCGGATGCGAGGACGAGAGCAGACACGGGTCAGTATGGCGGGTGGTACAGTTGAGAAGGGGAGCACGCAGAGCAACTGCTCATCGTAGAGTTCGATAATCCTCACTCGGATTGGTCTAGTCCGTGGTATGGGTACGACAGCTGGGCCGGGAGCGCGAACGAGTTCTGCTTCGGCGAAACGATCTCGAACTGGGACACATCGAAGCTCGACCTGCTCTCCGTCGACTCGACCGAGTGCCGCGCGGACAGCACGCCGCCCTTGGGCGGGGAGTCGGCCGGTGTGAGCCGCCCGTTCTGGCGCGGCGGCGAGGACGAGATCGTTGACATGGACGACGTGCTCGGGCTCAGCCGCTGCCGCGTCGACATCCGCCGCGTGCCGCTGTTCAGCAGGGTCGACTGGCTCGAGCTCGAGGAGCGCTTCCGCAGCGGTGCCTGCGCAAACTCTTCCGGCAGCGCAGGACTGGGCGGTATGTCGACCAGCGTGGCGGACCCGGAGGACAGCACAGAGCCGCGCCGCATGCCGACGGTCGACCCGTCGACGAGGCTCGGCCGGCGGCGCTTCATCCCGGCGTCCTGCAGGAGCTCCTGGCTGGAGCGCGGCGTACTCTGGGGCGACACCGCCGCGTGCGCATTCTGCGCGGCGAGGCTCCCATTCACAGACTTCCACGACTTGAGAATCGACTTGCGCACGCTGCCGTTGCGGTCTGCTGGGAGCGCCGGCTGTAGCTGCGGGGAACTGTTCGGCGAGGGAGAGGGCGACGTGGACGCGGACAGCGGCGGGAGGAACGACGACGACGCCATGGCGCTCGCGGGTAGCGCAGGCGACGGCTGGCGCGATACATCACCGGACAAGAACTGCATGCTCCGTATCGACGACTTGCGCTTCCGAAGCCTCGGCGGCGAGTCTCCCAGCTGATCGGACAGCTGCGGCGACTTGGTCGACTGGCGCGACATGCGGCGCTGCTCGTGCGGGTCATTCGGCGACGACCGCCCGGACTCGGGCCCCGACAGCGAGAGCTTGCTGTTTGTCTTACGCCACAGCTTCTTGATGCTCTTCATACTCATCAACGGCACCGTCTTCGCGCCCTTCTCGCTCTCCTCCTCGGAAACGGAGGAGTCGAGCGAGAACCGGCTCGACGGCGTCTGCGACTTCGCCCGCGTCTCCGGGTTGTAGGACATCGTTTTTTGCGGAAACGGCGGCCGCGAGGCGCTGCGCGGCCGGTCGTCGTAGAACGTGTCGCTGCCATGCTCCACCTCAATGCGCGTCGCCTCAGCTGCCGTCGGAAACCTGCCAAACGGGTCGGGCGAGAGGGGGATGACGGGCGAGTTGGAGCCGTCGGGTCTGAGCAATGTCGGCGGCATCAGTGGGGGGTAGAGCTCCTCCTGCTCGCGCTGGCGAACTAGGCTCTCATTGGATATGGTACCAGAGCGCGAGCGGGGAACTAGAGCTCCCATCGGGGGTTCTGTCGAAAGCCCGTTGAACGCAATGCGGGGTGGCGATGAGGGGGTGTCCTGCTCGTCCATCGGCGACATTGAGTCTATCGCGCTCGAGGCATCTGTTCCACGGCGTGCGGAATATGGAATAGAAGGCCATTGCGCGCCTTCCTGTGCTTGCGCTGTTACCGGTGCACTGAAACGACGTTGAGCGAATCATCGAGGGGCGTGATCACGCAATCGAATCTCACCTGTGACTAGTTCTGAGGTCCGGTCTTGATGGCGAGCCACCGAGCCTCGGAGGTGCAAGAGTAGCAGAGTGCAATCCCCGTGTGGGGGAGTCTTCGAAGGCCTCAGTCTGCAGTTGTCTCGGCGAGAGCTGAACAAGGCTCTGTGACTCAAACGTATCAGCTAAGGAGGCTAATCAGCAGTAAAGAGAAGTCATCTACCTTCTCAAGTTCGTCGAGTTGTTTCTTCATGATAAATTGACTCCGTCGGCGGTCATAAGGGTCATTTTCGTCGAACTGTAAACCTGCCTGAGCACGATGCGTGCAAGGAACATCTCGAAGACACACCTCGTCATCATCAACGACCAGCCCAAGATCGAGGTCCTCGAAGAACGCGCCATCACGCTTCTCCTCGACTGGACTCCGGGCTCTTCTGATCCCTTCGTCACCCTCCTCTTCCTGCGCTCCCGGCGTATCCGCGCCGAGGTATGCAAGGTGCACGCTCCCAGGGCTGTTACTCTCCCCGGGGCTATGCTGCACCGCCAACCCATCCGGCCTGTCGTTCAGCACGAGGTTCAACGGGGGCGGGGGCGCTCTCTTCCCCGCACCCGCCGTCGTCGGAGACGAGCGGCGCTTGCCTGCAGACGGGGGCGACGGGATCGAGACCACGAGCGCAGGGCGATTACGCGAGTTCCACAGCTCAGTGACCTCCTCCTCGTCAACGCCCGCCGGCACGCGATCGTCGTCCTCGGACTCGTCTGGGAGCGCGGAGAGGTCCGCAGCGTCCAGCGCGAGGTCAACGACGTTCGGATTGGTGGACCGCCGCTTGCGATTCACCTGCATGTCTGCCCACGTCTCCTCGTCCGTGCCGAAGACGTCTGAGAGCGGGTCGCCACTCGGCGCACTGGCGTCCTGCATGTCACCCTGCAGTTCCGCGTCCTGCGCATCGTCCTGCAGTTCCGCATCTTCTGAAGTATCCTGCAGCTCCGCGTCTTCCAAATCGTCCTGCAGCTCCGCGTAGCCCTCCGACTCCGCCTCCGCCGCTGCGGCGTCGCGCTCTCGGAGGAACGCAGGGCGGTCGTCGCGCATGCGCTCAACGAGCTCAAGGTCGAACGGAGCTCGCCGCTCACCATCTGCGCTGATAAGCTCGCCGTCCGCTCTGGACAGCGATCTCTTCTGTGACTCAGAATGCCTCGCCCTCCGGCTCCGCACCCACGGTTCGTACCACCCTGCCTTCCGCCGGTCGATGTCGAACTCCACTTTTGCGAGTATGGGGATCAGAGCGGGCGAGTTGAGGCCAGGAAGGGGTAGTTCGTCGCGTGCACTGTCAGGGCCTGCAGACACAGAGGACATGGATTCAGGCATCTCCAGCTCGGATTGAGAAGAGAACACAGAATGGGACGCGGTAGAAGGTGAGGGCGTCATGGGGAACTGCGGTTGAGACACGTCGATTCTGCCAGGGGACTTGAGTGGTCGTAGCGAGTTCGACGACGAGGCGAATTCTTGGAGAAACGAGGGTGAAGCAAGGGAAGTAGTGCCTAAGCCCAACTGTCTTGGAGCAGGCGAAAGAAGACCGTCGTCCCTATCGGCCTTGACCACACGATGCCATATGTGCCGCCATATGTCTTCAGAAATTCGAGGACCAGGTTCCTCCTCCGGCTCCATGACTGCATTCGGGGCGCTGGACGTGAGGATAAGGTAGAGAATGAGGCCTGCGGTGCTGGGGAGCGCATACTCCTTCGCTATGGCGGTGAGTTGACTAGATAGTGTAGAGTAGACAGGTACGAGAACACCGCGGTGAAATTGGGTGTGATATCCTGACGCGCCAGAAGGAGGGGGTAGAAGGTCCAGGTCATCCGCGCCATCATAGTCGTGGGGTAAATGAGGGGGAGGGATGACGTGAATGAAGTACTTGGAGGACGATGGTGTGGATGTGAAGGTTTGGACGGAAGTCGCGGACGGAGTGGGGGACCTTCGGAAGTGATCAGAAAAAGCAGGGGAAGTTGCTGAGCTCGGCGGGCAAGGGGGAGACGTCAAGGAGATAGTGTACGCGTGCCCCGCAGGCAACGGTGTTGACACGCCCAAAGCATTTGCGAGCTTTGCAAGACGGTGGGGAGGAAGGGGCGCCCGTGGAGGAGCCCATACAGGCGTGGACACCACAGAAGCGGGCGAGTGCGTGGAAGAGCGGTCTGAGTACGTTCCTGGCATACCTGTCGCACGGAAAGGGCGGTCTATCTGGTGTGATGTTCAGAGGACACGCTCAGTCTGTGTGGGGTACGATTGGGTTGGAAATAAAAAGGCGAATTACATAGGGGGCCTGGGAGAGATCACGAAGGCACACACCTCGAATCCGTCCAGCACGCTTGAAGGGACAGCGCAAGCTCGGTGGAAGTGACGAGGGCAGGCATAAACGGGCGTGCGCGACGGCCTGCGAGGGTGGCAGCAGGGGGCAAGAGCGGCTGGGACGGCGGGGGACAGACAGACCGGTGTAGCAGGCGTTGGTCGCACTCCCTCACGTGGCATCCCTCCGCCCCAGATCCACGAGCTCCCATCTCAGATTTTGGGTGCGCACGTCTGCACCCAGGGTGTAACAGTCCTTGTATACTTCATACAATCTGGTCCGGGATATGATCATCAAGGACTGTATGCCATCCCAAATGTCAAACACACGCTGCGTGACAGGCGGATTCAGCTTCCACAAGACGACTCCTGGCTGAGCTAGCGCGATCCACGACATCCGAAACCCGTCCAATAACAATGGCGGCATCACCACATGGTTGTGGAGTCCATCAACCACTAGAATGCCCATCTTCGCCTCGGGAGCAGCCAACACACACTCGCACGTCATGCAACATACAATCCATTCATACAACTGATCACGACACGACACATACGGTATACGACAACACGCGTCTGGCCCAGGGTCGCTACTGACACGGCAGCGGAGCGAAGAGCGTGCGTCGGGTGTCGGTAGTGAGCAGCGTCCGCGAGACGTACAATACTCCGCGACGTCGTACACCGACAATCTACACGCTCTCCACACTCGTCCTCCTCTCCACGCAGCAGCAACCACCTCACCAGACGCGGCGCCCTCTCCGCCCCGCTCGCCCTCACAAGACCGCACCCAAGACGGGGTGCGATACCTGACAAAGTGGTGGGAAGGAGGGGATGACAAGATGGGAGCATCAGCAGGTAGGTAGGGGAAGGGAATGGGGATAGAAACCGAGAAATGACAGGCACCGGGAGGATAATTCGTATGTAACAGGCAGGCTATATGTGATGATCATGACGGGATGGTGAGGGTGTGATGGAATAGTACCATAGTAGAGACTATCATCACGGCGTACGGCGCGAGGGAATGACATGTGTAGCGAATAGGAAAGAGGCAGTCCTCCGCAACGCAGTGCCCAATGATAGGGATGGATGGGGAAGACGTGAAGAGAGATAGCGTCCGTACGGGAATGAATAAGAGGCAATACGCGATGGCGACCAGCAAGCGGCGGGTGTAGACTTGGCCCCTGTGATGCTTCTATACGATGGAGGATGGGGTGGGGGCACGGCGTGTGCTTGGCCGCGGACCAGAAATACGAGGTGTCGTGAAGGGGCGAATGATGACCGGGCGTGAAGGAGGAGATGTCGAACGCGCGCGGCGAGCAGTTCGACGCACCGGACCTGCTCCCACTGCGTCTCCCGCTGCCTTGCTACGCCTCGTCCATCCCCTTGAGAGCAGCGCCTTGGACCAATAGTAAACCGACAACCGTGGCGCCATACGCGTTAGCCAACCAAAACCGAATCCGAGCCACACTCTTCTTCACCTGCCCTCCGCCCCCTATGCTCGGTCGTACTCTGGACGTGCCCTGAAGACTCAAAGACCCCTGCTGTAACACGCAGGCAATTTACCAGTCTCCGCGGTTAATGCGCTGCTGACCCACTGCGCCAGCCCCAGCAGCCTGCTGCTGCTGACGAGTGTGGGAACGAAGCCTAAACGTATCTTATAAGAGGCCGCATCCAATAGGATAATATCGATTGGCTCACTCACATCCGGTCCGGCACGCGAGGCTCTTCCTCCTCCTGTACCACCTTGCGCCTGACTCCTGCCTTGGCGCTCGTGCTGCCACTGGCGTCCTCCTGGCCGCGGTGTACCGACCAATCAAACACGTAGTCGTACTGATAGCCCTCGCGGACAAAGAGGTCACGGAAGAGCTTGCGCAAGTAGGAATAATCCGGCTTGTCGTCGAAGCGGAGAGCACGAGTGTAATTCAGGAAGATACCGAACTCGTTGGGGAAGCCGCGGCAGAGAAGGTCGGTAGGGGTAGTCATCTTCTTCTCCATGATCCTGTCGTACTTCTGCTTCTTCGTCGCAGCCTTAAGACCCTGCCAGGGAAGCGAGCCACGAAGGAAGTACATGAGGACATATGCGAGGGACTCGAGATCGTCACGGCGGGCCTGCTCAACACCCAGGTGGGTGTTAATCGAGGTGTAACGCGCCGTACCCGTCAGGTTCTTGTTCTCCCTGTACGGGATGTGGAGGTGCGTCCTCGTGTCCCTGTACTTCTTTGCAAGACCAAAGTCGATGACGTTGACCTGGTTGCCGCGCTTGCCAATACCCATGAGGAAGTTATCAGGCTTGATGTCACGGTGAAGGTAGCTGCGAGAGTGAATGTACTCGATACGAGAGATCTGACGTGGCAATTTCAGTCGCGTCAAAAATAGCCACAGCTGAACATCATCACAAATAACATACCAATTGGTCGGCGAGAAGAAGCACAGTCTTCAGGCTGAACTTTCGGTTGCAGAAATTGAACAGGTCCTCAAGGGAAGGGCCCAGGAGATCAATGACCATGGCATTGTAGTCGCACTCCGTGCCGAACCAACGAACGAAGGGAACACCAACGCCACCGGCCAAAGTCTTGTAAATCTTGGACTCATACTCGAGCTGAGGATGCTTCGCCTTGACCGACTCGAGCTTGATGGCGACTTCCTCCCCAGAGATGATGTTGATCCCGAGGTAGATGTCACCTACAGAATCATCGTCAGAATCGGACGAACACTTGATGACGGATGTTACGCACCGAAAGAACCTGAACCAATCTTCTTTCCGAGCCTGTACTTTCCACCAACACGGAGGTCTAGTCTGTGCGATGACGAATCGGTCATTGTGTATTATAGGGAATCTGAAAGTCTAGGGTGATCAGATATATCAGCAGGGGGTCGCAAGAGAGGGTGGGGGATAACAAGAGGAGGACGAGGGAAGACGATGGGCGTAGTTAACGGTTTGGAACGCTGGCAACGAAGCCTGTCAGCCGCCTAACCCACGCCGCCCAGAATCACCGGTGGCATACTGATGCGGTATCATACGGGCAGGATGTAGAGCGTGATATTACGTTGAACAGTCCAAGCGGTGGGGGGCAGCATTGCAGTTGCATAGTTGAAAGCCCGCCACAGGTGCGGACACCTCGAGGTGACCAGCAGCCGTTATCCGATCCATTGGGGAGCTGAAGCCCAGACGACCCAAGAGGAGATACTCACCGTTGATGTGAAACTGAGAAGGGATGAATCGAGGGGGATATCAAGGATAAAGAGCAGAGATGGGGACGAGAGAGAGGTGGGGAGAGAGAAAGAACGGTGCGCGGTCGAGGGTGGCAATGAGGCGGGCAGAGGATCGTGGGAAAACGGCCTGTTCGAGCTGCGTGCAAATGGTGCGGCGCCGAGCGCTCAATCGATGGCTGACGCTCTTGTTCTCGTTCCACTCCGCGCTCCCTCTTGTCTTCCCCTGTTCTCGCCGCACACTCTGTGGATCCTTGCTTCCTCTGCCATCCTTCCTCTGTCGTCGACTGTCGTCTTCACTTGACGACATGCGCACTTATCAGTCGTATGCACCGCACTCCCGAAACCCGAGGACGTCGAGTAACAGGTATCAGCTAACGTTCAAGCGGCTGTGCAGATGGTCCTGAGTTCGGGCAGTTTGCAGAAGGTGCTGACGCGTTCGTGTGGTAAGAATGGCAGCATCTCGCCCGGCCGCCTCCATTCATCCTCCGCTTTGTGGAATTGATTGTCACACCCCGAGTTTCCACCGACTCATTCAGGATCCATTCACGTCTACCCTCTCCGACCTGCACGTGTATCCTTCTGTCCATGTCCTCGGATCTCCGTCTGGGCTGCCCTTCGCGCATCGCTGCTCACGTTGAAGTAATAAAGGAAAGAAACTACACAGCACCGGGATACTCGGCTGCCCCAACATGCCGTCCTAGATCCGGATTACGTTACACCTGGCAGCGAAGTTGGGTACCGCTTGTACTGGAACGTTCACCGGAGGGATTCTTGCACGCACCATGCCATAATCATTGACAATGACATTGTCCTCCAGCAACTGCGGCAACGTGACGGTTGTGCCAAGCTTGCTTCGCTCGATGGCCCTTCTACCTCGTTTCCCATGCCCCCAACTTTTGTTGCACCGTCCGTATGTTGTTTGCCTTGTGCCTTATAGCCACATTCACATCACCGCAATGTTGATCTTATTCAGCCAGTACACTGGCACGATCGTGAGTCAGTTGTGATTTTGCAGAGCAGCCAGGCCGCGTCGATAACATGTAGTGCGGTGCCGGCATGAGATCGCCCTCGAACTCGAACACAGAGTGTCGGTCCTGAGGCTTGCTTGAGCCGTCGATTGGTCGTCGACGAAGGTCTATTTCTAGCTCGGCGGTGGCCAAGGTGGCCAGCTGCCGAACGATAGTTTTGGTCGCAACAGAATCAAGAAAGATTGTTGAGCGGGAGTGATTACCATTTTTGGCAGTAGTGGGATGGGAAAGCTGAGCCCCCATCCAACTCAACCACCGACCGCAGTGTAGCTGGCAACACTGATACCTTTCCACCGCCAGGTTCCCCCTCCTCCCCTCCAGCTTCGCCAGGCGTCGGCTTCGAGCCAGTCATTCCTTTAAACCCTTCGTTCTCTTTCCCGAGCAACCCTCTCTGCGTCGCGATACTTGGTCGTCATGGCTTATCGCACGCAACCTCAACACGATCCTTACAACAGCTACAACGGCCGCACTGGCTATCCTGACTACCCTTCCCCGAACCCAGCTGCTCTGACCCCCGACTTCCCGCCAGTTACTGCTCACCAGCAATATGCTCCTTCGCACCAGGACAGCTATTACCACCAAGACTACGATGCCCAGTCAAACTGGGAGACCAAATCGGTCAAGTCGTACCAGAGTGGTTACACTGGGTCGCAAGCCCACCTAGTGCAGGGTTACCCCAATGATGCCGTCCCTCCCCTCCCGCCGCTTCCGTACCAAACTGCACAGCTCAACTACCCGCCCATGCAACAGATGTACCCGGGCGCCGGCTGGTCTGACGTCCGGGAGAAGTTGCTCAAGCAACGGGTGGTCAAGCAGATTGAGCTGCAGGAAGGCAATCTCGTTCTCGACATGCAGGCACCGTCCTTCATTGTCCCGAAAGGCCTCGAGGACAGTGAGGAGATGACCAAGTTGCGGTACACTGCCGCGACCTGTGACCCCGACGATTTCCTGCGCAAGAAGTACTCCCTCCGGCCGTACCTTTACAACCGACACACTGAGCTATTCATTGTCATGACGATGTACAACGAAGATGAGGTCCTGTTCACGCGTACCATGAACGGGTGAGTTCCGATCTCAGTGTGTGCATCTCGCAGACTGAGTTCAGTATCGCGTGCATCAGCGTCATCAAGAACATCGCCCATCTGTGCAGCAGGAACCGCTCCAAGATGTGGGGTCCCAACGGTTGGCAGAAAGTTGTTGTATGCGTTGTGTCCGACGGCCGGAGCAAGATCAACAAGCGCACCCTGCAAGTCCTGTCCCTTGTATGTGGCGCACTTGGACATGCACATTCCATACTGACCGTGATGCAGATGGGCTGTTACCAGGAAGGTGTCGCAAAGGACACCGTCGGTGGCAAGGACGTCACAGCTCACATCTTTGAGTAAGTGCATAATTACCGTTGCGATCAAGCGCTTACCCTATGGACAGGTTCACCTCGAACGTCGTCGTCTCGGAGAAGGGCGAGGTCTCGAAAAGCGCTTGCCCTGTTCAGATCATCTTCTGCTTGAAGGAGCAGAATAAGAAGAAACTGAATAGCCACAGGTGGTTCTTCAATGCGTTTGGCCCCCTGATCAAGCCCAATGGTTTGTGCAGTCAATTGAGAGGCGAAACCGGTGCTGATAAAGTTGTCGGCCAGTCTGTGTGCTTCTTGATGTTGGTACGAAGCCCACTGGAACCTCTATCTACGACCTGTGGAAGTGTGCGTAGACCCCGACCCGACCCACGGTTCCCTCTAATCTTCTATGTAGGTTTCGACAGGCACTCAAACGTCGGTGGTGCTTGCGGAGAGTGAGTGCATGATTTCACATGTATGTTCGCACCATCCCAAACTGGTTACCTAGGATTTGCGTCGACTCTGGGCGGTACTGTTGGAACATCTTGAAGAGCCCTCTAGCGGCCTCCCAGAATTTCGAGTACAAGATGTCGAACATCCTCGATAAGCCTCTGGAGGCGAGTAGCCATGGGCACATATTGTCGCATGCAAGGCTGATGACACTGTATGCAAACAGAGCGTCTTTGGATACATCAGTGTGCTACCTGGTGCCTTCAGTGCCTACAGGTACAGGGCCCTGCTCAACGGGCCTGACGGCAAGGGACCCCTAGCATCCTATTTCAGGGGCGAGACGATGCACGGCGGTAGCAGTGATGCTGGCCTCTTCGGTCCGTCGTTTGCGACCCTTGTCTCGTTTATATGATACTGACCGGTTCTGTAGAGCGCAACATGTACCTTGCTGAGGATCGTATCCTCTGTTTCGAGATCGTGACCAAGAAGCGTGAGGGCTGGATGTATGTCCTGCCGAATCTGTCTCTTGTATTCTCCCTCATTCTGCATCCTAGCCTCAAATACGTGAAGAGCGCAAAGGCGTCGACTGATGTACCTGACACGGTACGCGGCAAGGTCGTCGTTCACATGCGCTGAAATCTAAGCAAACTGCGCAGGTCCCTGAGTTCATCTCCCAACGCCGTCGCTGGCTCAACGGTTCCCTCTTTGCGACTGTACACTCCACTGTATTTTTCTGGAGAATTTGGACATCCGGTCAGAACCCCTTCCGGATGTTGCTGCTGCAGGTTCGTCGGCAGTGTTCTTTGCGCAAGTTGTTCTGCCTGACGAACGTTTCTAGATCGAGTTCATCTACAACGCCGTCCAGCTATTGTTCACTTGGACGTCGCTGGCGAACTTCTACTTGGCTTTCTACTTCGTACGCGCCATAGTTACAAGTCAGCGTTCCGTGCTCACTATAACTATACAGTTGGTCTCGTCGGCGACATCGGGTACCGGTGATAACGATGCCTTCTACTGGCTCAGCAAGGGTGCTGGTACACAGGTCTTTGAGGCCTTCCTCAAGGTAAGGGTTGCCGTGGCGTATGGTTTCCACAAGCTCAATCCACGTTTAATAGCTGTACATCGCGCTTATCTTCGTCATCGTCGTGTGTTCGCTCGGTAATCGTCCCCAAGGCTCGAAATGGATCTACGCGTTCTGCATGGTGCTCTTCGGTCTCTGTAACGTTATCACGCTCTGGTGTGCTGGTTACACAGTGTACCTTGCTGTACCACATTCCCTCAGTGGGTGGGAGCATTTGCCCCAGTGAGTGTACTCATGCCTTGTTGAGAGGGTGTTGCAAATGCTCACACCATTCTCGTGTAGGCTGATCAAGTCGAATGCTGCGTTCCGCGACATCGTCATATCGCTGGCCGCCACCTACGGTCTCTACTTCATCGGCTCCTTCATGCACTTTGAGCCCTGGCACATGTTCACATGCTTCATCCAGTACATGTTCCTGCTTCCGAGCTGTGAGTCCCCCTTCGGTTGCAGCCTCGGGTGACTAGGCTGACCGCTCACTGTTCAGACGTGAACATCTTGAGTGAGTTTTCAAGTCGGATGTACATTCTCGTGCTGACGTGTTCTAGTGATGTATGCGATGTGCAACCTGCACGATGTCACTTGGGGTACTAAGGGTGATAACGGCTCCGCCAAGGATCTCGGCGGTGCAAAGAAGGTCAAGAACTCGAACGGCCAGGATGTGCTCGAGGTCGAGGTGCCTACGGCCCGCGAGGACGTCGACCAGCTCTGGAATGCATCCCGCTACGCCTTGTCCGTCAAGCCCCCAGAGCAGAAAGAGCACCGTGACGCCGCTACCAAGCAAGCCGACCACGATCGCAACAGTCGGACCAACGTCGTCCTCACTTGGATCGGCACGAACATGTAAGCATTCCCCTACCTGGATTGTCGCCTTCGCTGAACAACGCTATCAGGGTCATGATTGTTGTGTTCACTTCGTCTGCGTTCAGCAGCTGGGTGAACGAGCATGTCTCCGAAGGGGGTACTGACTCTACCTTCAACCCCTACCTCACTTTCCTTTTCTACTGTCTGTGCGTACCATCTCGTCGAGTGCTTATGATTTCGCCATATTAACCTCCCCGACACAGCGCTGGCCTCTCCGCTATTCGTTTCGTGTGTTCGACGATCTACTTGATCATGCGTGTCTTTGGATTCTAATGGGTGAAGAAGAGTGGCGTAGAAACCCTTGTATGTGTACCTTTCTCCTGTGGCCCACCTCTTCTTGCTGGCTTATGTCTTCGCGCTTCCGCTGTAATTCTGGCGATGACAGCATGTGTTAGTATGACGACTTCATGTACGGTACAACGTTCGCGTTCATACCTGGTTCGCGCTCTGCGATGTGCTTTCCTATGGTTGCCTGTTCCTTCGAGTCCATAGCGTATGTTTGAAGTCGTAATTTATCACTATTTCTCTGACCCAGATGTTCTGAATCTGAGGGATTGTTGCGTCCTGCGCGCGCACGTGTTTCGACGCGAGAGTAGTGACGCGCTCAGGCGCTTCCACGATCATCTACTGCTGCCTCGGACCTCCATCCCGCCCCCGAGCCTGCGCCCTCGCTCGTCGTCGGCATGCGCTGCTAGTTCAACTTGCTCCCTTGAAGACAAACGCTCGTCTATCCTTGCTCATCCGACCAACGTTCATCGTCAATACCATCATGGAACCTACCATGGAAGGACCACAGCCTAGCGGTGATGGGCACCCGGTCCTAATATTATTATCGGCTGCCTTTTGGGTAATTCGTGAGTCCCTGTATCGATGGACGCTCAGTTGCATCTTCTCAACGTAAATCATCAGTATGGATGTTGTCATGGGTCAAGGCACTGGTGGCATTCGTGACCATCACCGTCCCCACCCTGATTTATTCGATACTATCGTATTCCATGACATTGACGGTACGATCCCTCCCCATGTCTGGACACCACCCCCTAACCATGCTTGTCCTGCAGCTCAACTTCTGGTCTTTTGCTATCATATTTGTGCTATTAGCTATCGCGCTCAACTACTGGATTCGTTTCCGTTACCTCAACACATACACCAAACTCAAGGAGCCACCGCTGCTCAAGGCCGACGCCCAAGAGCTGAATCCCGACGTTAACACTCCTGAACAGATGCCTGCCTTTCATAACTATCTGGATGAGTTTCTGCAGGCAGTCCGCGTCTTCGGTTTTCTCGAGAAACCGGTAAGTCTCTCCAACTGCGCGCGTCTCATGAGCTCTCATGGCCGTCAACATAGGTTTTCCACGAGCTCGCGAGACATCTCCAGACACGGCGGCTGATTGCTGGCGACACACTTTCCTTGGACGACGACAAGAGTTTCTACTGTGTTATTGATGGCAGCGTCCAGGTCTATGCTCGAACTGGGCTGCCGAACCAATCCGTGGGCAGCGGATCTTGGGACGAAGATGATATGAACGGGTACCAACTTCTCAACCAGGTCGGGTCTGGAGGCATGCTGTCTAGCCTGTTCACTATCCTCAGCCTCTTCACGGAGAATGTCAAATTAAGCTGGCAAGACGGGGATATTCACAACGATGATGACGAACTCATATCTATCAGTATGGCCTCAACACAACGGACAACGCCCCAGACGCGTCCCGCACGGTCTAACTCAGATGTCTCTAATCTCAGCCTCGGGAATATCAGGTCACCGACACGGAGACCCTCCGTCTCGTCGTCTGGATCTACTGTGCATCCGGAGGATGTAACATCTCCTCGCGCGCAGTCTCCCCACCGGAGATCACAGTCGCCCTTGCCCTTCCCTCAGTCCGCCCGCATTCCATCTGGTACCAGTACTCGTCCGAGGTCCAATGCTTCCGCCGAGCCTGAAAATCATTACAGTGCAGTAGCTCGCGCTGCTGAAGACAGCTCTCTAGCTGTGATTCCTGCCGAAGCATTCAGGAGGCTCACCAAGAAGTTTCCCAAAGCAACAGCGCATATTGTCCAGGGTACGAATGCGCTAGTCACCTACCTTATACATGCATGCTCAATTACTTGAAGTGATCCTGACGCGTTTCTCGCGGGTTACATTCAATGCAGCACATAACTATTTGGGACTAACGACTGAAGTTCTCCGCACGGAAAAGGCCATCAACGACATTGCCTGTCACCCCCTCCCCCCAATGTTCTACGAATCGGGGCTCAGGCAGCTCAGACAACGCTTCGATGGCGTGGCAAGGAAGAACGAGGCAGACTCCGATGAAGACTACTTCAGCATGAATTCGCCGTCTCTGAATCCCTCCGAGACGTCAATCCTCGGCAGCAAACCTAAATCGACGGACAGTCCCCGACTAACGACAAAATACTCTCCGGTGACACCGTTCAAGGGTGTAACGCCTCACCAGAACGTGCAGGCCGGCGACCTGCACACGACCGTTGGCAACCTAACGGAGTCGTCTCGGCCTTCCTGCACCATGGGCACCGTCCTTGGTTCCCGTGCACACAGCCAACATGACTTGTCTCCTGATCGCGGCCTGGCGGGTGTTCCTGGAGTCAGACGGATGGTGACGGACGACTTTGACCTACGGGACGAGGTCATGTCCTGCATTGCGAAATCAATTGGACTGATTCAACCCCCAATCAGCAACGAGGACTCCATGGAGGCCTCGCCTACGTTCCCGCCGAGCGAGGCGAGGAGCCCGGGGCCGTTCAAGTCATCATTCGGCTCGTTGTCCTTACTCGAGATGGGGGACGACGCGTCCTCCAGTGTCACTGGCGCATCCTCATCTATTATGACCGACGGGTACATGAGCGGTTTGGATAACGAAGTGGAGATACTCTTCTTTCCTGCTGGCTCGGTCCTCGCAAAGGCTGGGGAACAGAACACAGGTGCACCAACATGACAATAGCTCGCTTCGGAAAGCTCATAGTATATGCAGGTCTCTTCTACGTCATTGATGGTTTCTTGGACATATTGCTTCCCAGTCAGAAACCGACAACCAACGAAGCCAAGGGAAAGGCGGAGTCCGTAGACGAGGAGATCCATGCTACGCGTCCTGGACTGGGTCCCTGGGGAGCGTCGAGCCATGGCAGGACGCCGAGCTTCAACGCCCCAGGCCCAGGCCCCCGTGGCAAGGACACACACAAGCCTCTGTTCACTGTGCGACCTGGCGGCATCGCAGGTTACTTATGTGAGTGATTCTGTACCTAATTAGGTGTGTGGTATACCAAGAAACTCGTGAAAGCCTCTCTCTGCCAGATCGCTTCATACGTCGACATCGTTGCGAAGACCGATACGTACGTTGGGTTCCTCCCATCGACTGCATTGGATCGGCTGCTCGAGAAACGGCCGATTGTCCTCCTCACCCTCGCGAAGCGCCTCATCTCCTTGTTGTCACCCATCGGTAAGCTCATTGCACAATGCATACATTCACAGTGGCTAATGACAGAGCCAGTACTCCACATTGATAGTTCTCTTGACTGGATGCAAGTTAACGCTGGGCAGGTGCTCTGGCGGCCAGAGGACGCCAGCGACAGCTTCTACATCGTCATCAACGGCCGTCTAAGGGCTATCGCTGACAAGGAGAGCGGCGGGATCAGTATACAGGCTGAGTACGGTCAAGGGGATACAGTAGGAGAGCTCGATGTGGTTACTGGCTCACCGAGGAGGAATACCGTACATGCCATTCGTGACACTGAGCTGATCAGGATGCCTCGGACGCTGTTCAATGCGATTTCTTCTCGGTACGTCGTTCGTACCTTGCGGCTTCACCATACTCACAACAATTTCACTGCAGCAACCCACGCACAACAGCGCAGTGAGTAGCTAGAACCTGATTAGGGATGGTGCCGACTAATGCCAGCCTAGGATCCTGAAGATGATTGCCTCGCGTGTACGCTCCGAGATTGACCACACCAAGAGTGGCCCGACAGTCGAGCTCTCCCGGAGCAATAGCAACCTCAAGACCGTCGCTGTACTTCCCGTCACGCGCAACGTCCCTGTCGACGCATTTGCGCGCAAGCTACATACAGCGCTCGAGAGTGTCGGCGCGCCGACGTCGTACCTCAACCAGGCGTCCATTTCAGACCACCTCGGGCGCCATGCATTCACGCGCATGGGCAAACTCAAGGCGGCGGGCTGGCTCGCGGAGCAGGAGCAGAAGTACCGGATTGTGCTGTATGTCGCAGACTCGCCTGTGAACAGCTCGTGGACGCAGACGTGCATCCGGCAGGCGGACTGTGTGATGGTCGTCGGGACGGGAGATGATCCGAGTATTGGCGAGTATGAGAGGCTGTTACTGTCTCTGAAGACCACCGCGAGGAAAGAGCTGGTTCTTCTGCACCAGGATCGATCTGTTGTCCCAGGATCGACGAGGGAGTGGCTAAAGGTCAGTACACTGCAATCCAATCCGAACTGAGACTCTGACATGACATCCTCGCTCTCTAGAATCGGCCATGGGTACATCAGCACATACACGTCGAGCTTCCGGTATGAATGCTCGCCCCCGAGCAGAACTTATACTCATTGTCGTACACAGGACATAGTTGGCACAATACCCCGGGCCACAATGCCGCAACAAGATCCTGCCGCAATAGCGGCTTTCAGGAATTTGAAGGACCGAGTGCAAAGCGAGCTCAGGAAATACCGTGGAGGGTCAGGCGACCCTCGCCCCCAGCGTCCAGCACACTCGAGCGACTTCGCACGGCTAGCCAGGCGGATATGCGGAAAGTCGATTGGCATTGTTCTTGGAGGCGGCGGCGCTCGGGGTATCTCGCATCTGGTACGCCTGCATCCCCTATGCGCATACAATCACAGACTTACGTGCACCAGGGTGTCCTCCGTGCCATGGAGGAGTATGGTATCCCGATCGATATGGTCGGAGGTGAGGGATTTGTGTTTGTATACCCTTGTATGTCCTGACGTGCGTAGGCACTAGTATGGGCGCGTTTGTTGGTGGGCTATATGCTCGCGAAGGCGACATCCTCTCGAGCTCCGGCAGAACGAAGCAATTCAGCGGACGGATGGGCAACTTCTGGAGGATGCTATCCGACGTTACATACCCCATTGTGGCATATACCACGGTATGCGCTTGCGCTTGAGCAGTACCTCGCGACACTCAAATGTTAGATTACAGGGACATGAGTTTAATCGCTCGATATACAAGGTATGACGCCCACCCTGTCGACATGATATGTAGCTCAACGCTGTCTGACAGGCGTTCTATGATTTGCATATCGAAGACATGTGGCTGCCGTATTTCTGCAACTCGACTAATATCAACACTTCACGAATGGAGATTCACGAGACCGGCTTTGCGTGGCGATTCATCCGTGGGTTTGTCGCGACGTTCGTAGAATAGGGGTGCTGATAGCATACAATAGGTGCCTCGATGACACTGGTCGGCTTGCTGCCCCCGCTTTGCGACAATGGCAACATGCTAGTGGACGGAGGCTACAGTGGGTTTCTCGTCTCCTCCAATCAGTGTTCTGCTCTAGACTGATAATAACTCTCAATTAGTCGACAACCTTCCTGTAGGAATTACCTTGCTAAACCTGCGTTGAGCTGAGGTTATATCTCAGGTTGCGACGATGATGTCCATGGGAGCAAGTGCTGTCATCGCCTCCGATGTTGGTTCGGTGAGTAGTCACTACAGTGATACTCGGTTGCAAACTCAAAGTACGGTAGCTCGACGATAACTCGCCACGAAATTTTGGAGACTCCGTATCCGGGTGGTGGCTCCTCATCAACCGCTGGAATCCTTTCTCCAATGCCAGGAGTATACCTGCCATCACTGAACTACAGGGGCGGCTTGCATAGTGAGCTAACTGATCCTCACTCGATTCGTACTTGACGCCTGTGTACAGTGTCTCAAGCGTGAAGACACTAGAGGAAGCGAAGGTGGCAGCTGGGTGTTTGTACATGGGCATGCCTGTTCAGGAGGTATGTACATCCTTGCACAGGTCCTTCTCATTGTTGACAACGACTCTACCAGTTTGGAACGCTCCAGTTTGGAAAGTTTGAGGAGATACAGGAGAAGGGCTACAGAGCAGCGATGGACTTCCTGGAGAAGTGGAACAAGGAAGGTCGGCTGCCTTCTGTGTGTGTCGGGGAGGCGACCACAGCGGGGAAGAGGGGTAAGAGCGCACGTCGCAATTCAATATGACCTTAGGAAGGACTTCATACTGTAGCATACAACATAGATTTATCTTGCGCATTTGACTGAGATCCAAGCGATCAGAAGCAGATCTCACGATCACTGCTTGGAATATGTTCAGCGCCTGCCTGTGCACGACTCTCATTTCGAAAACGCGCGCAGGGTACAGATCCGCGATACGGTCATGGACGCAGACTCACAACAATTACGGGCGAAGGTGGCCGCACTGGACAGCTCACTAGACGACCTCGAAAGCCAGCTGGAACCCCTACTGGCTCAAACGCTGCCTGAGTCCTTGGTCGGGTTGGAGACCATTCAACAGGCGAAGCTTCAGATCGCGTTACCGTATCTTGTGTACGACCTCATATTCAGTACGTGTATCTTTGTATACCTACTCCGAAAACTCATCACAGTGGGCAGTCTACCTCAAGACAAGGGGCATCGACCCCAAGACACATCCCGTAATAACTGAACTGGTATGTAGTTAGTTGTGTCATCCTGCGCCTGTCGTTTCGAACAGCCTTGTGTGGCATTGCAGGACCGCATAAGGCAGTATTTTGACAAGATCAAGAATGCAGAGGATCCTGCGAAGAGTACGCCCACATCACTCCTAGCCACTATACCGTCTTGACCTTTGGCGTTCATGTAGGGACCATGACAGTGGACAAGGCCGCCGCGAACCGGTTCATCAAGTACGCCATTGCGCAGGTCAAGTCGCAGAGGCCGCCGGGGGACGGTGAAGGGGCGGGACCGTCGCATGTCCGGTTCGGCGAGAACGGGGAGGCTACCAAGGTGCCTGTGAAGGTGACGAGCAAGATGGCCGCCCGGGCACAGTATGAGAAGGAGCTCGCGGAAATTGCTAGTGATGAAGAGGAGGAAACACTGGAAGCAATTGGCATCGACGAGCCGTCGGATGCCATGGATGTAGATGCGAGCAAAGACAAGGGCAAGGGCAAAGCCGTGGAGGTCACTACTGAGGAGGCGTCCTTACCCGGACGAAAGCGAAGACGCCCAGTTATGGATCCATTTGCTGGTATGTGCCATCTTGAGCTTGTCCCTTCCAGTTCTAAAATGGTCGCAGGATATGATAAATTAGATGCCGTACAAGATACAAAGAAGGCGAAAGCGTCCACGGAAGACGTGAAGACGGGCGATAGTACCCCAGCAGATAGTGGGCGCAGCACACCTCTCTCTAGCTCAGAGGCAACGAAGAAAGCAAAGAAAGCAGAGCGGAAGGCCCGCAAAAAGGCGAAGCAGAAAGACCCGGGAGCTTGACATCGTTGAGACCCTACTTCATTTGATGTCTGGTAAGTAGGTACATCCGATACGTACAATGTTCTCTACGGAGCAGGAGAAAGAAAATACATATGATACAGTAAATATACAACCTATCCAACTATGCATATAATCCAGACAGCGAGAACAAAGGTCTACAGCGACTATGGTACAACAATCTACACACCTCACATAATCATACATCCATCTCTCTCCTGGCCCAAGTCCGATAAGTTGGGCGACGCCCCGCCCGAGCGCCGCCCGCTGGGCGACCACCACCGCGCGCGCCCGCTTGGTGAGCCCTCATTGCTACTCGACGATGCATTCATCCCGCGGCGGCTCGACTTGCGTTTCTTCTCCCGCGCGGCCCTGACGATGTCCACTGTCTGCCACGAGAAGAATGTCTTCAGCGATACACGGTGTCTGTCTAGCTCGTCCTGGCCCACGCCAAGCTCCTCATCGTCCCGTGCGTCCAAGAACCCGAGCTTCCGCGCCTCGTACGCCCGCCAGCCGATGCGCGGGCGCGTGTGAGGCGCTAGGTCCCGCACGGCGCGCTCGCCGATCCCCCGGCAGTCTACCGCGACGACCTGCGCGTCCACTGCCTTGCGCCCGCGGGATACCGCGACGAACTGCTTCATAATGGACTCCGAGATCCGTGTGTTGTCGACCTCGAGCACCCGCAGCTGCGTGCAATTATCGATCAACTCCGAGACAGCCTCTTCTGTGACCTCTGTCGCATACGAAATGATGAGGTGCTCCAGGGCGTGCCCAGGCTGCAGAGGTGGGGGAGCGCATCGTGGAGGGCCATCCAGGATGGGCTCTGGTGTGAGCGTCACGAGCACGTCGTCCGTAATCTGGCACGCGTCCTCCAGATCCAGCCTGCGTATCAACGGTGTCGTCTCCAACAGTCGAACCAACCCGTCGTCACGCAGCCCCGTGCCGATGCCCGCCATCTCAAGGATCTCGAGCTTCGGGACAGCGTGTGCAAGGTGCGAGCACGCGTGGTCCGTCAGCATGATACACGAGGTCAGGTTGAGATGGCGCAAGCGAGTAACGCGTCGCCAGTACCGCACGGAGTCCGTCGGGTCGCGTCCTGCTTCGCGCGCTGTTAGCTGCACCATCTCGCAGTCGTCTGGAAAAGAGGATACGAAGGCCTCGATGGAAGAATTGTGTAGCGAGCGACAATAGCTGAGGTCTAGCACCTCGAGGTCAGGGGCAACATAGCCGAGCTGTTCAAAGAGCTTGTCGGAGAGATACTTCAGGCCGGAGAGCCGCAGCTCTGTGAGCGGGAGGCGTTCGTTGCAGGTGAATGCTCGATCGAAGAATGATATGACGCCGCTACCGGTGACATTGGGACAGCGAGATAAATCAAGTGTGATCAATTTGCGGCAGTACGAGGCCATGATACTGCAGGTCGTGTCCGTCACCGCAGCGAGGCCCTTGAGGCACAGCTCGCGCACTGATGACGAGCGGACAAGCAGATGGTGCAGAGCCCGAGTATGGACCACCGAGCATCCTTGCAGGTTGATGGTAGTCAAGTGGGTATGCGCAACCCATCCTCCGGGCTGGAAGTCCGTGCAAAGGTGACTAGTGATCTCCTGCAGTGTCGAAGACTCCAAGTCGGTGTGTCCACGAAGGTCAAGCTCTTGAACGAATGTACCCGCGACATTGGCGAGGCGCGCAATGGCTTGCGGAGGGATGTTCGGGAAGGCGTGAAGGTCTAACTTCGCCCAGAGTTGCCCGTCGAACACGAGGCGTTGCCACGCCTTCGAAACCTACAACAGTGTGAAGGGAAGGTCATTGACCCCGCATATATGCGTATGGCAGTATACCTACCCTGCTCAGCTTGAAAAGCTCCCGGATACCACGATCTCGGCCGACCCATCGGTTCTTCGACAAGGTCGCTTTGCGAAGCGTCCAGGTGCTATCGGCTATGCACCTCTGATGTTCGTCCTCAGCGATGTGCACCAACGAAACGAATACTCGAAGCCTCAACTCCGCCGGGAGTAACTCGTCGAAATAGTTTGGAGTAGGCTGGGGGATGGGCTCGAAAATATCAACGGCGATAGGTGGGACAAGGTCGAGAGGAGTCATTGACAGTGGGAGCGGAGAAGAATAAGAGCGGCCCTTCGTGCGTAGAACAGCGCGGTCGGTCGGACGGACGGTATAGTATACTGGGAACGACTTGTCGAACTCCCCGAAGCCAAACTCCATCTCAAGGGCGGGAGTGGCGAGTGGGCCAAGCGGCGGAGTAGCATTGTAGGTCCATGGTGCGAGGCAACTCGAACGGTTAACGGAAGCGAGCTCCTCGGTATTCGAGACGACCTCCACCGTCGGCGACGTGGGGCTACTAGTCAGACTGTCCCGCTGCTTTCCCAGCAGCTTCCGGGCCAAGTTACCAGAAGGGTTCGTCGTGGTGGGCGACTTCGCTTTGTCCTGCGTGATGGACGGCGCAGAGAGTGTGCGTTCAGACAGGCTAGACAGCAAACGGCGTCGTGATGGTATACGGATGAGGACAGATCCCGCTTCTACATTGCTGTCTGTCGGCGGGCTGGAGGGACCGGCTAGGGTGCTCGGACTCGGCTCCCGATCGCCGACTAATCCAATGCTTGAGGCGAATGACGATGGCCCTGGGATGGAGGATGAAAAGGTCGGCCAATTCGCACTCTCGTAGTTAAATTCTGTGGTGCCAAATGAAAGAGGTGGTAGAGTAGGAGGGATATCACGGCCTTTGCCTTTGCCCACTGAGGGCGGTCCCGTTTCCCCTAGTATTGCTTGTATATCCAGGAGGGTTCGAGGTGAGGAGGTCGTGGCAGGATCCGGAGTTGTGGAGGAAGACGGCTGCGAACCCACGAAGTCTTGCATATTAGACGTACCGAAAGACATCGAGAACAAATCATCCTCCTGATCACTGGGTCGCTGATCCTCAAACACATTTCGCGCCTGTACTGGCATGGGTTGAGATACTTTCTTGCCCTTTGCCTCGACAGTGGGGGTATCCTTCATTGTGTCGTGAACAGAGAGGGAATCATGATCGGCGGAATTGGGCACAGGCTTTAAAGCCGACAACATGTCCGCAAGGGATGAGATGCGCGAGGATTGGGGGACCCTCGCCGTAGCCTCAAGGCGACTGAGGGCCTTAAGCGATTCATTAGAGTCAAAATCGAAGAGAGGTTCAGGCTCGCCGTTATCGATGTCGTGCGCATGGCTCATGGTTAGAGCCTGCGAATAGTTGCGTGCGGGTGCTATGGCGGATGGTAATACAGATGGATTGCAGAGATAGAGCTAGAAAGGGGAGCTGGGTGGGAGTGCTGCACCAGGACGAGCGGGGAGCTGTTGCATGGTCGTCCGGAGCAGTACCAAGGTGATCTCGGAACGACGACATGCGCGGAATCGCGATCACGCCGTTATCTAATCAGGTCGGCTCCGGCTCATCTCTCTGCAACCTTGTTCCAACGGTTACGTACATATCAGTTGTGGCCATGTCCCCGTAACCGCAACATTCGGGGAAGAAAGCTAGCTCTGACGGACAGGGCTGCAACTCAGAGGAATTCACAAAACCAGACACCTCGAATAATCCTACATATTGACATGCACTATACACTATTACCTGTCACGCGCGAGGGTAACATGGGCCTTACTGGTGCTTTATCAGGTCCCACAGCGCAACGAGCTATCGAGAGCAAACGCGAATCGCAGAAAGCTGAGCGAGCAAGGAGCGAGGAAGAAAAGGCAACATGGAGGGATATGGGAGTCCAAACCTGGGGAATACAAACAGTGCAGGCAGGCCATCAGTCGTCGGTGCAAGGGTGGCACGATGATGGAGGATGACAGTAGCAACTTGCCACAGTCAGCGTCGGATAGGTCGTTCATTTGGCCTTTTGCTTGTTCCAGTTCTCAATGACCAGTTTGAACCTACCAGGGATGCATCAGTGCATGCGCATATGGGAGCATGTCGCACTGACCTCTCTTTGTGGGGCATATTCGGATCTTGCTCCTTCAGGCGGGCGACCTCAGTCTGCATGAACTTGTTGAAGGGAGTGAGTTTCTTCCTGCCACCCGCAGCCTTCTCTGTGCCCCGATAGGTCAAAACCGCAACCCGGATAAGCCAGGGAAATACACACTCTTCGGGGCCTTCTTCGTCGCGTCGCTCTGCGCTGCCTTCGTGACCATGGTAATGAGCAGGCTACAACGTAGCTGTGTCAGTTTCAGGCTGAACGACCGTAACAACGCGGGAAACCGACAATCTCAAGTTTGAGGGGAGGGTTGGGAAGGAATTTCTGAGGGGCCGAGAAGATGGTCGCGGGGCGAGAGGGGGTGACACATCGCGTCGAAGCGCAGGGGGCCTTATACGAGCCCAGAAATTGCGGTGACAGGTTTAGTCCTGTTCAACACGCTTCCCTCGCGGTTCCCCGCTGTGCTGCCCCCTGTCACTCCTGCCACGTAATGGTGTGTAACTTCTCAAATGATGGCTCAGCGCTGTCTGGCCTGTTCCGCGGACAACTCGCTGCTGCTCCCCGCGCGACGTGCAATACACCAGTGCTTATGGACTCTGACACCAAGCGCCCTTGTTCTCGGTAGCATACGTCTGTCCGAGCCAGTTGGGCAGGTGCACTGCAGGTTATCGCAGTGCGTTGTGAAGCCGCATTCTGCGGTGCATACCGGTTCCGGGAGGATGGTCGCATGAGGAGCACATCCGGGGGCCAAGGAGGCATGTCGGGGTCCTGGTTGCCAGACTGCTATTCAACGACGCGTTGCGCCACGGGAGGACGGTCAGGAGCCCAGCCCAGACGAATCTCCGCCACATCATACGAAGGCTAGCCCAGATAGATGTGTGAGCACATAACGATCCGCGACTGGTCCATATAGGCGGCACTAGTACTACTACTAGCCCTCGCCCATAGATAATGCATTACTGTAACTACAATACCCGTATCTCTGGTCTCCCATTCGCGGTGCGCGTGCCGGCCCCCTCCTCTCCTCACTATAGGCCTGCGTCTTTCGACCGCGCAGCAGACCGCTCGACGCCCGCGATGCCCTCTATCAAACTTGCACCGCTGATGATTCCAGTAGTGGCAACAAGGAACTTGCGCCCTACCCAGTTTCTCAGTGGCCCATCGCATGACCGTGGACAGGAGACGCACCCTTATTCTGCTTGCCAACCCATCTCAGCGCAGCGATCTCTGTGTAAGTACACCCTCCGAGGAAAAACACGACCGTGGTAGTCGGCGTATCCCTCGGCATGTCTGTGCACGCCCTTGATCAGCCCGGTGCGCTCCCACATCCAAGCGGAGGTTCACCCACTCAATGACGCAGCCGCTGTACTGGCACCGTCCAGCCCTCCCTCTTCGTTCTGGACGATGTCGACCGTCCCGCCTGGTATGACTGCCACGACGTCCTCGAAGCCCTTCCAGCCGACGATCGGGTGGGCCTGTACTTTCTGCGACGAAGAGCCTTTGGCCTTTCCCCCGTTCCCGCTGTCTTTCGTCTTCTTGCCTGCGTCCCCGGCGGGGTTGCTCAGGACGCCCCCCTTCTGCGCGACGCACTGGACGAGCCGGACGCTGATGGGCGCGTATCCTGAGTACACATAACTGATGTCGTTCTCCAGGTCGTCCTCGTTGTCGGGATCGTCGATGACCAAGCGGAGGGACTTCCGCAGCGCACTATAAGGGTATTTGGTCGCCGCGGATGTGTTGAGGGCTGAGGATGGCAGAGGATTGGGGAGAAGGATGCAGAGTGGAGGGGCAGACAGAGAGAGGAGCAATGGGAGAAGGTGGTAGCCGTAAGCCTATCTGTCATGAGTATCTGTCCTCATGTTCCTGTTCGGGCTGGAGGAGCACACCTGCAGGATCTCTCTCTTAAGATTCTCCAATGTCTTCGCCTTGATACCGCCGTTCACGATGCTGGCGAGGCACAGCAGTCGCACTACGGTTTGCATATCTGCGCCCTGGGCAATGAGCTCCTCGATAGCGGTCAGCTGTGCGGAGACATTATAAGAAGCCAGGAGGTCTGCAGGTGAATGAGCTCCTCCACCGAAGTGCACCCGAAGACCTGGACTGACTCTGTTGTATCTCTAACGACTTATTGAACTGATCACTTCTTGTCAGCGGGACTAGCAACTCGGACAAGCCAGTATCTGCAATCCCCTCCTTCAGCATTATCGAACTGGGATATTGGGGCACACTCACGAAGTCTCAGTGACTGGTGCTCGGACTGCAGCCCTCCCAGCTTGCTCACGAAGTCCTTGAGTTGTGCGGGTGTCTTGGCTTGGTGTCTAAGCTACCCGAGACGTCAGATGTTGTTATACGTCCAACGACGTCTTCCCTACCTTGTAGTCTTCGTCTAGCCTATGCGCAACCTGGTTCAGCTTCCGTCCGACATGTGCGAAATTCAGGTCGCGGAGTTCAGCGAGGAGGGGGTCGGTAGCGGTGGTGAGGTGGTGCTTCTTCTTCTGTGTTTCCTTGGCTAGCCCAAGCGTTGGGTTGGATGGCGCTGTGCTGGTGGATGCCGCAGCGGGCTGGGCTGGATTGGCGGGAGGGATAAGGAGGGATGCGGGGACTTCTACGTGGGCTGCGCCGTCGCTCAGTAGAGGCAGACCATAAGCTGAGAGGACATACAGTTCTTGACGCTGAAGGATTCATCAATGAGACCTTCGTATGTCAACTGAGTGAGCAACGGTGTGATCATGTCTGTGCCTCGGTCGATGATGATGAGCGAGTCGATCGGGGCTTGAGAAGCTTGAATGCTAGTCGGACCGTCAGATGCGGGAGGGGTACGGTGTAAGAGGTTGGCTAATCGCTATGGAATTGTGTGAGATGCGGCAAGCGTGGGTGGTGCAGACGTACTGTTGCGTAATCACCCTTGCCTACGATCCGAGGGAACTGGCCATACACGCGCTGTAGACTGTGCAAAGCCTGCATAGAGTTGTATATGACCGTCTCATCTCCGTCCTATAGTTGGCGGTGTTAGTCTGCTGAACGACTGCGATGGACCTAGACGTACGACCCATAGCTCCTTCACCGCATTGTCATTCTCCAAGGAGATGACATCCTCGGCCAACGGAATGAACTGGAGGTTATAAGACGATATCGTGATGTCTCCAAGTACGCCTTCTTCCTCCAGGATTCGACTGACAAGGGTCGAAGTGCGGGGGACAAGAAGCAGGGTATAAGTGTGTTTCTGAGCTTCCTTGCCGTGTCGTTTCAGCTGTTCTGTCGTCAGACAGCTCAGCGGGAATGGGACGAGTCAGAGACCAAGCTATGCCTACCAGCTATGAGCTTCATCCATTTCACGAGGGGTCTGCATAGGTAGACGATGTTCGTGGTAGAAGCAGACAACGGCCCGGGTTCCAGCCAGAACATCTTGTCGACTCCATGATGCTGGTAGATATGTCTCAGTGACATGGATAGCAGTCAAAGACTTTAGATTCACACCTTGAGTAGCGAGACCTCGGTCACCAAGCTCAACGGTCCAGCCAAGGTAGGATCCAGCACGAGGGTCTTCCCACCATTGACCGAGTTCAACGCGTCCACCAGTCCCTTCCGGGCTTGCTCCTTCAGCAAGGAGATGTCGAGGGAGGGTTCTACGCCAACATTCGGTTTCGCAGTGTCGCTAGATGCTGAGGCGGACACTGAGGCCATGGGTGTCACGGTGAATGCAGGTGCTCCAGCGCCCCGCCACCCGACGCGTTTCGCCTCGAACGCGATCCTATGAGCGCTCTCTGGCGCTAAGGAGCTCGCAAGCTTGTCATGGTCCGTCATCTTCGTTTCGTCTAGCCTGGTATACAGTCTGCTCACCTAGCGCATAACAGTCGTCTGAACTCAGGTACACAGCCAACACCCAGCTCGAGCACTGTGAGTGTTTCTACCCTTCACTATTTGACAGGAACACCAACGACGTCCTTTGCATGTAGTGCATGCTCGGTACGCGGGTACAGGTCCGTGCTGCCATTGTGCTACCTGTCATACACACTCACCTTGCGGCATCTTCCAGGACATGCTGACCTGACCAAATAGTACGTCTTTGTTCCCAGTATGAACGTGTGTATCCGTCCTCACCACTCCGCAGCGAATGGCTCACCCACCAGCACCGCGACACCCTCGCCTCCATTGTGGGGCATCCTACGCTTTCCTCGTACCTTGCCATTGCTGATGGAGAGGCAGTCGGGCGGGTAAAGTTTGAGATGACTGAGGTGTGTGTGGTGTGCATTCACCCGTTGGCACATGTTAACTCGCTTTGTCTAGCGCATGCTGCAACCTTGTGGTCCTCCCCCCGCAAAGGATGACTGATCATAGCATTGTACCCATTGAAGTACCGGCATTCTCAAAGCACCCCTAGTCTGTCATTGCGAGTCTTTGCCCGAGATGAGTGCGAGCGACCAAGGCCTAGAGTATGTTGCAGTCACCGACCTTTGACGCCTCTTGGTATCTCTGCCCAGCTGTCGCTCAACGTCTGACACGGTCACGAACACCATCATTCGTCAAAAGGCAGCTCATGGCCTGAATCCATGCAAATTGTGCCCCCATGCATTCCTAATCAGGTAAGCCTTTATGCTACCTCCGGGCGCCAAAAAGAAGCTTGGGAAATGATCCTTGCTTTGACGGTCGCAGCTGTGGCCCAGCATACACCGCACTCGTAGTGCCTCGACCAAGCGGGGCACCTACATCTGCCTTTCGTAGCTGTCGTGATTGCCCTGAGGTACCCGTTGTATGTGCCGCTGCCACTTGCTTTACCAGAGCATAGCGACGACGAACAGAACGCTTTGACTCCCTCAGCCCTCCGACGTCAAAACATCCCGACCTGCTGTTACCGCTGCTTAACTGAATTCAGCACAATCTCCCGATCTCGTGGCCCTCGATCAGCCGCGCGCCGCGCGCCTTTTGTTCGCACACAAAGCACGCCCGAAAGCGTCGCTACCCGAATCGCGTTTATGGCTTTGCTTTGGCTAAGATTAACGGCGTTTGTGTCGCTTTTTTTCGACGCGGCGTGCTTCTCTCCTATATCTACGTTCACTGTAGGTTGGGCGACTTTATTGTTGATACCCCACAGACGTGCGTAGGGACGAACGTCCCGCGCAGACTCCTACGGCAACGCTCCACTTCGTTCTTCATCTGATTCCTAATGTTGTTCAGCCTTGACTCCAAACGCACAACATCAGCGACTAGCGTCGACCGACCACTTCCTCCACTGCCGCCATCGGCGTCGTCGCCTCGTTCAGCAAGCGAGCGATCGCAGACACCTAGTCTCTTGAGCCGCTCAAACAGCGTCAGTTCCGAAGACACTTTGTGGACGGTATCATCGAGCAACAGCGGCTCGCCTCAACTCAAGAAGCGACTCTGGGAACGCAGCAACTCGTTCAGGTTCAGACGGAAGAACAGCACCCGAAGTAGGCGCTCCTCGCTAGCAGACGACGCCACGGTAGTCTCGTTCGAGGATCTCGAAAGTCTTTGCCGCAAGTCATCCATAGAGAAGTCCGATAGCGAGGAGTCGTCCGAATACCTGTCGAAAGAGGACTCGAGGAACTTCGAAGACCTCAATCGGACGGTAGAGCGGTACGGGATGCCCCACCATCCGTACAACCGGGACGATGTATCGTACATGCAATCATACTCCCCGAACGCACTCAACAGGTAAGTGGTGGCCTGAAATCGGAAACGGCGAACGATCTGACGCGGGTCATCTAGCGACTATCACACGTTTGAATTACTACGTCGACTCAACCCTAACGCAGACTCCCCGACCTTCCATGACTATGGCCGGCAACCACCTTTGAACGTGCTCGACCTCGGATGTGGTGAAGGCCACTGGGTCCTTTCTGCAGCGCAGGCGTGGAGGTACGCGGGCACACATGTGACGGGCCTCGACATCATCGACCTGCACAGTAACATCCGTGGCCGTGTCTATTGCGATCGTCCACCGAACGTGACGTTTGTCCGGGGCAACTTGTACGTCCGTTCCCTAGTTTCATGTACCCATATTGACGCAAAGTGTCGGATAGCACGAAGTACAACCTGCCCTTCCCAGACGACACCTTCGACCTCGTCAGGATGGCGAACCTTGGTCTTGCAATCCGGTGTTGGCGTTGGGATATTGTTCTGCACGAAGTCCGACGTGTCCTCTGTCCCGGCGGGCGACTCGAGCTGATCGACGATCAATTGCTTTTCCCGAGGATTCCTTCGCTCACTGAACTGCGTGGCTACAAGGGCGACAGCCCGGTCGATCCGAAGTTTCCTCCTCAAATATCGGACACCCGGTCCTCCTCGCATCAACGTTCCTCCTCCTTGGGAGATCGCCCGCAGTCTGTCTGGGAGCGCGACTACAAGGCCAGCGAGGAGAGCGCGAAGAAGCTCGAGTCCGCTTTGAAGAAGATGCTTCTCAACAGGGGATACGCACCGGATGCGCCAATGCATCAGAAGCTGACGCAGTCTCTCGTGGACGTCTTCGGCGCCGACCATGACCATGTCATGTCTCACCACTTCAGCCTCGGGGTTCCCTCACGGGAGGATGCTGCGGGACAAGAAAGCGCGAAGCGGCCCGCGAGCCGTCCAAGGTACAGCGAAGGCGACCTTCCACGACCGCTGGGCTCTCCGATGTCCGGCACTTTCGAATCGACACCGAAGGCGCTGAGGGTGCTCGTTGGCGATTGTGGGGTCGCGAAGGTGCCCCCGCCGTATCAGCCTCTAGGCCTGCTCATGCTCGACTCTTCTCGTAGACTGCTCCCTTTCTCGCCTGCTGAACTGGAGATGCACGCATGCAAAAACATGCACGTCTTGCTGTCCTGCAAGAAGGCTCTGACGGAGCACATGCTTGAACTCAAAGATCATCAAGGGATGCCCGTTTACACCGCAGAGGACATTGAGGACCTTCTGTTCGAGTACGATCGGTGAGCACTCATGCGCTGACGCAGAGTCTTCGACCTACGACTGAACGTGCCACACAGATTCAAGCGCATGCGGTTCAACTGGCCCATGGATTATCCTGGCTTGCGCCTGGACGAAGAGCTTGGAGAGACACCTAGGACGCCGCCTCTGAGGCTGGGATCTGGGACCCCTCCCATGCAAGCACGGGATCGAGCGTGGTCCAACCCAAACCCCCTCCGCAAGCCCACTGTGGGGACCGACAGGACCATTGAAGTCCGGGCTATCCGTGTCTTGCACGCTGTGAAACATTGACATTCGCCTACGATTTCTATTCCGCAGTCTCACACATCCACCATGCTCATTAATAATAGAGATCCTAACAACCACACTCCTTTGTCCGGCTTGTTGTTTCCTTTGACTACGCTCGCTCCCTAGACGTCTCTGGCATTCGGTGTTACCAGATAGACTGCATTTTGTATTTTAGCACGCATTCGTTATTCACACCCCATTATTTCAGACACTGGTGCGCATTTGAACGACGTAGAATCTGCCGGTACGTTCGGGTCGGGACGCGTCAGCACTTGGTCAGCACGGACTGACGCGTCGCGCTCGTGACCGCGCCTCATATAGTGTGGGGTGGCTGTCGCGCCTTCCCTCTCCTCTATTCGCACACCCGCTTCATTTCTACACATGGCTACGACAAACACCTTTGTGAAAATGTTCACGCATCTCAAGGATAGGCCGAGGGCCGACAAGGCACTGCCGTTGCTCCAGCGCATTGCATCGCTGGTGAAACCTATAATGCGCAAGCATGGCTGGCTGTTACCTGTGCTCTCAGAATTCTTCCCGGAAAGTCCCAATCTAGTGGGTAAGTCAACAGAGCCGATGCATACGACGAGACTAACACGTATCTACAATTAGGTCTGAGTACGTGAGATGGCAATATACGGGACGAGGTACTCAGAACTAACGTGCGAGTAGATGTCAATGGTGGGCAGAAGATTCTGCTGAGGCTGCGCCCTGTACATGCGCCAGACACGTTCTACGACGAAGAAGAGATTCTACATACAATGTTGCACGAGGTACGACTACGCGCGTTGACTTCTGTCACCAATGCCCATCTTCTGAATGGACCTCGATAGCTCACGCATAACGTACACGGACCTCATGACGAGAAATTCTACAAGTTCCTTGCAGGGCTGGAAGAAGAGTATTATGCTTTGAAGAGATCCGGCTATGCTGGGGAAGGCTTCTTCTCGCCAGGCCAGCGTGTCGGTACCAACGTTTCTCACAACTTGCCGCCCCACCTCGCCCGCCAGAGAGCCTACCAGGCTGCAGAGAAGCGGCGGCAAATCAGCACCGTACTCAGTGGCGGAGGCAAACTGGGAGGCGGACCGGTCACGAATAAGTCTCCTCGCCAGCTGGCTGCAGAGGTGCTCATCCAGTGATTCACTGCTAAGGCAGGCATCTGACACACATCTCACGTAGGCAGCAGAACGCCGTGCGCGTGACGAGAGGAGCTGTGCGTCGACGTCTGGCGCAATTGCACAGAAGGAAGTGGACAGGGCTGCGAAAGATAGCCTTGAGGACAAAGCCATTGACGGCGTGGACTCAGAGATCATAGACGGACCATATCGCTCCCTTGCCGGCCCCTCGAAGGTAGCACCGACTACGAAGGTACCAGGCTCCAGGAGATCAGCTAGCGGCGCGAAGTGGACCACGGCAGACATCGCGACCAGTGCCGGTCCAGGGGTGACTCCATATCCTGCCACCGAATGGCCCTGTCCACGGTGTACCCTCGTGAACGCGGCACACACGGGACAATGTGTTATGTGCGATTTCGTGCGTCCAGAAGAGGCACCACAACACGACCGGAGCGTGCCTGGCCCTCAGTCCACTGCCGGCGTCGCTACTGACTGGGCTTGCCCGAAATGCACACTTGTGAATGCCATGAGGCTGTCTCGTTGCGCCGCGTGCGATGCCCGTCGCCCGAACCGCAGCTTACCCCTCCTAGGGCAGAAAGCAGCTGACAGCTGGACCTGCATGGCCTGTGGCGAAGCGGGTATGCCAAACGACTTCTGGAGTTGTCGCTTCTGCGGCACCATCAAGACTCGGAGCTAGGCTATCGTTCGGACGCTATTGTAATACCTCTATAAGGACTACTGTACAACGTTTGCATGTTATTCGCGCTGCTGTATTCTATACAATCTGACGGCTTGGTTTTGATCGTGTTGCATCCCGAGGAGGCCTTCTTTTTTCAATTCCGTCGAGATATTTTGCATATCAAAACGACGCGCTGCATGCCAGTTTGAGCTGAGAGGCACTAGTGTAGGAGTGAACGCGCGCACCAGCTTCGGTCACAAATTGCGAGTGCGTATCCTCGTTTCGGACAGTCAATGCGATGTATGCCCTGACGGTAACGACCTTGCCGAAACATATCTTCTTTCTGGTCATAGCCAACTCTATCGTATTGACCAGAGCAGGGATGATACCCGGGTCGAAGACCTAGCGAAATATAGTGAAATTTGTAATGATAGGATCACGTTTGCGGCCTCACAATGTCTGCGCCGATGATAATGTCCGCGTCGGCCTCGCAGAGTTTTGCTTCAAGTGCCGGCCGAGTGGACGAATCGGCCGCATCTGCCCAGTCTATCTCGGCGCAGTGCACGTTCGTATGATAGGACGAAGCATCTGTGGATGTCAGGCTCGCGGTTACGCTAGACAGAAGTAGGGAGGCACGCACTGCACGGCAGTCGTATATTGTTCTGACATCGCTCCAGAACGTTAGAGTCGACGTCGGTCAGCCAAAGTGCAGAGCCGTCATGCGTGTCGCGAAGGGAAGGTTGCTGAAGTGTCGCGACGGTGATTCCGAGGAAGCCTGCACCAGAACCAAGCTCAAGCACGCGCTGGCCTCGAACCAACTCTAGTAGACAATCGATACACGTGCGGGCACACAGACAGTGGGGTTAACTGCACCTGGGTTTCTGAAAAGAAATTCGGCTATAGATATGCTCGCCGTCCAGGTCTTCAGCCCAGTGGTGCCTCTCTCAATGAGCGTGCGGGACTCTAGCAGCGTCGCGCTCGCAATCCCAGGACAAATTGATGAGGACCGTATGTCGGACGCCTTCCAGAGGTACGTGATATAGGTCTCTGATGGAGGCCTCACTCCTACTATAGCACTGCTCATATCAGTATAGCATTTCGCAAGAGGAATGTAAGCCCCACGAGGATGAGGTCTGGACTAGCTGGACTAGCTGGACTAGATGGGTATAGAGACGATCGTCAATCTCGGCGTCCTGGGGGTAGGTGGATACATATTCTGAGTCTATCAACAGAAGGGCCAAGCTAACCTGGCTAGCTAACGATTCCTCTAGCCTTCCGACGGCCCATTTCCAGAACAAGGCTTGGTACTGTCTAGAGGGCGGGTAAGCTTGGAAATGCGGATTGAGCAGGAGCCAGTTGAGGAAGAAATCATGGGCCTCTTCGAAAGAGACGGTTTTCAAGTCTGGGAGCTCGCGTGTGGTCGTCAAGGATGCGTATCCCTGTAGGACCGCAAAGAGAGGGTCCGGAAGACCAGCGAGGTCGAGGAGCATACCGTCGTACGATCAAGGAGCTTGCAGTTCAAACTCAGCTACATCTTGCAAAATTATATACCGAAGCTTGAAGACGGAAGACGGACTCCGGCTGGGCAACCACTCATTAGATATGCCATCATACATCGTAAGTAACCATATATTGACGAGGAAAATCACACCATACATCAGGGCAACTGGTATGGAGGAGGAGAGGAGGGGGAGGAGGTAGCCACCGCCCGTAGGCGCTTGCGCAGGCCTCGGTGCCTTGACGGCGACTGCGCTCAGTGACGACTAAGTAGTACACCCGATATTAGGTAGCGCGAGGCGACGTATAAAAAGAGCGGATGCGACAAATAGAGCCCTCCTCTGCTTTTCTGAGTCCTCGGGTGCTGGCCATGTGAGTAATGAGTCATGCTGCAGCCAGTTTTGTAATTTTTGAACCACTCGCGTTTCCGACACTATGCGTTACTCCACGGTTGCTTCAGCTGTCCTTCTGGCGGGTGCTGCAGCTCCTGCGCTTGCTCTCGCTCTCCCATTCACTGCGTAACCTTCTCTGTCATCGCCGCCCGTCATTATGAATTCCTGATCGTATTATTACCCAGCAGAGGGTACTCCTCTGTTCGATCGGGACGATTTCATGTCCCGGGACCTAGGGGCCCGGTTTCCTCCTCGTGGGCCGTCAGTCCACCTTAACCCTCACGTACACAACCCTGCTCGCCGTGCAGTCGAAGACGCCCTCTTCGACGAGTTGATGGCGCGATACGACCAACTTGTTTGATCAGCGCTGCGCATGTGTCGTTTCTTGTGCGCTAATGTACCGTTGTTCATGTACTACTAGGCTAGCAAAGAGATCAGAAACTCGAATACGTGAAAAGCAGCATTCATTTCAATACAGTGTGATCGCAAATAGGCTGAATTGCGATCGCATCCAGCCGCGTTTCATATTCTATAATATCAAAAGCGGCGCCCGCGAGGGAGTAGTGTGATGATTGATCCCTCATACTACTAGTCCGAGTCTTACTCAATTAGAACTTTTGTCCTCAACTTTTTTCTGCTCGCCGCCGTCGCCCAGATACTCAAGATATTCACGTAATAATCTTAGAATATGCAAATGCTGAGTTTGGCTCAGCCTGAGGCTGCTCGGGTGGTAGGTCGGAGTAGTTCTCAAAGGCATAGGCGTCGTGCGGAGGGAAACAGGGCCATCGTACACTGTCATATATGGCGGGTGCTCATAGTCACAGCCTACGCTAGGCTCGTACCCATCCTAATCTGGCGAGAAATTTAAACTCCGTCGTGGCACCTCTCGTTCGCCAGAACGGCTGGGCGAACTCGGCGCCCTTTACCTTGGTCCCCCCGTGGGAATCGAGACTTAGAGAAATCGCGCGAGTCTCCAAGGGAGAGCAACGCGAAAGCCAGCTTGAGGGGCACTACCTCGACATAGACAGTCTTCAATCAAATACTATAGCATGTATGCATACACAGTCAGAAATACAGTCCAAAGTCGTCCGCACTCAAGTCGTCCATGTCGAGCGAAACATCGCCTGCGTTGTCGAGCGACATCACCTGTTGCGGAACTAGGTCATTTTCGACATCATCCTCGACATCCGACTCCGTATCCGACTCCTCTTCTTCGCTGCTCTCGGCATCATCGTTCGCATCGCTTTCGTGTGAGGCCGCTGGTTGTGAATCATCGAGTGGCGGCGCGACGGCTTGCGGTGCACTCGCGCTCGCGCCGGAGCCGCGATGTTGTCCCTCGCTGGAGCCCTAAAGTGAGTGAGTCGGGCACCACCGGATTGTCAGATCCGTCGTCAATCTCGCGGCCTGGGATCACTTCATACACACGGAAGCGTCGCAGCGACGCCCGGAGGTGCGCAATGTCCCGCTCTAGGCTCGGTGTCGTGTGCTTCGTGCCTTGTTGCGCACCCAAGGTTGAGTTCATCGATGCTGCGAGGCGCCAGAGGACGTCAACACATGGCGATATCATCGCAAGCTACTCCCATGAGGCGCTGCTTCCGTGCGCCTTGTATATTGTCTAGCGAGATGCCATTAGTGAGGAGTGGACAGCAAACGAGAGGAGGCTCACCTTGATCCAGAAGTTCAAGCCGCCACCACCTAGCTCGACATATCATTGCAATGGCCGACACCGCATGCCGAGTCCTCTCACCAGCCACTACCCTCGGGCTCACAGACTGGGCCACTCACCGGGATGTTCAACAACCTTACGGCAGCTGACTATCTCCAGAACGATCTTCCGACGAGCCCAACCGATGTAGAGGACACGGCGGGTGTTGCGCGCGCGGGCGTGGACGTGGATGCGGACGCGGGCGACGGAGCGGGGGCACAGAGACTGCGTTGACCGGCGAGAAGGGCTGATTGTGGTATATTGTAGTGTTGTTCATCTATGCAAGTGCTAGAGAATTACATACAGAAGTCGCTGAGAGACGTCACAGGTTGGAAGACTCGCGCGAAGCTACTGTCCCTTCAAGTGCTCTAGGGAGCCAACGCGCGATTTCTCTAAGTCTTGGGTAAAGGGCGCCCAGTTCGCCCAGTCGGTAGAGGCCCCTACCTCCTTTTCGCGCTCCGATTTCCTTTTTGTCTCTGAGCGCTTCCAAAAGGAGGAGTGCCAGAAAAGGGGGTAGGGGTCTCTACCGACTGGGATCGAGTCTAAGCCTACGCGCACAGTCAGCCGCATCTTCGAAGTCCGATTTAGCCCCGACGTAAGTCCTACAGACCTGCCTGTTTTTGTGTTGTTTCTGTCGGCTCGGCGAACCTCGCATCCGCCGTACATTAGCGACGGTGGTGGCTGAGGACAGAATTTCTGATTGAATAGGACTACTCTACGTTGGTCCACATAAAGTTTTTTCCGCGCTGATACGCCCTGAATGCACCCACTACGTATGTAGCAGTAGTCAATACGCGACAAATGTTAGGCTGAAAGATGAGAGCAGCGACGGACAACACCAGTGGTATCGTTGTCCGAGATGACTGCGCGGTGTGCTCATCGGTTTCTTAGGTGGATCCGACTCTGCTCGATGGAGGTCGTACCGATGCGATCCCGCGATGATCTTGTCAGATCTTTGCCGGGGCCCGGGGGTCGGTCAGAAGGCAGAGTGGCCGAGAGGAGCAGGCCGCCCACTGATGGCGGGTGAGCTTACTGCACGTGCATTACATATTCTCTGGATCTCTTTGGACGTTGCATTGATGCCAGAAGGCACCCTATATATCATGATTGGCTTCCTTCACTTCGAGGGCATCTTGTAAGTAATGTGTTCAGTGCTTTGGTCTGGAATCAAGCATGTCTATGACATTCAACACCAACCAATCAAACCGTTATCACAGTGAATAGCGCCGAGAACATATGAAAAGCAAGTAAGAAATTACAGAAACACATCTCAATTTGGGTGTCTCGTTTGACGGTGATAGACTGTAGTGCTGAGGAAGCCGGCAGTGCATCAACCTGTCTTGCGATCGTAGCTGTGGTGGCCACAGTGTGCAATGCAAGGTATGGGTGGGTATTATGATATCAACCAACGCACCTTGAGGTAGTATGCAGAATACAATAGAACACGAGACATAGTATGGTTTGGTGGTATCACTTCAATTTACTATACGCAACTCACAGACACTACCTGCCCGACCCTTTCACAAACCACCGAAAGTAGTGGATAAAAATACATCAGAATCTATACTAAGCGAGCAGAAAAGCGCTGTTTGCGGGGTGTGTGGCGCAGAACAGGGTACCTGTGAATAGGGAGAATACCATAATGTACGCCAGTAAAATGAAAGTCAAAGGCGGAGCGAACAGTGGCAGAAGGAGGGGTCCAGGTGGGGATGCAGGTGAGGCGAGTTGGGGCCCGCGGGGCGTCGTACAGGTATGTACACACGAATACGCAGCCTCCGGGGCGCGGGCGAATATGAAGATGTATACGAGCGAGGAACGAGACGGGGGCGAGACGATCCAGATGCGCAGTGAGGAGACAGTGCGATGGCCGCAAAGTGAGTGTGCGAGCGTGCGGAGAGCAGACTGAACATGACGAGTGCACGAGGAGTGGAACGAGATGGCAGCGATTGAGAGGATGAGATGAGAGCAAGACGCGTGCTTAAATAGAAACCAAACCGAAAATGAGAGTGTGTGCGTCTGCGCGAGGGCAGAACGCATGATGCAATGCGGGGCCGATGATGTACAGTGCGCCTGGTGATGATGGTTAGCTCATGTCATCGTCGATGTCGTCTGGCGATGTGAACGACATCGGCGATAGTGGGGGGTAATCCACCCCGTCTGCGACAGCTTCCAGGTGCGAGAATGGCGGCAGCGAGCCCGGTCGGTCGAAGCCCTGTAATGGAGGCTATCAAAGGGTCAGTACGTCAATAGAAGGAAGCAAAGGAACAACGACGTACGACTTTGAAGATCGGGTTGATCGCCGACTTGGGTGCGACACCTGGACTGGGCGGATGTCCTTGAGGTTGTCCACCCAAGAAGTGTTGATGTCGAGAGGGTGGTTGCATCGAGAGGTGAATATCCGGCCGTCTTGAAGCGAAACTCGAGGTATCTTGCATGCTTGTACTGGGAGACTGCTCGTGCCAAGTGGGTGAGAGTGTGTGCATGTGCATATGCGGTGGAGGTGGCGAGCTACCGCCTTCGGAAAGGGACTGAGCATCGACGGATGAACGGAGGTTGAAGTCGTTGAGCTGCTGCTCCAGGGAGAATGACGTCGACGACCGCCCCAGTGAGAAGTCGTCCGTCCGAAGCGAGTTCATCGACGTGACGCGGCCCATACTCCCCGCATATGTACTCATCCTATGTCGAGCGCGTGTCGGGCCGGGGTCACTGTCCACAGTCGCGAACGAGATGACCGACATCCCACTCGGCAGATCCGACGATGACATCGAATGATCGTCGTCGAACTCCCTCCGCCTCGCCTTCGACATCCGCTCGTCGTCCGACCGCCGCCAATGCGTGCCCTCACTATGGCTGAACGAGGGCCCACCCATGACGTCCGACAGCGAGCTCGCACCATGGCTCTGACTCTGCCGTATCGCACCGGGCACCGCAGGCTGCTTGCCCTTCTCCCGGGGTGGGCGATAGCTAGGCGGAGGCACACTCATGGTCGAACTCTGCGCCGCAAGCCAATGCCAGTCGATGGCCGCACCCTGACCCTGCTTCGTCATGCGCCGCTGCTTCTCCATGACCGCTCTTGCCTGGTCGCGGTGCATCTTCTGCGCGAGCTGCCGCCGCTGCATCTCTGCCTCTGCCTTCACCCGTTCCGCCTCCTTCTTCCGTGACTTGGCGTCCGCCGCCGGCGCGAGCGGCGCCTCTGACGCGATCGGGCTCAGCTCGCTCAGGCTGCGGCTGTCCGTGCTGCTCGACTGGGTCCTCTTCAAGCTGGGCACAGACCCCGCGCTCGCTACGTTGACCTCCTGGACAGGCGGGAGCTGACTTTGGTTCTTGTCACTGTGGCTGCCAAACATGCTGAGACCCCACTTGCTGCTCTTCTTCGCGAACCCGAAGGGAGCCAACTTGCTGAGCTTCGGCGCGTGGCCCTGCGAGACCTCGTGGTTGTGCATCGGGTCGTGAATGGGCTCGGGCTCGACTGGGCGTGCGGGATACTCGCGCGCCATGGGTGACGTCTGGATCTCCGTCTGATCGTTCGTGACGATATAGTGGTCAGGCAGTCCTTCCTCCGGAGGTGATACATCCATTCGATCCCAATCCTGGCCTGTCTGCGCGCGGTAGTGCACACTGCCAACACGGTCGCCGCCAAATGAGTAGGTAGACGAGCCGCACGCAGACTGCCCATCTGGAGGTTGAGGTGCCCCTGGAGCTATTCCAGTCGGCAAATCATACCTGTAGTCAGAGAGCCTTGACGACGCTTCTGAGCCATCGTGTAGCACAGTGTGGGTCTCGAAGAACGACGATCGGTGTGAGGACGACGCATCCGGGATATGGAGACGAGCAGACGCCTGGTTGATGGATGTATGCGTGTGTGAGGGAGGGAGAGGTCGGGGCGTGATCGAGTTCAGCGACAGATTGGCACTGCGCTGGTCAGCTCTTGCAGAAGGCCGTACCTGGAGTGCCTGTGTAGGTGGAGGCGGCGGGCTGTTAACAGGCGTTGTCTCGACCAAGTACGGATGATGTAGACATTGCAGGCTCGTGAGGCGTAGATCAGGGTCGTACTTCAGCAGATCCGATATGCAGTCGACAAGCTTAGGAGGGACAGAGGGGTCAAAGAGTGCGCGGAAGTCCTTCGGGGCAATCTACGCAGCACGACAGGACCCATCAACCTCGGCTGCAAGAGTCCTGGCACAAACCCACGCACCTTCTGAAAAGCAAACCCCACCGCTTTGGCCATCTTCACGCCTCTTGGCCACTTCCCGCCCCCGATCGGCTTGCCGCGCTCGTCAAATCCATAGTCATCGACCGGGTCGCCGATAAGGTCGCATATACGCGCTACCTGATCAATCTCACCCTGACCAGGAAAGAGTGGCCGCAGGTTGACCAACTCCGCCATTATTGTACCCAATGCCCACATGTCGACGGGATTAGAGTAGTCCCTACTTTTGAGCAACACCTCGGGCGCACGATACCATCTCGTGGAGACGTATTCTGTGTACGGTGGTTTGCTCTGTGTCTCCCGAGCCAGTCCAAAATCTGCAAGCTTGACGATGACGACGACGTCCTTCTCAGGTGGCGCGTCCGGTGGTGCAACAGGTGATAGCGTCCGGTAGTCATATAGGCCTGTTGTCGTCACCAGCAAGTTTTCCGGCTTCATGTCCCGGTGAAAGTACCCCGCCGCATGGATGTGGTGCAACCCCGAGATGACCTGATGGAAGATGGAGGAGACAAGACCGCCAGCGAGGGGCTTGCCTTTTCGAGACTTGATGAGCTGATACAGATTCCCCTCCATAGACTCGAAGACGAAGTAGAGCTCCTTGGACTGCGGCAGCAAGAAGAAGTCGTATAGGGGTATTATATTGGGGTGGTATGGTATCGCGCGCAGGGACTGCCGGGACGGTCGCGTTCGGGAGCGCGTTCAAGACATGGGAATCAATGACGCACCTCGAGCTCTTTCAGCTTCTTGCACTCATCCCATCCACCCTCCCACTTCTTCTTCATCCTCTTGACGGCGACGAGGCGCTTGCCGGCGTACTCTGGCTTCGCGCCCGCACTGCATTGCATGGCAGACAAGGGTGTATTGGGCGGTAACGTCCCATGCCAATCGCAGAGCCAGACGGTGCCGAACGAGCCATCCCCCACCACTTTGAGCGGTGTATAAGTCCGCGGCGAAGCTTTAAAAGAAGAGAGAGAGAGAGATCAGTCAGCATGGAATGATGGCACGGTGAAGGCGAGAGACTGAAGGCGTCACAGGGTGACAACATATAGCACAGACAAGCGAAACACGAGACTCACTGCTCCGCGCGTCGCCCACGACGAGCTGGTTGTTCTGCACGGTGACGGATGGGATGCCCAAGACAATGACAGGGTCCTTGTGTGCGGGCGGCTGGGTCGAGCGGGTCGGCTGAGGAGGGGGCTGATGGTGCGGGTGGTGGTGGTGGGCATGGCCATTGGGGGCGGGCTGGTTGTGGTAATGAGCACCATTTGGTAAGTGGTTTGAATACCCGTTATGAATGGGGAGGGGGTGATGGCTTTGGGAGACATGGGTTGTGTACATCGTCCTTGTTGTACTGGCATCGCCCGCGGTGTATGGGATATTAGAGTGTGCGTTGCGCGAGTTGCATGAGATATTAGAGGATAAAATAGAGATGGAGGACGTCGGGGGCGGGGCAGGGGCGGGAGGGCGACGACGATGCGTGCAGAAGGAGGGAGAGAGAGGAGCGGACAGCAAGTGGCGGGTGTTTGGCGTCGAGTCGGCGAGCCGAAAGTGATCGGTGCAACTGTTGTGGGTAATTGAATTCACTACCGCCCGGCTGTCAAAGGGTCCTCTGCTTATCCTGGCCGTGACGCTGTGCTGTCCGTGGCGAACGTAGCGTGGCCGGGAAGGCTAATGCGGGAGCTCAGGAGGAGGCCAGTGGCCAGCGGGGTCGACGGATGTAGACTCCGAGGCGGAAGTGGGTCACAGCGGTGGCGCGCGTCCGTTGCGAGAAACAATCCCAGAAAGGCTGAGCGCATCCGGGCGCCTCTCGCTTTGCTGCCGCCGCGTCGGCAATCCGACCCAAACACGGCAACTGCCAACTCCCGCCTTACCTCTAATCCCACGCTCGTCAGATCCAGATCCCACACACCCCGCCATCTGCATTGATCCCGCCCCGCCCCCCGCCCCCGACGCCAGCCCATGCGCCCTCCGCGTCTCGCTGCGACCCGACTGCGACCTCTCTCGCGGCAGCAGATCGCTTGGATGGATCACCGTCTTGATGGGACGAGAAGCGCTGCTAGCATGTGCACCTCTCCTCATTTGTCCACGTCCCATCTCTTCCCTGCTTCCTGCCGCCCCACGCCGACATCGCCTCCCGTCTGCCTGTCCCACCATGTCCTCCCCGCCGCATCACCTCCTGCGCGTGACCGTCAACGCCTGTCACCACCGCCCCCCGCCGCACCGCGGCTGCCGTCCATCGCCCCCCAGCAATCAAACGGCGACCAACGTCCGTGCTGACACGATCTGCACACACGCCCACTTCCCTCCGTCTTGATTCCCAACTTCCCCGCTATCGGCGGATGCTGACTGAACCCTCCCATGCACCAGTCCAGGCTACTCCCTCCCTACACCTCTTCGCTTGCCGTGCTCCTGTCTGACGGGCCTCGCTGCACATCAAAGTGTCAATGAACCCTGCATTCGTCCCATCGGCCTTGCGAGCGCATCCCAATCGTGCTCCCGGTCGACATTACCGAGCAGATCCGGCAGTGTACATGTCATGATGGGTCTTCTCCCAGTAGTGCGGGTGCATTAGTCTCAACTTAGCTATTGATTGGCTTCTTCAATAGATCAAGCTCTCATCTTCGGTCCCGTGTCTCATCAATCGCCTCCTTTCGACCATCTTCCGATACCAGCTTAACGTAACCGCACAATTGTCAACCCGAGCTTATCCACCTCCAGATGGCATCCTCATCCGCCGACGTTGTGTCCTGCCCCACTGCTTCGTTCTCGTATGCATCATCTATGAGGTATCCAAGGTCCACTGCAAATACATACAACCACGCCACCCTTCCAGCGAGATCCTACATTCAACTCGCGTACAATACATGTACTCGCCGGCTCTCTAAAACGGCACCTCGTCGAACAGCTTCGATACGCTCTCTCCATAGTGACTGCGCCTGATCACCTCGGCAAGAACGCTCCCGATGTCAATTACCTCGATTTTGTTGCACTGCGCCACATTCTCTTGCTGCGGTAGCGTGTTGGTGACGATCAGCTTCTCTAACGCGCTCTCCTGGATATTTTGCAGCGCTTTGCCACTCAGGATTCCATGCGTAACGAGTCCGAAGACGCGCAGTGCGCCCGCTTCCGAGAGGTGCTGCGCCGCAAGACAGAGGGTGCCGCATGTGTCGGCCATGTCATCGACGAGGATCGCCACCTTGCCCTTGACGTGCCCGACGAGGACCATCCGCGAAACCTCGTTCGCCTTTTTGCGCTCTTTGTGGAACAGCGCGAAGTCGACGCCTAGCCTGTCCGCAATCGACGTCGCGCTGAAACATGGCAACAGAGGTGAATTTGAAGCGCACGACATGGGAGCGCCGCGACGTACCGTTTCGCTCCGCCAGCATCTGGCGACACGATCACAATCTGCGAGACGTCAAAGTGGGTCCGGATATATTGGATTGAAGACGGCTCCGCGTAGAGCTAGAGCACAATACAACTGAAAGGTCAGCCTGACAGGGCAGGGGAACGGTACTCACGCTGCACGGGAAAACCGGCGTGAGTTACGTGTTGCGGAGCGTAACCAGAGAGACGTACTTGTCTACAGGCACGTCGAAGAATCCTTGAATCTGCGACGCGTGCAAGTCCATCGTCTACGACAACCGATGTCAGCTCCCAGGTCTGTTTCAACCGAATACCGATGCGCGCGGAGCACGATATGGACAGGCGGCGGAGGTCTAGGGCACACTCACAATGACATGGTCGCACCCGGATTGTTGAAGCATGTTCGCAACGAGTTTCGCCGTGATGGGCGCACGGCTCTTGTCCTTCTTGTCCTGCCGTGAGTACGGGTAGAGGGGCACGATCGCCGTGATGCGCTTTGCGCTCGCGATTTTGCAGGCGTGCACCATGATGCAGACCTCCATGAGCGCGGTGTTGACCTGCCCGCAGCCCGAGTTGATGATGTACACGTCGTCTTCTCGCACGGACTCTGCGATGCGCACATTCGTCTCGCCGATGCTGCTTTTCATTACTTCAGCCTTGTTCAGTGGAATACCGAGCCTGCCGGACGACGCAAGGTGAGGGAGTGCTGTGGAAGAGACACGAAGAGGTATACCGTCGTGTTATGATCTCTGCGAGTTCCGGGTGACTAGTGCCTGCGACGACACACGAGCTTCAGCACTCATGTACCCTGCAGCCATCGATGCGTACTCACCGGTGAAGATTTTGATGCCATTGCCGGTGAACATGTTGCGTATATAAGAAACGAATAAAGATACAATGCGAGGGCAACCAGCCAGTCAAACAGTGTGGGGGGGGCGCAGAGAAGGAGGGAAATCCACGCAACGGCTGCCGCTGCATGCCAAAGCTGGGGCGGTGGTGGGTCGCGAGCGCCCGCCGGTAAATTGGATTCGCGCCTGCATTGCCGGATCGGGGAGCAATTTTTGGATAACGTCAGCGGGTGTCCTGATATAGCACTGTTGTGGTCGAGTTCGGGCAACGTTCGTCTGCTCACTGGACCATTTCTCGACCTCTGTTGCGCATTCTATCATGGCCGCAGTAACCCAGCATAGAGGCGGCTTCTCACAGATGCTGTCTGTCCTCAACTTCCGACATAGCCTACTATGTACGTCAAGTGTCTCCGGCGAGTCGGGATCTTGTAGACACGGCGGGTGTTGCAACCGGGAAGTATCACCGCACGTCTGATAAACATCACGTTATTAGTATGCAGGATGAAGGGGTGCGATCTTCATGTGCGCAAGTTTGGTGACAGTTGCGCTTCCGCCATTAGGCGGTTTGAGTATGGCCCGTCAATTACAGTGCTGTAACGACTCACCGGCTTTCCGTCCACAACCGAACGGTGTCAATATTCGGAACCAGGCTAAATATGCACATGGGTATCCTCCTACCAGTATGAGTGTAAGTCAATGGTGAGTGATGTCTAACTGCATTCAGGACCCACGGACCCGCGGGGGTCTCCATGATTTAGACCCCAGGGTACGTAGTACTGCACCGGCCGTCCCACGCCTCAAGGCTGCTATTAGTACGCAAGGTTCATCCTGACAAAAGCCAAGGGCGAATATCTCCCGAGCGATCTCTGTGCAAGGCAGTTTCTGCGAGGCAGACAATTTTGTCTAGTCTCCGTGGGCTGACCCTCCCACAGGTGCGTATATCGGACGGGAACGAAGATCGAGGCCAACCGCTGCTCTCCCGCCGGTAAGCTAGCCATAGTCTCGACGCTGATCGCACGTAGCCCGTTCCTCCGTTACCAGCGTCCATGTAGTCTCTCGGCATGTTTCCACGACCCATGCGCGTTGGTGAGTCGTCGACGTCTATGCTGCACCAGTCCCGCGAATCTCGTGGCAGGTACGCACCTCAGCCAGGGTGGGTCATCTCACAGTTCACGCTGCACAGAAGCACATCTCGGATGGAGGATTGTCATCTCCCATGCATGTGTAGACCTTTTGAGATGCTTCCTAATACAAATCGTGCCATGCATGTCCTTGCGGTCCTTCAATCGTATATATGAATGGACTGCGTAGCTCTAGACGTCCACAGCAAGGGCCGTGAATCATTCAGTAAACTCAGTGCACGATGAACAAGGATTTCTCGATCTTGGTGGTATGTACCAGACCGAGAACGCGGCGCACCCCGGGAACAACAGTGTTCTGTGGTGCGCTCTAAGAACAACGGTGTGCTCATCATGACCGCGGTTACACACGTTAATAAACCTACTAACGCCAACATCGCACTGCAACAAGTTGTACCCCAATGGCATGGATTCAGTGAGGAAACCTGTAACTGGGGACACAAAGACATTCAATCCTAGCACTAAGCTACAGGGTGTGGGGACGAGTGCACGACAGATATCGAGAAGTACGCGATACGCAGGCAAAGCGGTTGTCAGATGCAAGGCGAGACGAGACGATTGCTAACGGGTGGACAAAAATAAACGGACAGTAGATGGAGGAAGGGGGATATGTCACCACGAGGATAACAGGAGGTGGGAGGTGGGAGTAGAAAGGTTGATGGCACGGAAGAATGGAGGGAAGGATGGCGTGTGACCAAAGAGGGTTCGCAGGGGGAGAGGGTAAAGGACATTAACGAGGGAAGCGGAAGCAGCACTAGGCATTTACGACGTAGTAGGTATATGCTCGCCGGATGATGACAAAAGCAAAAAAAGTACCAACAGAATGAATATACAGACGTCAGAACGGTAGGAGCTAGTAGTCGATGAACGGACACAAACTGCATCACGTAGGTGTATCATAACAGACAATGCTACAGGAAATATACTGCCCTGTTCAATGTGCGCGCAGGACGCGTGTGCCCCGCGTCAAGATATAAAAATATATCATCTTGGCCCGACGCCGTTCACGGACATAAGACCGGATGCAGCGATCGGGCGGGGCGCAGTGCTGGGCGTGTTCAAGATAGACAGCAAATGAGCGTTGTTTACCGCGCGCATCGGGTTCACGGGCAAGGGAGGTGGGATCGCAGCCGTCCTGTAGGCGGCGGAAGGAGATAGGGGAGGGCCCGACATGTGCGACATGTGCGGAGGCCCCTCATACATAGTGTACTGAGGGGGTGAACAACGCGCAGCGGCGCCATGTTGACAGGCCGTGAATTCCCATTCGCAGGTGCGTGTGCACTGGGAGGGAAAGAACCAAGCCCAGAGAGCCGCGGTGTGAGTGACTCCAATCCAGGTGTCATGAAACGCAGCTGGTCCTCGTGTAGGCTGGCCTTGCGCGAGGGCGACCGGTAGGGCAAGGGGTGAAAAGCATTGCTGGTCCGAGGGCGCACAGTGAAAGGGTCGTCGTACACGGAATCGAAGGGGGGCATCCCGTTAGACGGAAGATACGCCGACCCAATAGAGGATGTCGAGGAGTAGAGCAGCGGTTCGTTATGTCGCCCGAACGTAGAGGTCGGGGGTATGGCGGATGGACCGGAGTAGCTGTGCAATGACTCCGAGATGGAGGGCGTCTGCCGCGCAAGATGAGACGACAGCCTGTCCGACTCCCTCGCGACATTCTCGAGGAGGGATATGTATTTCATCTCCTTCTGGATGTCGTGCGGCCGAGACAGGTACGGAGAAATGTCCACAGACGCTCTCGAAGCACGATGAGCACGTGCTAGATGAGGTGAATGCTTAGTTTGCACATCGTTGACCATCGCGTGGGACGAAGGGGGTCGTTGAGACTGGAGGCCCTGCCCACTATCGGGTTGAGCACCATTGTGTGGTGCAGAAGCACCGATAGATGGGGTGGGTGCAAGATGAGGCTCTGAGAAGAAGTCTGCCTGGACACCATGTTTCGCAGGTCCTCGCGAGGGGTCAGACCGATGAGGCATAGTGGCTGACCAGTCGTCAGAGATCCGGGGCAGGCTGGATAATGTGGCGGGGGCCTTGAGAGGTGACTTTGCCCGTGGCTGATTGTTGGGGAGCTTCGTGATCTCTACAGCTGTTGCCGACGCTGACAGCGTCAGGGAGTTGAGCAGACGGGCAAAGTGAGGGTCGACCCCGTCAAGGCTGATCTCCACTGCTTCGTCGGGAGGTTCCAGATGAGATGGGGGCTGATAATTAATGTGCGGGGCGCTGTATTGAGGAGAGGGTGTTTGCGGCTCGCCGTTGTCTGCAGACGACGACTGAGAACTAGACTCTTGTGCATGGTCGCCGTTGGTGGATGCGCGACTTTCTAGGTTCGCGACGTCATCCTCACTTGAGACACGCTTATTGAGTTTGGCATGTACCGCTTGACTTTGACCATTACGTCTCGGGAAGTTGCGTGGTTTACGATCATGGATGAATGCCTTCAACGGGCTATTTGGACCATCAGCAACCCAGAGAGATTGTGTACAGAAGCACTGCGTACCCAATGAAAGGGGATATGAGATAGAATTTTCCTGGAACGATTTTATTACGCCGCCATGTTGGCAGATCGGATAGCCTGAACCATTGGATTTTCTTTATTATATTAATGAGTACGGAGCAGTAAGAAGGAAAACAACAGTACACATACACTAATTTCTTTGCGAGTCTTTGTCTCAAAATGATAGTCTTCCGGGACTCCGGGAACAATGTACAGCGATATTGACTGTTCCTTGATCGACATTTGAATCACGTCCTCTGGTACGATTTGCCCGTCCAAATCGTAACCCGTCTCTTCGAGAACCTAGGCATCGACGTCAGGGCGCTGCAGTTTGAGCATGGAGTGGCACTTGCCTCACGGACGGCGCATCTAGGTCGCGGTTCTTCCTGGTTTATCTTGCCCTTGGGGAAGCCCCATCCTGCGGACGATTTCCAGCCCTTGACAAGTACGCACTGCGCAACGAGTGGCACATCAACGACTACGCAAAAATGTATCATGGCCAATACGCACCTTATCCCAGGTCTCATTCAACATGATGGCGCCGCAGACAGGTACTCGCGTCTTGTATTGCATGAACTGATTGAATGCCCGCTCATGGTCATTCGCAAGGTGTTGTAAAGGCGGACATGTTCTGAATAGGATCTCGCAAAACGTCTTGAGTGTATAGGACGGAAACTTTGCGGGGTTCTGCTCTCTGATAAAATCCTCGTAGTACCAATGCCTGTAGCGACGAGGAGATGAGCGACACGGAGTAGACTGGGTCAGTGGAGTGTGCATACGCTTGCTCCATCTGGAAGCACACTCGTTCAACGGAAGCAAGTTCCTCTTCCGGGAGGTTCAAAATAAACCGGCTTGTGATGGTCAATATCGCAATGCGATGTGAGATAGACATGCTCGTACCTGGAGAGCTCCTCCAGCACTTCTTCTCGGCTGAGGTGCGCATATTGGACGGAAGATGGTGAGGAGCCAGTTGCTGTGGGTGCGGAAGAGATCTCGGGTGATGATGATGAGGACGATGCCATTGTAGTTGGAAAAGCGTAACGAGTGGTGTAGACGCCACTGTCGAGAGTAGGAACGGGGGTAGACAGTGGCAATAAAGAGAACAGTGAGTGGTACCAGTATGAAGGTCTCTACGAGGAGCATCAGTCCTCGGGCTGTCCCTCGTCCCCCGCACAAACACAGCCAAAGTCGCTCACGTGAGTTTCATAATCACTGCTTCGCCGAAGCCGTCTCTGCTTCCTCCTCCTTGATTTCGAGCTCCGTAAAGAACCTTGCCTTTCCATGAGGCCTGCCGAATCATCTTGGATGTGTCTGAGTCTCTATAGCTGCATTGGACATGATGCCTCCATAACGACCTCGTTGCCGCCACTCGAGTACTCCCATATGTAAAATTCGCTTCGCTATTGTGAAATTTGTGAAATCCAGAGGCAAAGATCTGATGGTGCAGCTTTGACTCCAGTTTATGTAGCTCTCCATGATTCGGCGGGCCATCTCAAGGGCTCAGAAGGTCAGATACGGCCTCACGAGCCAAGTATTGCGTTATCCAACGCCTGGACATCTCACCACGGCGGTGTCTATAGATGCATCATCGTGTAACCTGGTATGCGTGGGGTTCCTCTCCCCGTTCTGAGCCTGCCTCGAGGCTGGGCCGGCTCATGATAAGACTGTAGCCTGTAGGCTTGTCCTTTGGCATCAACCTCGCTGGAAACCCGCTCCTCCCCCAGATGACCAGTCTCCAGTTTTACAAGCAGTTTTCGAGTCTCAAAACTCTGGCGACGAGCAAGCCTTTGAGCAAACTATCCGCGATGCAACACAAGCACAAGGACTCGCGTTGATCAGTCGTTTTGAGGACGTAGAGCAGTTGCACCTCAGGGCCATCGCAGCGAAGGAGCGTATTGCCGGCACCAAGCATTACCATATCCACAACGCAATTGAGGACATGTATACGGCAATGGGTCGGTCAGACGGAGCAACACCGTGCTTGGAGAAGGCGCTTCGTATTCGAGAGGAGGATCAAAATTGTGCTGGAATAGATGTCACCGTCACTCGCATGTATCTTGCCAAGGCTCTCGAGATGCAGGGCGACTTGACCGGTGCCAAACGGCTGAGGAAGGTCAAGATGCTGTGTGGCAGCTGATGTTTGCAACCCTACCAGTGTCCGCAATATGAAATATTCCGCTCCAACTTCTCCTTCTATAAAACTTGCAAAGTGAGTATGTTTTACCATCATACGGCGCTCGTGATTACATATCATAGTCCAAATATTACTGCGGGAAAGGTTGTCAGGTGAGCCATCAATATGTCTCTGGTATACTGTGTGTATCCTCATGGTACGACCGACAGAAGCACGATTGACAATGACACAAAAGGGTTGTTAAATTTGGATCCACTGGCACACATGCCATTCAGTCTCCTCGGCTTGTGGAGCGGAAACCTGGACGTCAGTTGCTCATCCCAATACACTCATCGGTTGGAAACCCGTTTGACAAAACATTTCTTGTTGACTTTGGTAACCCAGCTGCATGTGTCAGGAGCTTTGTACGACGAGAGAGAGGAGTAAGCGCTAGTGCTATGAGCATTGTCAAGCGGGATCTCAGATCTATGACGACGTGCCATATAAAGGTTCGCCAAGTCACCGAACAAGCTCAGCACTCACAGAGAGCCAACTAGTGCGAACTGTTCCAGGTTAAGCGCAGTAACTTGCTTCAGTGCGGTGGCTACAAGGTAGGATTTCAAGTTCCTTGGTCGCCGTTTTCCACTCATTCCGGGCTGTGCAGTCCATCTACTACTGTGGTAAAGACTGTCAGGTATGTTTCTGCAATGTCACAACCTCGTGATCAGTACTCATTCCTTGTGTAGCGGAGGGACTGGAAGCGACACAAGAAGTACTGCAAGAAGAGCGGCACCGAGTCGCAGGAAGCATAGACTCGGCTTAAGGTAACGTCTTGGAGCAACTCCATGTCGGGGCAACCCCCACCCTGTTTTAGCTGTCTCTGTATGACATCTCCATTCAAACCCCCGTCTACTCACTATCTGGACGTACGTTTGCTGCGGCGTTGCAATCGAGCCAAGTACCACAATCCTTCTTGCCAAATATTCATGTAGTCCCCGTTTATCAACGGCATATGCTTGACTGCATTCTTGCCGCTAGTTGTCTTTCGAAATATAGATTCGTTCCAGCTAATGTGACGTCGACGATGATGATTTCGACGAAGCCGTGCGTGTGCCAGTGAGCATCGGTACGCACCGGGCCGCCACCTTTTGATACACCGGCGCTGTGGTGCTCGGGGATCCACGATGTTGCGCAGCGTGAACGACAGCATCCCGTGCCGAGAATAAGATGCAGGTCCTAAATATACACCCTCTTCAAGGCCGCGCACGCTCAGTTGCTGCTCAACGTTAACTGTGACCACCATGAGCTCGAACGTACCGCCCCCGTCGAATGCAAGCCCGAGGTCGTCCCAGCAATTCATGCCACCTCCGACGCACCCGTCGCTGCGTAGTGCAAGCTCTTCTCCTGGGCCTGCGGCGCATGCTACGAGGCGAGTCCCTCCCCTAAGCCCGAGGCCCACTCCACAGCCAAGGCCGTCCGCTCAGCAGACGGAGTCTTCCTCTGTGACGGCGAGCTCTTCTGCGCTAGAAGTACCAGGGAACTTGCATGCGCGAGCAGCGAAGCCTGAGCCGACTACGCCTGGGACACTCGAAGTCGAGCCATGCGAAGCAAACGAGACGGAAGAAGTGGTTGCGGTGGAGACGGAAGAAGAGGGAGAGCTCTCGGAGGAGCGGCTGAGAGAGCTGTACGACGACGAGGAAATTGAGAGGTTTTTGCGGCTGTTCTCTTCTGTGAGCAAATCTACCCCTTCAATCACCGTACAATCTCTGACGTCATTGTATATGTGTGCAGTATGTCCGCGAGGCTAAGGTTGCGCAGCCCTCTGGGAAGGCATCCCAGAAGGGCACCGCGAACGACCTGTCTGAGACGACTTTTAAAAGTGAGGATAGTCAGCATATAGATATACCATGCGGGGACGAGGACGTCGATTCGGACGCGTGGGTGGAGCCAAATGAGTCCATTGAACAGGAAGAAACACCCCCCTTGCCTCATCGTCCGGTACCGAATGCAAATCTATCATTGTCGGAGAGAATCGTGATGGTGAGCACTTCTTCGAATATGTCTTCTTCTGACTTTCTAAATGGAAATGCAGGACTATCTACTACCCTTGCTTCCGCTCGAGCCACAGCCCCCTACATTCACTTTGCGGCTGCTTTACCTCTCAATTGAACGCCTGTACCTAGCGACCGTCCCGGCATACGAAAAGTTAGTGAAGCGCCTCTTCCGCCTTGCCACTTGGGAGGACAAGAACACAAGTCTATTTTATTGCGCTGTCAGTCGCCTTTACACTCGCCTGCTCCTGCACTTGACCATGCTCATTCATGTGAATCTTAGATGTATTGGTTTCTGTGGTACCAAAATTTACTCCTCCCAGCTCTCCTCCTCCGAATCCTATATTCACTCGTTCGGCGCAAGGTGTTACCCTACCCCAGCCTCCAGGAACTACGCAAGCACCGGATCGACGTCGAACGCGCCAAACAGTTCAGCTCAACTGTTACATCCCGATTAGTTGCGGCCCCTACATACGACGTACAAGATGTTTGGCGGATAGTTCACGATTTCCACCGGTCGAGGAAACTCAAGAAAGCCGCCAGGGCTAAGGCGAACAATGCTGAAGGTGGTGACCATACCGATGAAGGGCTGAAGGCAGAGCCAGAGGAGCCAATTCTCTCCGAGGAGAGCAATGCACCGGAGACCGATATCAAGCGAGAGCTACTGGCGATCATGAACTATGTGGCAGACCTGCACGAGAGGGTCAAAAAGTGCGTCAAATTCAATCACTCTTTCGCCCCATTGACCACTCTCATTCTAGCATTTTCTTGTGGCGCCGGCCCACGTCGTCATTGCTTTACGGTGTGGTCAGTAGCCTGGGATTATGTTATGTGTCGTAGTTGATCATTGGTCTTAGGCATTGTTCGTTGTCTTCGTCTTCTCTCTGCTCCCCGCCAAATACTTGTGCAAATTGGTTGGCCTTGCCATTGGGTTTGCTTTCTGGCATGTGTTACCGATCATCCTGGCGATTCCTCCTGACAGGCGTACAAAGTCAGTGGACGCGTCGACATGCGATTGCGTTTGCTGATCGTTACACCAGATACCCGCCGCTCTTCCAAGATGCACCCACGGACGCAGAGTATGCCATGGAGCTCATCTCCCAGCGCGTTGCGCGCGGTCTTGACGTCAAGCCAAAGGCACGCAGGACGAGATCAAGCACACCTTCGCACGAATCGGACAGGTTTTCACTGAGAACAATTTCCGGGGATCCTGCATCTTTGCAACCCATCGATCCCCTTGCTTCTTCGGGTTCTGGCACATGGCAAAAATGGGTAGATCGTGTCGACACGAGCATGAACGTCGCCAAAGATGCAAAGAAGCTTTTCAAGGACGGGCAGGTGAGTACCTGCTGTCTGTTGGCCGTTTACCATTCGATTAATGCCTTGGCAACCTCATAGTGGAAACAACCCGGAAATTGGTTGGCTTTGAACCCGCTGTCTGCCAACATCGCCATGCGTGATTCGTCAGAATATCGTGTGCAGACGTACAGTGAGTTCGCTCTTCGTTGTGTAGTAATGAACTTGCCATAACGGGACGTGACAGCCTTCCCGGCGCAATATGCGTTAGCATCTGGTCTAATCACTCTGACACCTGATGCGCTTTTCTTCACCCCTTTGCTGTCGTCCACCGCTAAGGTTGCAATTCCTTCCGACGCAATCTGCGGCATCAAGCGGACCAGTCCAATGAAAGGACTGAACGTCCAGTGGGTATGCCACCTAGACGATGGTACCGATGAAGAACGAGTAGAGAAGTTCCTATGGGTCGGTGACCGTGATGAGCTGTTCGCAAGACTCGTAGCGTGGGGTGGGCACCGATGGATGAACGTCTGATGGTACTGGGGGCTGCATGTACGTAAGCCCTGCCTTCTCTGTTGTTATTGTGTCCACGGACGATCGCGCTATGTACGCTTCTGTATTAGGCAGGTGTTCTAGAAGGATGTCAGTGTCAAGTGCAACTCATCCTCTGTCAAGGCCCCGCTACAGCATGACGCCCCCTTGCAAGTACGAATTCGTGTTCTTTTCCCTCGACTCGTCCGGTCAGTTATAGCGCCCCCACCCTCAGTCGAGCACTTCCAACGCCGTCGAGGACAGACCAGACCGGCCCAAGCCGTTGTGTTGCCATTCGCTCATACCTCATCGCTGCTTTTTGTTGCACTCTGTTATCTGCTCTGTCGAAATGTTCTTCACTCCCGAGTTGCTCGAACGACGAGAGAGTGGATTTGGATTGTTATGGTAAGCACTGCCCATCGTCTCGACTCATCTTGCTCAGGCGCAACCACAGGCTAGCTGCTACTCTCGGTGCCAAGTCTTCGTTCAAGAAGCTCCCCAAACGCTCCGTCCTTACCGCCGACATATCCCAATTATGTGGGCTCATCGCTCAGCCACCAGAACCGCTTGCTCTCCGGTTATCGAGTAACCTCATGATGGGTGTTGCTCGGTAAGTCGGATACCTTCTTTTCTCTGCATATATGCGCTCATTATTTATTCAGGGTGTACAAAGGTTCACTGCAATCCGGCTATCGCGGTTACCTGCGACTGACCAATGTCTGTAGTCAAGCAGGAAATCTTCTACTCTGATGTTACGATTTGTTACAACACGTTAAGGAAAGCCGTCACTGATCTTTACACGGCGTCTCTGGGAGCTGCAGAGCTGCATGCTGGTCAGGCTAGCTTACGGTACGACTCCCTTCCCTAGAAGTCCCCCGTCGCATATATAACTCACTCCCTGCACATCTAGCCCAGACGTTCTCACCCTTGCTGTGGACCCAGGCGCCGTGTTCGCCATTGACTTCGGGAATGTATTCGGGGTGAGTGCAACTGCACTCTGTTTTGACTTCATGTCGAGAGCTTGCTCTTCATCAGGACTGGGACGACAGCAGAATAAGTAGGAATTCCCCTCGCTGCATAGCCTTCCCAGTCTAACAGCTCCCCAGTCACCGCGGGCAGGGTGGGGTCCGATGGAGAAGAGGACGACGACGACGAGTTTAACCCGACTCGGGCGGCAAGGAAGTCGAAAGGGAAGCAGAGAGCAAGAGAGAAGCCTCCTTCCCTCCTCTCAGAAAACATCCGCGCCAATTTGCATACCCTTGACGAACATCATGACCATCTCTTCTCCCAGTCGTTCGACGCGTCGTTCAGCGGCACTGGCTTCGGCGGGCCAGCATCCCAGATGGAGGCCGGCTTCCAGTTCAGTGACGATGTATTTGGTATACAGGATGGCATGGACATTGGTGCTGGCGACATAGGGGACGAATTGGCCAAAGAGCTTGGTGAAGGCTGGGGCGCTCCATTTGATGGCCAGGACCCCTTTGCCCTTGATCGCGACGGATTGGGGATAGATTTCCAGTTTGAACCTGGTCAGGCATTCGGGGTGGGCCCTGGCACAGACACCACACCCAGTGTACGGGTGAGTACATACAAAAGCCGTTGTGCGTGACGGTCTGACGCGCATATACTCTGCAGCTGCGCGCTCGAAAAGACGGAGGTGAGAGACAATGCTCGTATTGGGCCAAAATATCGCGCTGAAGTTCTTGCCACAACCAGACGGATCCATCATAGTGCCTTTGTTGCCTCTGACTCCCATCCGAGACGGGGATGTGGAGATGCAACCAAATCCTGATGATTCTCTTCAAGGTGAAGCACAGCCGAAGCTGAAGAAGAAAGCAAAACGCGTTCGGCTGCTCCTCGATGCACGGACCGAGCTTACAGACGAAGAACTGAAGGTAAGCACCACACTCACAGCGAATACCTCATCTTCATCTGTTCGATGCGCGCGATTCAGGCCGCCAGAGCCAACTACCTGGAGGGACAGGACGCGATAAGGAGGGAACTCATCCACAAGAAGTTTGAGAAGGAAAGTGGTAGGATCATTGAAGAACTGATCTGGGGCGTGCCTGCTGGTTGTAAGTTGATTCTTTTGACTACCTGTATCTGCTCAATGAGCTCCTCACAGTGCAAGCACCCGTTCTGGCGGACTTCTGGATGGAGAGCTTCAAGTTGCAGGTGGACGCTCGATCCACCGCTATGGCGGATGGTAAGTTGGTCGACAGCGCGCCGACAACATGGCTGAACTGCCTGCTGTAGCACAACCGCCACATAAGCGCCGGAGGATCGCTCACGAGGAAATACAGGAAGGAAATGCACTCGAGGCGGACTTCGGAGGACCTGCGGATACAGCGCTCGGCATGGACATAGACATGGATTTCAACATGGGTAACAACGAGCCCGTCGGTTTTGGTGAGCACCCATCTAGGTCTCTTGAAAGTGTACTGACCGTTCTCAATGTATCAGGTGGTGACTATGAGTCACGGATGCGTTCATCGGAGGTTGGCCGTGCGCTTCCCTGTCCAGTCAACGAGCTTACACCTCCATAGGAACCTGGCGTCGCACGTAGAGCTTCGCGAGCACCATCCCTGATTGGTAGTCATTTTGAACTGCCCGCCGGTCATGACTTCGTGTCCGGCTCCCAACGCAGCGCCCTCTTCCCTTGGGATAACGCCGGTGGGAGCTCCTCAGCTGCCGGCGTACCTCTGGGCAGCGCGAGGGGCAGCATCGGTCGCGCTGACACCAGACTACGAGGTAGCTCGCTGAGCAGCAGACATGCTAGCCCTCTTCTCGGTGGCCGGATCCTCGAGTCACCCGCTGACTTCGGGGCAAGAGGCTCGCTGAGTGGGGAAGGTTTCGAGTTTGACGGTGAGCGTTTCGCTGGAGGCGTCGTGTCAAACGAAATTGATGTCTTCTGGCGTAGTTCCCGGGGAAGAGTCAATGGTGAACGAATCCCAGATGTCCGATATGAATGTGTTGACACTCGAGCGCAACTCGCACAACTTCCTCGAGTAAGTAGCGCTTGCACTTGACGCAGGCTACCCTGACTGATGGCGCTGCAGGTACGCCAAGATGCAGCTGAATACGTTCTCTACAGTGACGTCTACACTCGCCTTTGACGATGTCGTGCCCAAGCAGACCAGTACTCCGCATGTGGCTGCCGCAGCCTTCTACCATTGCCTCGGTATGTCGGTCCGTGTTCACAGCAGATCGCTATCTCATGTCGGCGCAGTGCTTGCGACGAAGGATCTAGTCCAAGTCGCGCAAGAAACGCCATACGGGACGCTGAGAATCACCGTGAAGTAAACGGTAACGCTTTTCTTTACCCGTGGAAGCCGGTCCCCAGACAATGCAGGATCGCGATTCCCCATCCGCTCATTGCTTCCAAGTGCTTTAGTTGATACGGTCGATCGATATGTGTACATGCCACAATTCTGAACATCTGTACATCCTCCTTGTACGGCGAGGTTAATGTTTCAGCTGTGCTGTGCAAGTTGTATTCAGACTTTGGTAAAGGGAGGATGATCGGAAGCGCCGTTGGCGTTGAGACGGAAGTGAGCGCTGTGAAACCTTGGGCATAGAAGTAGGATCATGCCCTCGCTAGCCTCTATCCGGACATGCCACCGACGTGGATGGGTATATCATAATCAACGCCCTATAGACGCGTCGAACCACTTGGCCAGAGCCAAGCTGGTATATGATGAGACAATACTTCGGTCTCCTATCCCACACCTTCCGACTGCCTCGGCACCGTCTCGCGTCCAACATGTCCTCTCGCGCAGTCGAAGCATCCCACGCCTTACTCTCTTCCATTGACCTACAGAGCTATGACCCTGAGCAGTCGAGGTTGATGGACGAGCGATGTATCCTCGTCGACGAACAGGATCGCGCGCTCGGAGCCGCAGACAAGAAGACCTGTGTGTTCTGCCCAGTGGTGGTCTAAGGGGAAATATGCTGATCACACTCTTCTAAACTGTAGGCCATCTCATGGAGAACATCAATAAGGGTCTCTTGCACCGTGCCTTCTCCGCGTTTGTCTTTAGGCCCGAGGATGGCAAGCTTCTGCTGCAGCAGCGCGCCACGGAGAAGATCACATTCCCTGATATGTGGACAAACACCTGTTGCTCGCACCCGCTGGACGACTTCGAGGAGGAGAAGGTGGAGAAGGACCAACTGGGTGTGCGGGTAGCGGCGACGCGCAAGCTGGAGCATGAGCTGGGCATCCCGAAGGAGCAGACCCCCGTCGACCGCTTCCAGTACCTGACACGGATACACTACCTGGCGCCGTCGGACGGCCTGTGGGGGAACATGAAGGTACACGTGTTGCTCAAACTCTCCTCGTCCGGTGTCTGAATGCAGTGCAGTCGATTACATCCTCTTCATCACCGCCGACGTCACTGTCGAGCCTAATCTCAACGAGATCCGCGATTACAAGTACGTCGACAAGGCGGAGCTGCAGGCGATGTTCAATGACCAGGGTGCGTTATTCCTGTGCTGTCCTTCCGTTCTCAGAGCTTGATGTCCGAAAAGCCAACTCCTTCACGCCATGGTTCAAGCTCATTGCCCGCGACTTCCTCTTCGGTTGGTGGGACGAACTGCTCGCACGTCGGGGTAGCAACGGGCTCCTTGATGCTAAGAGTTTGAATGGCATTGTGGACGGAAGCAAGGTTGTGAGCATGGTTTAATCTGCGCGTCGATATATGCTGTAATCTACAGACTTCGTTTGGAATACCGTCGTGAAGCGAGGACAGCCGCTGTGCTGATAACTCTCGCATATGTGCACCTATTCACTCCAGCACTGCCCAGCACTGCTTAGCACTGCTTATTCGAACGATTGAGTGCTTCGGCGGAATCTATGAAGCATGATCGTATTATACCTCATCCAAGCCGAAGGAAGCGTTATTCGCGGTAAGTCCTGCCCTTCAGTTATACTTTGCACAGGACGGATGATATCAGTCGCTACTCATGCAGAAGGTGCTGTACTTGCTATCGATCCTTCACTGCCCTACTTAATGCTACAGGTGCTTCGAAAGAACTCGAAAAGGCGATGGCGCGTCATCGTAAGGTGCGCTGCTACACAGCATTCTGACTTTCTCGTTCAAGCTGTAGATCCTATAGATGGCCTTCGAGGTCCTCGAGAGTGCACTGATCAAGACCCTTGCTCGTTGACGATCTCCGTTCGCGCATCCCAGCGCTCTAGGTTGCCGCCGTCCTGAGCGAACACCGATGCGTCGCGTCTCGGTCGCGTCTAAGCTGGTCCGTCGCTTCTGAACCACTTTGGCCAATCCACGTACGTGCATTTGTATGATTGCTCACCCTCGTAAACATTTTTGATATGTGATGCTGAGCGTCCGGTGCGTTTAGAGACCTCTCGACTTCCTAGGCAGCGCTAGCCTCCATGGATGCATCGCCGTGATAAGTATGCTGCTATCTGGCTGATCAGGCCTCAGCCAGGGCCCGGTCGACCTGCACGCACCGCCTTTATGTGCGTCCTGCCCTGGGGTGGCAAAGGCAAGTAGCAAGTGACGATTTGCTGGACCCCAAGATGCTTGCTGCAACTATCACATGTCAGAAGCACAAGGTTTGGTAACATCATTGGTCGACCGTTGCGTCGGAGAAGCTCACCTGTGCACAAGTAACAATGTTGCCGCGCTTGCAACGTGGCGACCAAGGCGTATACAACGACAGGTGCCCTAGGGCCTTAGTATCTTTCTGTCCCAGGGTTTCATCATCCTTGCGATTGATGCTTGTGTCGCAGTCACCCGTGTGGACCGTATCGGCCATCGCCCGTGAAGTCGTTCAAGACCTTCATGGTCAAGGTGAGCGATTCACCTCCCTCGATTCCTACGCATCGTCTGACGCGTGGCAGTGTTGTTGCCTCGTGCCTCGTGAATCTTATCCAATACACATGTAGCGTCGCCGTCAACCATGCTGCCTCTGGCCACCCTTCGATGCTGTGCTCACTCTTCGGAATCATTGCTCTCGGTAGATTGGGGTGCAGCGCCACTCGCGCACAGGCTCTTCCGGAAGCGTGATCCAGCTGTCCAGAGGCGCAGACTCAGCGCTCAGAGCTGTCACAACAATGAACGTGAGATTAGACATGCTAGACGATAATGTCTGTTCGACACTTCTACTAATATAAGAGGCAAATAGCGCGCCCATGCTGTGTCTCCTCGTTCCTTCGTCTCCCTATCCACATATATATAGAAATGCGACGACTATAACACTCCTCTCCTTTCGTTCTCTATCCTGTCAATAAGGCGAACAACGACTCTATCTATCTTCCTGGAGCATGGGTAATGGCTATGATCCTATCTACTGTTCCGTGTAAGTAGTTCGATAGCCTAACAATTATTGATACTCACCTTGGGCACCGGCAGGAACAACGAAGATCTCGACTACGGACGTCAGCCGGAGAGACTTCAATCACGGATAGTAACACTTCCGATCGATGCCAACGCGTACGTGGTTCAATCTTTGCCCAGACATATGCACACTGAATCTTTGTAGTCAGAGTATGCCGGCGGAGCCTCACCGCCCGCCGTACCTCGCCGTGTACGAAACGTTGCCCTCTAGGTGGGAGCTAATAAGCTCACTCCGTGTAGGCCAGGCAGGGGGAGCTGGCCGGGAAGCCCACCCACAGAGGAGGCACATTCCTCCACTACGTACGATGAATTCAACTAATCCCTATGACGAAGTGTTGACATCTCACGTCAGGGCTCCAAGCGCCAGTTCAGTCTCCTCGACGTACACCATGTATGCGCCTGCGTCCTACACCAAGCCATATCCGCCTATGGTAAACCAGTATGCCATTCTTTGCTCTCCACGTCCACTCTGATAGTGAACACCTTACTCAGGTGCACCTCCCCCGTGGAATTGTATCCACCATCTCGAAATGACACCTTCAGATATACCTCTACCATGGGAATGTATCCGCCGTCTCCAGATGACGCGGGGGGATCATTGCCCCTGCCAGACCACCTAGAGAGAGAGGAGCAATACGGACTCGGCATTCCGCGTGCCCTGGAGGTGGCAACCGAATGGTGAGTCTGCTTGGGTCTCCGATTCGGACAACGTCTGACGCATGGGATAGGATCGAGAATTTTTCAGTCAGAGATCCAGATCCGGAAGGCCAATATACTCGACCATCGGAGTACAGGCCTGAGACACAATTGAGTTGCTCTTCCTGCGTCATTGCATAGGCCCACGATGTCTCCCTTGCACGATACCAAATTGCTGCATGGACAACTCGTAATAATGTAAGCTTTGTAATTTTGGGATTCTATAGCAGTGTGTCGGTCACTCAAGAGCTGTGGTGAACGAGGTGTGCCCCGCTCGTTGGTACTTCCTTGACTCATTCAGTACCGCTGTAGCCTGAGCAGTTGAATGGGTGTGTTCGATATAACACACAACCTGTAATAGCCGCCAGATATCAAACCGCTCTGTTCCCACCTTCTGTCGTTTATCTGCCAAGCCATGTCGTACCACACATCATCAGGTACTGCCGCAGTGAGTCCAGGCTACACCGAATCCAATACTAAACACCATTGAGGTTAATGCATATGGCGTCAAACACTACTGTGGGCAGAGATCCCGGCACAGCCTAGTCATTGTTGAAGGAAGGGGACGGTCGTATAAGGGATGGTACATCTAATGAACGAATTTGTATTAGTTTCTGCCTGAGGGGACTTAGTACGTGTCGCCACCTATTGAAGCAGGCTGTGCTTGAAGCTCTTGGTCACCGTTTCAGTGGACGCCTTTCGAAAGCCGTCTCGATATCAGCCTACCCGTGTAGCTGCCGGCATCAAAACACCGTGACGAGTGCCTGCCGAGGGAGTCATCGCATCCGCGAGGACCCGAATCATATAATAAACAGGAGCATACCAGGTTGCAAGTTCCACCGTCATTCACTCAACAATGTCTGATCCGAGTCACCCATCCGCGATAACTACTCCAACCATACAGCCTCAGCCTCACTCCGCCATCGACGCCAACGCCGACGGGTTGCACTTCGAGACCGCGCCGATCGCATCCAAGTGTGTGGCTTCGACGACTGACTAGGACTGTGCCGCGGTGCTTACTGTAATCCATGAACCCACAGTGAACTAGCTGCGGCAGAGCTGCAGGCCCCCATTATCATAGACGATGAAGACAGACGCGGAAAGCTCACCAAGCCATCTATCGTGAATAACCCTCGGCCTGAGCAGGTGAAGAAGCCCCTCAAACCTGTCAAGAACACGAAATAATATCACTAGTCAAGCGCGCCGGGCGCATCGCTAGCGTGAGTCCTGCGTTCTTACCCGAAAGGATGTCGATGTATCCTTTGGCCAACCCCTAGTCTTCCCTCTAGGCTCCATCCATGTCCAAACAATTGATTGTACCATCAGCATGGCTCTGAACGCCATCGATCCATGTATCCAATATGTATGACCCCGCGAAGGGTGGGTGCTGTACACGTTGCACGATAATACAGACGGCAAGCCCTTGGAGCTGCTATTGCTTCTGCTTGCTCTCCGGTCTGCGCATCGGCATACTGCGGAAGATCCACACCTCCTTGCGCCGGCCCCAAAACATCGGATGCTTGCGCCCAAGCGGTATGCTCCCGTCGAGCTTGAACCCCGCACTGCCGAAGAAGCGCAACATGCACGCTTGGAACAGGTTCCGCTCGGACTCGTGTGCTGCGCGAGCCATCAGTTCTCTGCGCAGGACGGAGATGATAATGGAGAAGCTTACACCACAGCCCCTCGCGCTTGACCTCGATGACGTGCACACCGTCCTCGTTCGCGCCGTGTGACCGTATTTTGCGAGGGAACATGGGCCGCAGGCTCGAGGCGAAGTCCTCGACAAGCTCGCGCGGCGCGTCAAGTAATGTGAGTCGCAGCTTCGATGGCTCGAACATTGTCGCGAATATTTTCACGTCTAGGTCCGGTGCGGTCTCGGCGAACACTAATCGACCTGACCTCTTCTGTGAGTGGCTAGTGAGTGGACGTCTGAGAAGTAGCAGATATCGACGCTTACTGGGCCTCCTTGTTGGATGGTCGTGATGTGCGCGTAACCCTGGCGTGCGAGCACAGTGTACATCGTGCAGATGAGCCGTTGCGCACTACAGCAAGCTTGGTCAGCATGGGTCATTTGAACTAAGGAAACCGGTGGTCTCACAGCATGCCGTCGATGCCAGTAGCGGTCCACGGTCCTCTCGGAAATCGTACTCGCCAATGATCTCCTCGGCTGTCTTCGTATTCAATACCGTGCGGCCACATGGGCAGGACGAGCTCTCTCATGTCATCTAGGGTAGTCTGGTATGCAATGTTGTCTACGCGCAATTCACCGGCGCCGTGCATCGACACGAATATGTGATCTGTACAGGTAGCCAGGAGACAATCAACACAACTGCTTCTCAGAAAAAGGACTCAGCCATACCAGGGACGAACGCGGGTATGGATCCGGTCCTACTTCTGGGCCTTGTCAAGGAATTCACCCTCTGTCGCGACTCGTTTGTAGTTCGCCTAGCAAGCGGTACAGCGCCCGTAGACGCAGAACGGTTCTTGTGGATCTTCATCGCTGATTTCAGTGGCCCAGCAGGTGTTCCGGAACGACTGGGAGTAGTCTGTATAGTAGGAGCGGCGGATGCACTACGGCCGTGACTAAGCTTTCTCCGTACCGGGGCTGGGGTAGGGAATTGGTTTGGAGAGTCGTACGGTGTTGCCGTCGCGTAGGACGGGAATGGTGCAGCTACACCCTGAGTATGATAAGTCGGGTACGGGGTGTACTGCTGAGCATAGTAGGCCGGCTGTGGTTGCGCGTAGGTGGTGGTGGGGTAGTACTGAGGATCGCCGTTGTAGTGTGCCTGCATAGCGGCCTGCATCGATGGGGACAAGGCAAGGAGGGGAGTGGCAGGCTAGCGGCGGGATGCAGTTTGGGATATAGGCTTCGGGGTGGGCGCCTGGGAAGCATGCAACGTGCCGCTCCCGGAGGAGAACGAGGCAGGTCATGGGCAGGTCCTGGGTACCGCGAGGCTCGGGGCGACTTGGCGGTGGCTTCTACACGTACTCGAGTGGCAGCCCTCCTCCCCGTGTAGGCCCGGTGTGCAAGCGGCATGCCCACGGCCCAGAGAGAGAAGTAGCAAGTACTGAGGCAGGGCGAGCGCAGAGGCGTTTACGAGGCGTGATCCGTCTGCACGCGCGATGTTTGTCTGACCCTTCTCACGCACCCGAGTCGACCTCCACGGCGTCGAGCACCCACAACTCAGCTTATCCCCGACCATGGCATCCACCTTCGTCCACTGGCTGCGATCACCCGCTGCACGCGAGTACTTCTTCAGTGAGCACCAGCTTCCTCCGGGCTTTGCGGACTTAGTGACTGAATGTGACACGCAGGCACTCACTTCTGGGGACCGGTGAGCGGGCTGCGTCACTACCGGAGGGTATAAGTATCACTGAGACAATGGTCCGTGCCAGGTCGCAAACTGGGGTCTCCCGCTCGCAGCCCTCGCCGACCTGCGGAAGGATGAGGAAGTCATCTCGGGGGCAATGACCACAGCGTTGGCTTCCTACTCGTGAGTGGCCTAGACTCCCCCTCATAACAAACTCGTTCACACCACCACCCAGCCTGGTCTTCATGCGTTTCGGTAAGATCTTCAGTTGGTCCATGTTGGAGTCAGTGTACCGACGATGATCCCTACCCCCAGCATGGCGCGTCCAGCCCAGAAATTACTTGCTTTTCGCATGTCACGCGACGAACGCAACAGCGCAGACCGTCCAAGGGGCGCGCTTTATTAACTACTGGTACAACGGCGGGCAGGACAAGAAGAAGGCTGTAGAGAGTGTCTCCGCTCCGACCGCAGATGCAAAATAGCACATCGTACGTCGACGATCCAATCGGACCTGCTCTGCTATATCCTGTACTGAACCAAGTAATACAACTATACATGGCGCCCGTAGATAGATATTCGAAACGCATCACCAGAACCCATCGTCTGCGTCGCCACCCTTCTTCTTTCCACCCTTAGTTTGCGCAAGTGCTTGTCGCTCGTACATTTCTGCGATCTGCGCATATAGGTCAATAGGATCACAACCACATTCCCCTGACACAAGATGCACTGACCTGCTCGGGGCCGGTAGCATCATCTGCAGACTTGTCATCTCGTATCCGGATGAACCGCGGAAAGCGCAGCGAGATACCCCTCTCCTCGACCTAACAACATCGGTCAGCACCAACATCACTGTCTGACCAATGGCACCCACCAAGCCCTGTGCGGCAGTATACACGGGGCTGATGCTCAAGTCCGCTGTAAGGACCTCCCACACGATCTTCGGCTCAAGCCACACGTCCGGCTTCGCACCGCCCACCTTGATGTTGCCCCGCGGCTTCGTCCTCTCGAATGGCTTGAGCGTGTCGTAGTGCGACTGCAACGCCTCCTCGCTGAATCCGGTGCCGATCTTGCATATCGTCTGGTACTCCTCGGCGTCGGCGTCGTAGCACGCAAGCAGGAACGCGCCGTAGACGTTCGTCCGCTTGCCCTTGCCGTAGTACGCGCCGACAACAACCAGGTCGAGCGAATCGCCGATGCCTGCGAGGTAGTCTTTCTTGAGCTGAGCATGTGTGCCATGTCAGCATACAACGTGGTGGGGTAGCCGCAGACCGACCTTGAGCCAGTTCACGCTCCGCCGACTCGGCTCGTAGAAACTCGCGTCACCCTCGAGCATCTTCACCATCAGGCCCTCGCATCCGTCCTTCACGCTGTCCTCCAGGAACGCCTGGATCTCCTCCGTCGTCTCCCCATCAGACGACTGCGCAAAGTCGAACTCGTTCGGCACTTGCTTAAAATGCTCGCGTAGGAGCTGTCTCCGCTCGACGAGGGGCTTGTGCAGGAGTGGCTGTTACGGCGGCCCGTAAGCCTCGGTGCCAAATGATGGAATAAACGACGCACCTCGCCGTTGAGGTAGAGCAGGTCGAACGCGAACAGGCAGACGCGGACCTGGATGTCCTCCACGCGGACGTCCTTCCGCTTCCGCCGGCTGAGCTCCTGGAACGGCATCAGCCTCCCCGAGTCCTTGTCGATCGCGACCGCCTCCGCGTCGAGCACGAACGACGTCGTCTGCTCGCTGAAGCACTATCACGAACACCATCAGCCTGTCGCGCACAGCACGAGGATAACACGGAAGGTGACGAACATGCGGCAGCTGCACGACGAGATCCGGGTACTTCTTGCTCATGTCCTCCGAGTTTCTGCTGAACACACCGACGGTGCCGTCCGCGAGCCGGTGCACCTGCGCGCGCTCGCCGTCGTACTTGTACTCGCACGTGAAGCGCTTGCCCTCGAAGCGGTCGAGCACCTCGCCGATCGCCTTCGTCGGCTTCGCGAGCATTGGCTTGAGCGGCACGCCCGGCGTGAGCTTGCAGCGCGCGGCAAGCCCCTCGAGCCCGACTTCGAGCAGCGCGGGCACGACGAGATCGTATGTCGGCAGCTCGCTGTACACGGCCTTGAGCGTGCTCGCGGCCGCCTCCATCTGCGCGGCCGACTTTTCCTTGCTCATGCGCTTGTTCGCTGCGTGTGGGAGTGGGTCAGTGGGGATGAGGCGGGAGAGGGACAGGTACGCTTACATCGTTCCTGCTGGGCGAGCACAAATGCGTGCGCGAGCGCGACGAGGACGGTGCGCTCGGCGTTGCCGATACGGAGCTTACCCTCGAGACTGCGGACGATATACTTCGCTTCTTGATCCTGGCATGCGGCGAGGAGCTTGGTGATGATGGAGACCTTTTTGTTTTGTGACTTCACGCTGTACGTCAGAGAAGGCTTATAATCTTGCGGGGACGCTCACTGACTGAGTGTCCAGCGCTCATTGCAATCTCCTTCAGATTGTTGAACACGAAAGGTACTGTCAGTGGCTTGGGCTTGAAAAGTGTCTTCTGGCTGTTCTTTGAGTTCTACGGTGCTGTCAGCTCGGTCTCGTACAACGCTTTGGGATCACAACCGACCATGGCGACAAGTCCTAGATCACCCTCTTTCTTGAGCTCCGTCTTGATTACAGAAAGGCTCCTCCCTGTAGACTCAGCGATGGCCTTGATGAGCAGGCTTTCACCAATGCCAAGCTCAACGCCAACATAGTCTGGTGTCAACTGTGCAATGTTAGAGCGGTGTACAGAAAGCGGGACGTGCACTTACGCGATTGATGCAAAGATAGACAGCCTGCAGTAGTGACTTGGTGTCTCCATCGGTGCTTCGCTGAATGACAAGCAGGAAGAAAGCCGTCAAAAGGGACGTCTTTTCTAATCGCTTGGTTGTGGCCTCGATCAGCGAGAACACCTTGGCCAGTGCTGCATACGGCACCCTAAGTCAATCAGTCAGCCACATAGAGAGAGAATCAAAGTGGAGCAAAGGCGCACGGGTGACCCGGTTTCCACCCGCCTTTGATATCAACTTCTGTAGTTCTTGAGAGCACAGACTCTGCACTACATGCGGTGACAGTCAGCAACGAGTACACCCTGATAGACCCCACGACGCACTCTTTCGAGGCGCCTTCGTCGTCGTCGTCGTCGTCAAGCTCGTCCTCGCCCTCATCATCTTCTATGGCCTCCTCTTCTGCAGCGGAAGATACAGCGCGTTCCTCTTCCACGATGTCCTCCTCCACCGGCGGTACATGTTTCTTGGATGTATATGCCTTCGGATGACGTTTGGCTTTAGACAGTTTGGTGGTAACCGTCTGTTCTACGTTGCGTTCCACGCCAGATTCCGTTCTTGATGAAGACGGTTTCGCAGCTTTGTCCACCGCTAGATCATATTCGGCGTGATGAGTGATGATTAATGCCAGGTGACGTGGTCATCCTCACTTGGAACCTCGCCTTCGTCGTCGGAGCTCACTATTCGCCGCTTCTTGACTTGGGGTGCGTGCTCCTTCTCTGGCATTGTTCTTATCAGTGCCTTCAACTCTTGCGCAACGGAAGTCATAGACGTACCAGCAGCCAATCCAGGAGACTGCTCTGATTTCACTGGGAGAACTACGCCCACATGTCAGTATTACAGCGATAGCAATCGACCCCGTTCGCTAGGACATGGGGTTTAGAGTTGATCTCAAAGTAGGGATTTATGACCCCGGACATATTCACCCTTTCGAAGATTGTCAGCCATGGAGGGCATGCCAGACGGATTGCCCCGCGAAGCGCACCAAGTCACCATGGGCCACCATGGGCCACCATGTCATACCATAGAAGGTGCATGCCGCAAAGTCTCGTCCGCACTCCGGCGGGGCCAGAGGGCTATAACTGTGAGGACAAGACGGAAATCCGAACAACGAGCTCGAGGCAATCCCCTCCCCCAGCCAATCGCCAGGTCCCCTGTTCGTAAGTTTGTGGCCGAGCTTCGCGTCGTATCGAGTTCTCGAGGTCTGGCGCGGACATGGGCTGTAGTCTAATTGCTCACCTGATTTGTCGAGTGCGGATGACTCGTCCTTTACTTCGACCGCTTCTGCCTTTCGCTTCTTCTTGCCGCCCCACGCCTCCTCGAGCTTGGACTGTTGCGGGGGTGCAGCCTTGGAGCTGGCGGGCATCGCGAAGAACTTTCCTGTGGCAAGTTTACGGGGAGATTACAGAAGCAATGTTGAATACACACCTAGGGTCTGTTGCCTGCTCATGTTAGGGTTGAGATATAGAGAGGTTGACGCGACGCGACGGAGCAGGCTACGCGTCGTGACCGTGACCAACATGCAGGCCCACGCGCCTGTGTCATGCCCCGGCCCGTGTACATTATCAGCCACAAGCGCGCCAGCACCCATCCTTCATGCCACTGAGACTCACTGCCAGCCCGGGGCGATTCTCGACCTGACTCTCCATAGCAGCGACTCCATCTCGCCTTCCATGTCCGGCGATCTACATCGTAGCCAGAGAAGTCTGATATACAAACGAACGTGCACTGCATTATGTGTGTGGTACGAATCAGCTTCACCTCAATGTGCGTTGCTTTCCTCATTACTCTGCTAGTGAGCGGCAACACTGAATACTCCGGGCTCACCGGCACCCTTAATCTTCCAATGGCCACTTCTGTCCAGCAAGGTTCTGTCCCTGTCGTATCAATCGGTGCTTACCTGCTCCCTTTTAGGCCAGCATCTATCATATCAAACGTCATCTCACACCGCGATACAGTGCATTTGATGCGTTCCCACTCAAAGCTCATTCCTTGATCGTAGCCATTGAGCAGTGGCGCCTTACCATTTTCTTTCCGTGTAAAGGCCACATCAACAGAGACATTATTGAACCGCCATGCCAGAACCAAAACGTTGCTCCTCGCCAGCATAACCACCGGACGCTGCGTGCCTATACCGAACGAGGCGCTGTCCCGTTCGTGTGACATGCGATTGGCGTCTTCGGCAGCATCAACACGCAAAGATGTGTCTGTTACACCGAGCGCGCCATCTTGAACACCGCGTTTCAGACAGCTCGTCTGTCATTTGAGTCACGTCTTCATTGTTAAGCTACCTGCGCGGGCCCCGACCAGACAAGTACCTTGTCTTCCTTAGGTGCGTGCGGTATTGCGTTGGGGCACCATCAGATGTGCTGAGGTTCTTCCGAGAAGCAGTTACAGTTCGTGTTGCTTCCACGCACAGCCGCCAGAGTGTGCATATACTATCCCTTCTGCGACACTTTCCGGCGCCCTCCCCTACGCTGCAAGTAGATGGCGCATAGGACATTCAAAGTCCTGGTCACCGTCGCGGATGTGAGTCCTGAGTCGCTTCAGCCAGCAGTGACTTAATGCCTCGTTCCCTGCGGACACATAGTTCTGTGGCCTGATCCTCTTGACGGCGCTGCTCCTGACGCCCGCCCGACGACACCCCATAGTTAACAGCATAGTAGTGCTCTCCATTTTTCATTGCATCATCGGTTCCCTCCCACCTTTTCTCTGGGTGGTCAGCCCGGCCTCACACACTGCACTCTCGGCCCTGAGCTCACATACGGGATGGGAACGCTTCTGTTTGGCCAATGCTATCCTGTTCGTAGTCTTTTTTTCTGAGTGAACCCCTCTGACCAGAAAGTTTGCAGAACGAACTACTTCACTATCGTCAAGTCAGCATTTGCCATAAGCTTCACATTGGTAGAGCTGGGGCTCATTCTACATTAGGGATATTGCTAACGGTCACTCAGCCCTGTGTATACCTGGCCGGAAAGTTCACGGGCAACCGAGACACGCTAGAGTCACAGGCTAGGCCACAGTTCTACAAGCGAACCACGATCGCGCTGTGCGTGGGACCCTTCTGTACGTCATCTATTATTTCTGAGGATTTCAGCTGATGTTTCGATGCAGTATGGGGTACCCCTCTCATACTAGAACTGGCACCCGCATTGGCGCATAACCCTGTCGGTCTGCACCCTCAATTTGTAGGAGTAAGCCAACCTAGCTATCTGGAGTACGACTCAGAATCGCTCAACTGCTTATGCAGCCGCAGTGCATCGTCGTCAACGAGGCCGCGGAAATTATGGCCTTGGTTTTGAATCTGATACCTCTCATAATCGCGATGATCGCGTCCGCGGTGCTCGCGTTTATCTTACTGAAGTACTACAAGCTACCTGACTTGCGGCGGAGCTTCGAAATACTCAACCCCATACGGATCGCGCGATTCGCAGCACTTCTGATTACGATGCTCGTCTCGGCGGTTCTCTACGCGATTGTACTCACTGTATGGTTACAGGCCACCCGCGATCATGGCGTAGGGGTGACGGTGACCTTCTCTCTCGAGGCATGGGTATCGATAGCTTGTCTCTGGGATGGTGCGTGAGGTGTTCATCTCGACGTGATGCGTTGCTGACGAGGGACCACAGCCGTGACAACTCTTATCTTTTTCTTTATATTCGCTGCACACGAAGACGTCTATTCGGTGTGGTGGCAATGGATCCGACGATGTCTGCCCCGCTGCGAGTGCGCGCCCCACTCGTACGACAACACCTCATCAACATCACGCGGTTATCAGAAAGCATCGACGCTCCGGGGACCGCTCCGGATCTTTGACTGGCTCTCGCACCACCGCGCCCGCCCCAGTGATGAGGACGAAGAGCAGTGCGCGTGCGACTCTGCGATCGCACTCAGCAAGGGCCGCACGAGCAAGCGATGGGACGAGGCGGCAACCGATATCCACACTCCACGGGTGCTCACGAGGCACATCATACAAATATCATACGCGCCGCCGTTCACACCGAGCCACGATCTGCGGGGCCTGCCGCCGCCCCCACGCCACCAACGCAGCAGGAGCCACAGCCCGAACGAATCACCGGTTTTCAGAGCGGCGCCGTCGCTCTCTGCGATGGGTCCGAAACGGCCGCGGAGGGCGGCGTCTGAGAGCCGGAGACATCCTTCCACGCGCCGCCACTTCCTTGACCATCCTCCTGCTGTGCGGCCCCAGCCACTGGCGGAGGATCACACGGATGTTGGGAAGAGTTCGTGGAAGAGGCTGCGGACAACGCCGTCTGATGAGCTGGAACGATCCAAGGATGAAGCGACCAGCAAGGGAGAGGAGGTCGTGACGCAGTTCAGTGCTGTGTCTGCGGGAGAGACATCGGAGTATCGGTCGCGCAGCAGAGCAGCAGGGGGAACTGTAGAAGGGCTGGATCTAACTGGGACGTTTGGCATAATATCTCCAGACTGATCATGATGGATTACCGGTATCCTATCTTGAGACACTTTGTACTACTACTATTTACCATCAGGACCATGATGACTGGACTAGCACGACAACCGGCCATGTGTGGTCTCCCGTTGACAGATCCCAAATACGACCTTGGAGGAGACGTAGTCTCTGTTGCAGACCATAAAAGCCGGCAAGCGTCTTTTATGGGGAAGGCAGTGGTTGAGAAATTGCTGTTGAATGTACGGACTCAGGCCAACTAATACTGGTGGGCAAAGTACCAGTCGCAGATGAACCAACTTCGCGGGATCGCGGTTCTACGCGTAGTCCGTTGCGGGTAGTATATAGGTCGCTCTGACCCCATGGATCCGTGAATAGGCGAGCTGGATGTATATCGACCGTGACAATGGAAACAGTGTTTCTAACGTACTGTTTCGAAGGGTAGACGCTTTAACGACATGGCTACAAGTCTAAGACCGCTATCATACGAAAGAAAGGCGTGCACTGAGATGTAAAAGCGACGACATACTACGAGTTATGAATTCGAACTGAGTGTGGTAGTTATGTCACACTGATTACCGAGGTCGGGATCATTCGAATCAGCTGGCGTAGTAGCCTGATGCGATCGGACATTTCCGCACTGTATAGTTCTAAGACGGTGGCTTGCTCCCAGTCCCCACGTGACAACCAGACCACTCACTGGCAACCCCGGCACCAGCGTCCACCCCATCCAAAACCTATCGCCACCGCCGTCAAGACTAACGAGACATGGCCGATCATCAAGTGCGTACCCTGGCCGCATACTAGAGCTATGCCTTTAATGGTTCCTTGCGTCTTTAGGTCGAGAAAGCGTATCAAAAGCAGTTCCTCTTCCAGAACGCGAAGGCGCGGGGTGTGTATCCATGTAACACCCTGGTCGTGATATTGACAGGAGCCTCGGTTCGGATGTAGGCACCAAGAAGGTCGCTACTAAGGAGAAGCGGTGGTACAAGGATGTTGGCTTAGGCTTCAAGACCCCTACTGAGGCGATCAGCGGCACTTACATTGGTGCGTCTGCCTCCACTTCGGGCACTAACTTATATCCTTATTTTTATGCTTGTGCTTTCAGACAAGAAGTGCCCCTTCACTGGCGATGTTTCTATCCGTGGCCGCATCTTGACCGGCCGTGTCGTTTCGACAAAGATGACCCGCACCATCATCATACGGAGGGACTACCTTCATTACATCCCCAAATACAGTACGTATGATGTTGTTATGCTCCTTTACGCACGCTGACGGGCTGTGTCTAGACCGTTACGAGAAGCGGCACAAGAACCTGGCAGCGCACGTCTCGCCTGCTTTCCGTGTGGAAAACGGCGATGTTGTTACAGTCGGTATGTACCCTCGATTTGCATTCTTTGAGGAATGATGATGAAGGTGGCTGATCGTCTACTGCGTAACAATAGGCCAGTGCCGACCGCTCTCAAAAACCGTCCGGTTCAACGTGCTCCGAGTAGCCAAGAACAAGGCGACAGCCAAGACGTTTGGCAAGTTCTAGGCCTTGAGGGCGGAGTGCTTGTCTTGTATTGGGGGCGTACGATATGATATTACTGCTTTCTCACATGTATGGATGCACTGCAATGACCATATGCCCATGCAACCTTCCTATAGCATGATTTGTGTGTTGAGACGTGAGTATGAATGTTGAAGCGAGAGGCGAAATCAAGAAGTGCGGGGTCAGTACGCGAATGTGTTTGGCGCGGCAAAACAGGGGACAAACAAGATAGAGGTGTGAGTGACTTGTCTCGGCGGTCGGGCAGTGTGCAGCCAGCCAGGCTCGACTGCACCATCCCTACAACCGCCCGTTCATAGTCCGTCTTTCTCTCGCCGTCGTTGTCCCCGTCTACAACGCGGTTTCCTTTCACCTTACAACCGACTCATCCCCTTTCGTCACTCCGCGAATAGCCCACCCTGGCGCCCACACTCCTGTCTGTGTTCACCTCCAGACTTGGCCGCTCTAGGTCGCAGTCTCCTCAGCCAGGATCGGCTCTCTCGAACGCGGGCCTCCCCATGGGCCAACAGCAGTCCAAGAAGATACGCAAGGGCGGCAAAGACGCTAATGCCGACCTTAACGCGTTCCTCAACCCCGACACCGACGACAGCTCCCGCCAGAATGCGCATGCTCGGTCCTCTCCACCGGCCAATGGCCACAACACCTCCTCACATGCAGAGGGCAACCCGAATATTAGTGTCAGTCCGCCGGAGAACAGTGGAGCGTCGCAGAATGGGCACGGCCATAACAACTCAGATACCCATGCTTCACCAAACGCAACATCCGCTTTGAACAACGCCCCCTCCTCTTCCTCTGGTCCCTCGACCTCACCGTCCGTCTCGCCGCAACTGCTCTCGAAGCCGGCACCTCTGGACATCCCCGGGCAAGCGATCCTGTCCACGTCGAGCTCACCGTTCCCGACACCAGGTTCAACGGGCAGCTTCACTAACGATCCCGTCGCCATGTCCAACGGTGCCAGGAACGGCGCGGCTGCTCTGAAACCGCTCGACACTGATGATATGATCCAACGGTTGCTCGACGTAGGATACACAGGGAAAGTGAGCAAGTCGTTATGTCTGAAGAACGCGGAGATTACTGCGATATGCCAAGCGGCACGGGAGGTCTTTTTGGGTCAACCCACACTCATTGAGCTCTCCCCGCCGGTGAAGATCGTAGGGGACATCCACGGACAGTACTCGGACCTCATCCGATTGTTTGAAATGTGCGGATTCCCCCCGGCAGCCAACTACCTCTTTCTGGGCGACTACGTCGACAGAGGCAAGCAGAGCCTCGAGACGATTCTGCTCCTCCTTTGCTACAAAATCAAGTACCCCGAGAACTTCTTCCTCCTGCGAGGGAACCATGAATGCGCGAACGTCACGCGAGGTGAGTGCTTATCCCATCTTACTCTGTGACGCTAATGTTTATCAGTGTACGGCTTCTACGACGAATGCAAGCGACGGTGCAATATCAAGACGTGGAAGACCTTCATTGACGTGTTCAACTGTTTGCCCATTGCCGCTATCGTTGCCTCCAAGATCTTCTGTGTACATGGCGGCCTCTCGCCATCCCTACATTCGATGGACGATATCAAGCATATACAGCGACCAACAGACGTCCCGGACTACGGCCTTCTCAACGACTTGCTGTGGTCGGACCCCTCAGACACAGCCGCCGACTGGGAAGACAACGAGCGTGGTGTCAGTTACTGCTTCGGGAAGTCGGTCATCAATGATTTCCTCGTGCGGTACGACATGGACCTCATCTGCCGCGCACATATGGTTGTGGAGGACGGATATGAGTTTTGGAATGACCGGACATTGGTGACGGTGTTCAGCGCGCCGAACTACTGCGGCGGTGAGCAGTCCGATACATTTGTAATTTACATGTTGATGACGCCGCATCCCCACAGAGTTCGATAACTACGGCGCGTGTATGAGGTACAATCATATTGACCGTTTCTGGAGAGCCTCTTGACTAACGCACCTCACAGCGTATCAGAAGAGCTCCTGTGCGCATTCGAGCTTCTCAAACCCCTGGATGGACAGGCACTACGGAAGGAGATGACGAAGGCAAAACGGAAGGTGTACGTTCTTCTCTTCTTTCTCAGTCGTACTTCGCTAACATCATTGACATAGCCTAATGGCCACTACGACCTAACTGCTCGTGCTCATGGGAGGCAGCACATATACGATTATAATGCTGAACCGTTGGGATGTGGTTACGGCAGAAACGAACAGGTTCATGCGCGGTCACGCCGAGCCGGTGCGTCAAGGCAGACGCACCTGTACTCAATCTTGTCTACATCGTGGCCCGAACCTCCCACAACCCTCACCATCCATGTGCCTCGCACTCGTCGTCTGCGCACATCTGCTTGCCGTATCGACTGCTAACTTAACCTTATCTCTCCATGTCGTCCCCCCCGCTTCGCACCCTCTTCTCATCTCTTCGTACCCTGGCTACTGGTGTTTACATCTCACTGGCATCCCGGACTTTCGTGTGTACGATATTCGCGCATATATCGAGCCGTTTTGGGCTCGGGCATTCATTCGCACCCGTCATCTCTCCCGTGTCTCGGTCGGTCCCTTGCTTGCCATCGTTTGTTACAGAGCAATTCTCTTCGTACCATTTGTGCTATAGCTACAGTATTTCAGGCATGCATCGGAGGCACTACTTTGGTATCTCGGGGATCGCGTGTGACTGTACCCAGTACAACTTGGCCGTGAGTGACACGTCCTCGTGCTTTACTACTACGCAATAGGACACCCATCCGGTGCGTCCTCACGCTGGCTGCATACCAGGCGGAGGATGCTTGCGCTTCGCCATATCATAGGCCAACACACCGAACGCAACCACGATGGCGCCAGAACCCAGCAAGCTCCATAGCGTGACCGAGCTAGCTGCCCCGCCGAAGACAATGTCGGACACGAACATCATCACGATAGTCAGGAGACTGCCTACCGACGTCACGATGGGGCCCCAGATGCCGAGCAGAATCTAGTGCGAAACGAAGACTGTATGAGCACGCGTCCCGTGGCCCCGCGGGCGGAGCTGCGTAGGTTGGGGACTCACCATGAACCCGGCGTTGAAGATCACGCCAGTGAGGGAGATACCGACAATAGAGAGGATCTGCGCGCGCGTTGTGGGGAGCGCAAAGTGGGTGACGCCGAGGGACTGCAGGATCGGGATCGGGATCCAGAGCAGGAGGAATGTGCACATGCCGATGAAGGAGGTGAGCATGTTTGGGTAGAGCCCGAACGGTGGTACGATGGTACCCGGAGCGGGCGCGGGCATGCTGTCCTCCTCAAGCTCGCTGTCGGTGGGGATGCGCATGTATGGACCGGCAGGCTCAGTGCCGAACAGTTCCTCGGGATCTGTGGGCAACGCCGCATAGCGCTTGTAGAAAACCTGGTATACGCCGTATAGGAAGGATGCGAAGAGGGTCAGAAGATCGCCTGCGAGCGGAGCGCGGTTGTTCTCCGCGCCGTGCGCGACAGCTTCGGGCGCGTCGGGCTTGCTGCTGCTGCCTCCATAGACGACGACGGTCGCACCGAGGGTTGCAAGGACGACCGCGGCGAGGCGGATTGGTTCCCACTTGAGTTTGAATACATGGACGGAAAGCAGGTACGCAAAGAACGCGTTTGTGTTCCACAGCGCGGTAATATCGGTCACTCTGAACGGTTGAATGTCAGTTGGCAGGTGCGGTCGCTGTGAAGCTGCAAGAGGGCTTACGGTGCTAGTGATACGGCCATAAACCAGAGCAGGCCGGGGATATTCGAAGCGATGGCAAGGAAGGTGAGGAGCCAAGCGAACCTTCTCCTCGGGAATTCTGTGGGCCTAACGCCGGGCGGTGAGAGGTGCTGCCGAAGCGTGGCCATTAACAGAGACCATAGCTCCCGAGATGATTGCCTTGCTGTTATGGCAAGTAGCAGGAAATGTAGTGGAAGCATTATGGCGAAGGACGAGTGCACTATATAGCTGTATCACGGAACTACACATCAGAACGCGGTGCACGTCTGAAGCACCAGAGAAAGGTGCGCACAATATAAGGTATGGTTGTCGATACCCAAGGCTAGTTTGGACATACTGAGCTATAATCAGCCCAAGTAAGCATCTCGCGAGATCACTCAGGACTTACCTGGGTCAGTTGCGACTCCGCGACGAAGCCGACGAGGCTCAGAGCGAACAAGGTGACCGCTGCCTTGCCCCCAATGTGTATGTGTAGCCCGTCGTGTCTGGTCGCCATCTAGCCGTGTTTCTGCTGTAGGGAGTCGTGGTGCAGTGCAGCTAAGATAGCCTGAACAAGAAGGTTCATAGGCTCTGGACAAGCGATTACGGTAAGTTAAGAAGATAAGGGTACCAGGCCCTGCCGGCTGCGTGACTCGGGGGATCGAGGGCAATGTGTAGGCAGAAAGCGCAGCCTGGCGAGAGTCGTCCGTTGCAGACTTGTGCATTTCGGCTTTGCCTTGCCCGAGAGTATCGGACAGAATCACGTGGCTTAACGACTAGGCCAAGCCGCCCTTCCTCGCCGACAACTCACACATCCACCATGCTTCGCGCCCTCCTCACCTCGAGCAGGCCCCTGCTCACCCGCATGCGGTTTGTCGCCGTACCCCATGTGCATCCGCACTTTCACCCCGCGGCCCCTGCCATGCAGGCAACCCAAACACACACGCGAGGGATGAAGGTTAGGTCGTCGGTGAAGAGGATCTGTGATGGGTGTTCCGTGGTGCGGAGGAAGGGCAGGATCTACATCATCTGCTCAAAGAACCCGAGGCATAAGCAGGTGTGTTTGTGTGTTTGTGTGAACACCACCGCCTAGCTTACACCTGCGTACAGCGACAAGGCTGAACCGGGCCACGTCTAACTAGTCATGCCACGGCTACAGACTACACTCACATCGATATATGCGGCTCAGGAAATCCAGCGCAACATAGTCACCTAGAAGCTAGCGAGTCCACATCTGGAATTCGTACTTTACACCATTTTCCTCCTGTACTCCCTCCGGCACCTCGAACCCCGCCCACTGCTGCAATTCGGCATGACTTGTTTGCGTCCATGTTGCGTGCTCTGCACAATCCCCTGCTTCCAAGAAGTTTGGCATGTACACGTCGCACTGCTCGAATGCCGGCTCCAGGATCCGTGTGAGAAGGACGCGGTCCACGAACGCGCCCGAAGGAGGCACCGAGAGCGTCTCCCGGTACAGTGAGGCACCTCCGATGACGAACCCCCTGTGTATTCGAGCATCTAGCCGTTCAGACTGCGCTAGTCTGTCCAGCGCGGAGTCGAGGTTTGCGTGTAAGAAAACAGGCGCGTTGGGTATGGGCGCATCCGCCGCCGTCCTGTTGTAGTTTACTCAGATCATTTGACTGGTTGACTGGGTAGGACACGCACAGCTCGTAGTCTTTGTTAGTGCTGACGACGATGTTAACGCGTTTGGGGAGAGGCCTGAATTTATTCGGGATGCTCTCCCATGTGTTCCTCCCCATGAGCACCGCATTGACGCTGCCTTCTGACGCATTTGTGGTGATGCGAGCGAAGTACTGCATCTCCTTCTTCAGCCGCCATGGAAGGCGTCCTTGTTGCCCGATGCCGTTGTTGAGTGTCGCGGCGACGATGATTGTCAATCTCATGGTGGTTGAGGTGAAGGCTGAGCAACCGAATTGTGGACTAGATTTGGTAGAATGGTCATAGTAAGTGTGGTAGTAATTGTAGGGTTGTACAACAAAGTATGTACCAGACTGAGTAAAAAATACCGGGATGTGTGTGGTAAGATACATGTGTTAGTGCCGATGAGATACGAAGAGAGATGAGTATGCAGCTATGTAGTGGTCAGCCTACGACAGCCTACGAGCGATGCCGCTTATTGCTGGTCTTCTTGCAAGGCTGCAGCAGCAGGACCTCGGAACGGACGAAGGCGACCCACTCAAAGCAAAAATAGCAGTCTTTCTGGTTGTGTGTCCGGCACTTGAATACCTTGGACCCCGGCTTGTCCGGGATGGCGCCGCGGTTGAACGCATGACGGGCCATGCGCTGCTATAGCACCCACCGCATCGGCTGGGGTCAGCTTGGGGCAGATTGAGTGGGGGCAAGGGGCGAAACGTACGTCAAGGTCGAAGTCGCGTTCGAGCAAGATAGTGTCGAGGATCTCGTAAAGGTCCGAGGTGTGGTTGTTCTCGAGGCGGTAGTCGCACCGGCACTGCAGGCACTCCTCCCGGCCGTGCTCCTTGCAGAACTTCCAGTCGTTCACGACGATGTGGCTGTAGTTCACGCCGTACATGGGTCACGCCCGATGAGTGTTGGGAGGGATCGATGGTGTGTGGTTGTTGTGTCCCGGCCGTTTTCCATGCGTGTTACACCCCGTGGCTCCAGAACGACTTGCCCGCCCGCTTGTCTGCGAGTTATGATGTTCTCCCTCTCTCGATACAGCGGTCAGTGCAAGCTGAGTTGTCTATAGGCCTGAGGGGTCGATGGGGGCTGCATAACCTAGTCATTAAGTATGGCTTAACCGCGGGTGGCGTCTCGCCGCTCGGGAAGGGCCTCAGCGTGGGAGACTGCGCGATCGAGAGAATGGTGGCGGAAAGCGCGCGAGACCACAACTTGAGCTGGAGCTACTTAGAGCTGACTGAAAAGCTATAGCAGCCCCTTGTCGGTCTCACAATGGATCCGTTCGAAGTCCGGCTGCAATTCATCTCACTCGTGAAGAAGCTGAACGCGTCAGTACCTCTTGTCCCCTTGCAGCTCGCCGATCCTGAAACGCTCATGGCTCAGCTCTCAGCAGTCCATCCAGAAGATAGTCGGCTACGCGCTGAAGTTTTACGCGAGCTGCGGCGAAGACTTATGGGACTGTGTTGTAGAGGAATGCCAGAAGGTGTGTCCTTCAACCCTCGTTAATCCATCGAACTCACACCGGGTTTAGGGGTCTATAAACAATCGAATCAATATTCTGTATCTGCTTGACTCACTTTGCGAAACGTCGCTCCTGGCAAAGTCGCATCCAGGCTCTGTGAGCAGCGACCCCAATCAACCGCACTCGTACTACGTTGACTTCGTCGCGCGAGACCTGGGCAAGATCGTTGAGTATGTCGTGCCAGAAGGCAGACAAGGCCTCCCGAACCTCATGAGTACGAAACAGGTGCGTTCCACGTTTCTCGTATGGCCGCTCCGCTCCTGACACGCTGGACACCGCGGCAGATCCTCGAGAACTGGCGGAGCAAACGAGTGCTCGACCCACAAATAGTCGACGAGGCCCTCGGCACACTGGAGGCGCGGCGCACGGCTCTTGAGAGCGAACAGGAATCGTCATCGGAGCCGGCTCAGCCCGCGACCGCCCTCCCGCGACAGGAGATATTCAAGCGCATCGAGGAGGACCGCGAGCGGCACAAGCGGCTTCGCGAGCGCCGCTGGGTGCAACCGGTCGTGCATAATCCACATACGCTCCATCCGCCTCAGCTCGCCTGCTTCCTGCCACTCACGGACGACGGCGATGGAGAGGGCGAACTCACTCTGGATATTGAATTCGAGAATGACTGGGAGGCGACGAGTGATTGGAACGAGGACGACGACGAGGCTGCCGTAGAGGAGAACTCGGTGTGCTTCCCGAGTGAAGACGCAGGGGAGCCCATGGATCTATCATGACTCGACGGCGGTGTTCGCACAAGGGATGGTATTCCATGTGCGTCCACTCCCGTTTACAGTGTATATTACAGTGGTACCATATGTGCAGAAGGCGTAGTGCCATCCGCAGCTTCTGGACTTCTTCTTCTGGACAATCCTGTTCACGTCATGATCAAGACAATAGAAGTGATCGAGCAATTGCTTCACCGTCTATGACGAATCGGAACAAGAACAAATTTTGTCAGTTCTCCTCCCCGGAGGCCCGTCGAATTCACGACAGGCCCACCCTCGACCAGTGACAGAGTGATATTCTACTGGCAGAGAAAAGGACACTAAGGCAGACCGCCCGCTTCGAAGTGCGAAGGCTCGGGGCTTCTAGCGCGGCTACCCGCCCGTAGACACCGGCTACTGGACGCGATCACGGGATCGCATTCTTGGGCTAGGTACAACACCTCTTGTACGAAGAGCCCGTAGGTCGATTGCATCTCATCAAGGGGGGTGCATCATTCATTCCTCCCTCGTCCGTGTCCATGAGCTGGGGCTGCAACGTGTCTCCGCACTTTGATGAGAACTGGCATGCTGAGGTACCTAACGATAAGGACTGCGAAGACGAGGAGCCTTATTGGACATACGTAGTAAGCGTACTGACTACAACTCGCTCTGAACTAGTACTGTGATTAACATCATTATCAGTCAGATAAAGCAGGGAATACCTGCGCACTTGTACTGCCCGTAGATGCCGACGCTTTTCCAACATACACCTGGTGTTCGGCAGACCTCGAGGTGAGATCAATCGTCGTCACTTGGACTGGCAATCTAACATCTTGCCTGCTTCGGCTGAACATCCAGAATGGCCACTGCACTTATTCGCCCACGGCTCAAACTGATGTGATGACTGGTCCGCTGCACGCGGAGTATTCTGCAGTGATTATGGAAGCTATCCCTGCAGAAACCGCCTTCGACACCGCGGTCGGCGGGATTGACGAATCTGACTTTGTCGGCCCCTCGGTCTCAGTCCTCCACTTCCATGTCACGCACTTGATCTCACTTGTCCTGGACCCGATGTGGGAAATGCCCCTGGTGTGTGCCCTGGGATAGCGTCAGATGTCTTGTTAACAATGCAAATTTTAGCACAGAGTGTCCAGCCCACCAGCTGTCCACACGAATGCCACCCTTCGCCAAGTGTAGAAGCTATCGCTGCCGGTCTTGGCAGCATCACCACTGACAGCCTTCCCACCCCGGAGGCCCCGCTGTCTCTCCGGCACCCTCAGGCCAATCCACCAGCACCTACCTCGGACACAGTCGCCCTACTCCCCTCCTGCCGTCCGAGTCCCACTGGCAGCAAGCCGCCGCAGGTCGTGTACGACCCGCGCGACGGCCGCCCCGTGCCTCTCTGACAGACCACTCACTAACCGCGCCCGACCGGATGCCGTGCAAAGGCAGCCGCACGACGACCGTTGCGTGCGTGTTCTGCCGTAAGCGCAAGATCGCATGCGGCGGCCCGCCGACGCACGGCGCAGCGGACAAGACGCGCAGGTGCGTTTCTAGTCGTACTTCCATTGCCCGACTGACGAGGGGGCTGTGTCTGGACAGGCAGTGCCGTCGCAGGGGGTTAGTGTGCGAGTATCCGCCACCGAAGTTTGCGCATCGGTCGGATATGAACGAAGGTCCTGGATCTGCACCATTACCATACATCCCACCTCACTCCGCTGCGTAATACTTTCCCCAAATCAATCGCTGTCGGAAGATTAGTACCATCGCGCTTGCTCTACCGTCCTATGTATCTGTAGAAGTCGCAAATGTTGTCAGTGAAGACCAAGTAATACGTAGGAGAGTCATCTAATAGGCGTAGTCGTAGTAGTGCCCAATACTAAAACGTCGTTTGTCGGCTTCCCCCTCAAGACTATTTTCAAGAATCTGAGCGTCGTAGATGATGTCAGACTCCCGAGTCCCGATCCCTACTACTATACACTGTAAATGGTACCATGACCTGCTTTACATTATTACAACAACTTCACCTCTGCCGCGCCTCAGTGCAGCCCGTCCTTGTATACCTTCTTGAAGCTAGGCCGCTCCCTCACCGCGTCCCAAAACGCTGCAATCCGGTTCTGGCGTTCCTTCGACTCGGGATCCGCAACGGGCAGGCCAGCGCGCCGGCGCGCCTCCGCGACGGAGAAGTCCTTCACGAGTGTGAACCCGCCCCCGACATGCGCCTCGAGCTTCCCGACGACGCTCGCACCGTCGTCCGCGATCGTCCCGCCTGCGAGGCTGACGACCCGCGCAAGCCATGCGGCCAGGTGCAGGTCGGCGAGGGACAGCTGGTCGCCTGACCGATTTGCGTATAATGAGTATCACAGTTCGGTCGCCGGGCGCGGGGACTCACCTAGTACGTATGGGCCAAGGATCTCCTGGTTGAGCTCCATGAGCACGTCGCGCACGCGCAGCCACGCATCCGCTGCGTCCTTTAAGAACGCCTCGCGGCGTGCGCGTGCTTGGTCGCTGAGGTTCTCCGTGGGTGTGTCTGCGTCGTCGTACACATCCAGCAGCTTATCTGTCGCGACCTTCTTGACCTCCCAGAACGTGCGCGTCTTCTCGGACACGCGGATGCGTGCCTCCTGGTTGTCCGAGAGGAGCTGCTCGAGGGCGGCGCGGCGCACGGCGAGGGTGGGGCGCACGGACGCGGCGAGGGCACGCAGCGCGTCCGGGTCGCGCGCGTTCAAGTACTTGAGCGCGTTCGGGTCTGCCTCGGGCGAGTGGAGAAGATCGATCAGTTTCGTCAAGACGGCGGAGAATGCGATGGTCGCGGGGCTGAGCGAGGGCGCGGGTGCGTCTGAGGTGGTGTGGGTGCGCGATTGTGTGGAGCGCGATTTGTCGAGGAACTCAACGATGGACTATAGGGGCCATGGGGATGGGGCGGGGAGAACGAGCAGGGGATTGGGCATACCTTGGAGTCCTGGATGGCCTTATAGCGGCTCTCCATGTCTGGGCCTAGGGTCTTCTGCAAGGGGACCACCAGAGTAGGCACCGTAGCTGAGGATGGTTAGTGCGACCCAGACGTGAGTCTGGAACACCTGCACGCACCCTGAGGATTGAGTCGCAGGTATGAAGGCGCATAGTTCTCGCCCTTTGCTACGATCCGGTTAAGCAAGGAAGTCGTGATGGGCTGGTGAGGACGCACAGATGTCGACCAGCTTGAGATCAACCTCATCTGCGGCGTAGCCTTTCTCCTCCCTGTCATTGGGCGGTGAGATACATTGTGCGATGGGTAGAGAACGGAACGGACAGGGCAAGCAATGCTAGAGGGACCTTATCAGCGCGAGCTGGATTGAAAGCGGATTGTTACTTACGCGGAGCAGACCATACAGAAGCCGGGAAGTAGTAGAGGGCAGCCTTGGGGACGTGTTCGGGCATGGCGAAGGGTGCGGTGCGACAACGAGCGGCGGTGTTTATATAGGCGGTGGCTGGAGGAGGCGCATCGCTGCACGGCCCAGCAGTCTTTCGGTGACGTCACTGGCGTACCTGTCACACCACGCGTCAGTCACGCTCTACGCGTCCTGCACGTGCCTCCGCGTCTCCAGAAGATTCCGTGTTCTGGTTGGGCGCCTGTGCCGCACAAGGACACGCTCTTTCTTTCCGCACACAACCACTGGCACACACCTATCGCACACAACCACTGGCACACACCTATCGCACACAAACACCGACGCCGCACATCCGCCATGGCGTCGATCCGGTGAGCGCCCCACGTACTCTGCCCCGCGATCCGCGCTGCTCACCTGCCCCACCCAGTCACGAATTCTACGAGAGCGACGAACGGCTCACCCTCTCCATCTTTGACAAGGGAGCCGATCCCGCGCACGTCTCCGTCAAATTCGAGCCCCGCAGTGTGAGCCCCGTTGCCTCACCGTTCTCTGCAAGCACCAGCCACTGACCGCGCGCGATTGTGGCGTCGCAGCTCTCCTACGAGCACAGCGACAAGACCCTCCTGCTCGCGCCCCTCAAGGGCCAGATAGACCCAGCAAAGTCCGACTACACCGTCGGGAAGGTCAAGGTCGAGATCCGGCTTGCCAAAGTCGCGGCTGGCCGCTGGGGCTCCCTCGTGGGCGACAGCCCTGATCGTAAGTCTCGTCCCTCCCCACGTCCCTCGCGCCGTTTGCTCACCGTCACTCGCACCGCAGCCCTGGCCGCCGCACCGGTGGCCGTCGCCCCGAGCACAACCGCACCCGTCGCCCAGCGCCGCCAGGCTCGCAAGAACTGGGACTCCATCACGGAGACCATCCTCTCCTCGGAAAAGGAGCCGTCTTCGAACGAGGACCCGAACGCGGGCGGCGATGCCGCCGTGAACGGCTTCTTCCAGAAGCTCTATGCCGACGCAGACGAGGACACACGCAGGGCGATGCTCAAGAGCTACCAGGAGAGCGGTGGCACGACGCTCAGCACTAACTGGGATGAGGTCGGCAAGGGGAAGGTCGAGGTCAAGCCGCCGGAGGGCAGCGAGTGGAAGAAGTGGGCTGCGTGAGGCAAAGGGGGCGCGGAGGAATGCTGAAGCTAAGTGGAGTGATATCAATGCGTGTGCTATATTCTCTTGGATTTGTGCCGAAGCTGTCTTGCGAAACATGCTGTGCATATTGCTCTGTACGTATAGAATGGACTGTCATACCAACGAGTCGTCTCTTTTCCGCTGATTTGTCATGCAAAGTGCACAGGAGGGGCGGCTCATCGATGTGAACTGCGTTGGTGTGATCAATTATCATATGTATTCATCCTTGTCGCTTACTCGTATTTATGTCTCGGATTTACAGGAATAGAACACAGGACCGGTTGACGCATAGATACGAAAGCGAAAAGCCTGGTCTTGAACTGATAAGGGGCCATCGAGGCCGTACGCGTCGCGCCCACTGTCCATTGTGGACATACCAGACGTATCGCTGTTGCCTATAACGACCCGAAACCAGCGAAACTCACTGCCAGAGGGTATAGACGATGTGGACGTTGTGTCATTTCCAGCTGATTCTGCATCTCCCAGCGAGACGTATCGACGACAAGGCAGCCGGGATGCGCCCGCTCACAGCGCCGTGTTGTCAGTCGCACAGCGAAGCAGTCAACGCCTACATAGCATGGATGCCATCATCCATTATGGACTCCCGCCGGACGTTTTCGCTGTTCCGATCCAAATTGCCTATTCCTGTCAACCACGTTGTCGAGTCTTGTCGGTGAGTGTGGTCGAAGAGCTGTTCACACGTCCGTCAGCGAGAAATTGGAGTAGAAACCTATTCTTAGCTGTGTTGAGGTTTCACGTTGCTTGCTTTGGTGAGCGGACCAGGACACAGGCTATCGCTGCAGTCAGTTGTCCGACATGGCAGCATCAGAGTCATCAGACGTGTGCAGTGAAAACAGTCCGGTCGATGAGCGGACTGGCATGCGCGTAGCACACGGAGCGCGGTCGAGGATATCCGGACTATATTCGCACGTACTGCGGAAATAGGACGCACGGGTGTGAGCTGCGTTGGTCAGGCATGTTGAGCGAGTGCAGCGGGTCGAAGCTGCCTATGTTATCCGTGTGAGAAGGGGGAAGCGGAATGGACCTCGCTCGAAGCTCCGGAGGGCGAATTCCACGCAGCCTCCGGGATCGCAACATCGGACGATTGACCATGTGAGTAGGAGGACTTGCGGGGCGCAGGTAGGCGGACCGTAGCTGGCGGGTAGAAGCGTGTGCGTAGCCTACGTTTTTGACGCGTGCGGTAAGTAATGCACTGCGAACGCCGACGAAACGGAGGTAGTTGATTGGTTCTCTGCATATGTACTTGCGGTACATACCGTGTGCCTGTGGGCGCATCAGATAGTGTCGCAGTGCAAAGCGCTGTCGACAAGACTTTTGTGTGCGTAATGATCCTAGCGCATTGAGGTCAGATGTGCAGCCGATAGAGGGAACATTAAAGCTGGGCAGGAGGAAGGAGCGGTGCACTGACATGGAGGAGGAGGCAATATGGCTGGGGAGAAGGGATTTGCCTGCGGTGGCTGAGACTCGGTGAGGACATAAGCAGGGAAAGCGCCCCGAGCCGTCGCTTCGGCTGAGCGCAGACGGCTAGACAGCCCCGCACAGCGACTGCCCATATCTCTCTACCTCCTACTTACCTTCCTCCTCCTCCTGGTCGTCTGCTCTGACTCAACGGCGTCCCACCCACCACCGCTGCCTCTGGGTTCCCGGCGGCGTGCACCCTCGACCGCAGGCTGATACCCCTTTCGCCGGGCCGCCATTTGACGACATCATCGTCTTCACGTTTGGTTTGAGTTTATATCTCCCCCACCACGCTCCTTCTCTGTGCTGGTCATGCCCTTCCCGTTCAACGCCTTCGCTGGCTCGTCAACGCGCCCCCGCATCCAGCTCTCGCACGTGCCCCCGACCCCGCCCCCGCTGCTCGACGACTACGAGGAGAGCCCTTCCGAGGACTGCGAGCCCGACGCACGCTCCTCCACCTCCAGCTCGCACCTCCACCCCCATCAACTCTCGGCACGGAGCCCCTACCCTGCGTCGGCCCCCGGCTCCCCGGACCTCAGCCCACAGTCCGCACACCGAGCCTCCAGCCGCCCGCCCGTGTACTCTCAGAGCGGTACCTATGGCGGCGGCTACTCGCACTCCCCGTATTCCACCGCGTCAAACACGCCCCTGCCCTCGCGCACGCCCTCGCCCGTGCCGCTCTACTTTTCGGGCGCGTCGTCGTGCAGCTCCGAGAGCGACAGCGAGCTTGACGACGGCCCGTTCACGGGTAGCACCCTCAGCAGCTCGCGCTCGTCGAGCTGGCGTGAAGAGCGCCGACGATGGTGGATTATGGGCGCGGTGCGAAGGCGTAGGCGGAGAGAACGGATGGGCGGGTGGAGGGCCATGAAGCGTGGCATTCGACTGCTCATTCGACATCCGTTCTTTCCCAAGACGCCCTTTACCATCGTACGTGCCTCTCCCCTGCAGCATGTCCCTTCACTGATGCTCTCGTCTCAGCTGTTAACCCTTGTTCTCCTTACGCTTTTCGGCGTTTCCCTCACCTTCCTCATTATCTACATTCTTAACCCTGACAAGGAGCCGCTCCCATGGCGCGGATACTGCACTGTCCCGCAGTACTCGACTTGGCCCCCATCACTCGAGCTCCCCACGACCGCCCAGTTCCCGTATCAGCTGCCCAAGAACTTCACACCTACGTCATTCCCACCGTCAGATCTCGATGACTTCTCCCCTGCTGGCGTGTTCGTAGGCGTGTTCTCGATGGACAACGCTGTGGAGCGGCGGATGCTCATCCGTTCATCTTGGGCGAACCACCAGCGCAGTCGTGATGGTGCTGGAGAGGGAGATGGCGGTATTGGCACGTCTCGGACGATCGTGCGTTTCATCCTCGGCGAGCCTAGCAGCGAGTGGGCGCGGCGAATCCGGCTGGAGATGGACAGTACGTGTTTCTGTCGTGTTCAGTCAGTGTATGCGCTGATCTGTGAATGTGCAGTGTACAACGACATGATTATTTTGCCGATCCCGGAAAACATGAACAACGGTAAGACGTATGCGTACTTCCACTGGGCCGCGAGCAATGCGTGGGTGCCACCCCTCTACTTCGACAACTTCGTACACGTTCCAACGGGCTTGTCGTACGAGAACACCACTGCATGGTACTCCGCCATCCCTGCCAGTCACGACCCACTTGCGGCGCGCCAGGACTATGCAACCGGAGACGCGCTGAAGTGGGTCCGCCCGGACTATGTGGTGAAGACGGACGACGACTCGTTCGTCATGCTTGCGGAGCTCGAGGCGAGGCTGCGGGTAGAGCTGCACAAGGATCCCAATGAGGTGCGCTTGCAGAACGGGAAAGTTCCCAATATACTGTATGCGTCGAAGGTTTCCCCTCGAGATGTCTCTTCGTCTCCCGTCTCCGCCATGGGCTCCCCCAACTCTGGTCCAATACAAGCATCTTCAGGCACATCTGCATCTCAGGCCGTCCACGCACTCGTCACGCCCACGTCTTCACAGGATACAACGCCGTCTCCACCGCCTGATACCAGCCCCTCCGCCCCGACCCTCGACTCGGATCCGCTGATCTTCTGGGGCTACCTTGTGAAAAACCGGTTCATGGCGGGCGAGCTGTACGCACTCTCATGGGCGCTCGTGGACTGGGTTGCGAGCGACGAGAAGGTCGCAGAGATGAAGAAGGGTGCGGAGGACAAGCAGACGAGCAAGTGGATACGCGAGCACCCGCGCGCGGAGGAGATCCGGTGGGTGAGCGAGCGCTGCTGGATATACGACCACCCGAGAGCGGGCACAGTGTGAGTCGCCCCAGTACCGCTCAGATCGTCGATCATTCGGGAGCTGACGAGTGTCATGGTGCAGGTACTCGCATGGATTCTTGTTCCCGTCGGAGATGAAGCGTGTGCAGGCCGAGGTCATGAAGGACATTGCCCGTGCGGTGCCTGAGGAGGTCGCGGCGCAGCGGACAGGCGCTATCACGTCGCCCTTTGGTCCGTACGCACCGGTCCCTTCGACGTGGGCGCGCTCGACGGTGTCCAAGTTCGGCCAGCGATACAGCCCGCCCCTACCCTATCTTGGGCAACAGACTAGCATCGAGGCACTTGTCGAGGGCAGTGAGATGTCCCAGTTGACTGAATGTACGTCCACCCCAGCACACTAGTGTTCATGATGTGCTGACTGTATATGCAGCGAGCGGAGTGAACCCCTGGACGGTCTGGCTCCGGCGCGAGGGCCGGAACACGCGGTACAACCACCAGCGCGTCGGAGGGACGGTCGTCGTGCACTTCATCAAGAAGAACATGTGGTTCCTTGAGACCGCGGCGGCCTTCCTCCTCGGCGACGAGGTGACCGACGCGGAGCGCGGGTACCACTGGCATGACGGGCATTATGTTGGACCACATAGCGAGGCCTCTGCGACTCTCACAGAACAGTACCCCATTCAGACGACTAGCTTGCGGAGGCTGCACCGGAGACGGACCGGGAACTAGACCCATCTGCATCAGTATTTGTAGTTCTGACCTTCTGCTGCCCATTTGTTTGGAACCGCCCGTTTGCGGGGCACGTACTGTAGCATCCCATCTTTTGAGTGACGATGCCTATGCAGTCCACATCTTTCGAGACGCCTGCTCTCTCGGTGGGTTCGTCCTTCCTCTCGTTGTCGACTAGGATGATCACACCACTCCGCACTCACCGACCTTGATCGTGCATATATTCTCCCTGTGAATCTGAACTACCCAGAATATGATTAACAGCAGTGTACCGTAGATATACCTTCAGTGATTGTTTATACGCCATAACATGCTCTCTTCGTGATTCTCTCTATTGTGGATAGCATACATGTCCCGGTTTGGATGATGTTTCTGGTTGATCGTGGAATAATGATTGAAATTGAGAACATCTCTCGTATAGACCGAATGAAATCCAAATGCTATAGACAACTACACATTAACCTTGTAAACGGTATACAATTATTCACATTGCTCCACAGCCTCGATGCATGCGTCCAGTAGACACCCATGGCTGTCTGTAGGTGTGACTTGGGCAAGGCGACCAAGAATGGCATCCAAGATCGTTTGTCGCCTGAAACACAAAGCAAGTCAACCAATCGACAGCTAGTGAAGTACTCAGACTCACTCAATTTGTCCATATTTGACTTCGACCTCTGTTTGTAGGGATTTGATGGAGAATGGCCAAGCTATGTAGGTAGCACGATCGAAGATGAAGGTAATGATTGCTTTCCCGTGCGCCTTTGGGAACAGGATCGTCGCTTTGGCATGAAGGTCCGGGAGGGTGTTCTGCTCCTCGGAGCTGACCTCGACGGACAAGGGCCACTTGATAGCCAAGAAAGTGAACTGCGACCGTATTTGCGAGCATGCGCACCAGAAATCGCCCAGCCGATCGACGATCTGGAAGAGGCTTCAATATTGAACATATGACTAAGGATGGCTCTACACATACCTGTCGGATATTCAAGGGGCCGTCGCTCTCTATCATCATCTGTTGTGCGGCTTGCAGAGCGAGAGTAGTAAAGGATGGAAAATGGTCTCGTTCCTTCAAGCGTAGGTCCTTCACCTTGCTAATGGTAACATCTGCCAAGATTGGCTCGTGCATCATACAAGGTATTGAGACTTCATATCGAGAGGCATAGATGAATTGTATCATAGTGGGTGAAATCTTCGTAGCTCGCCATAGATGTAGATCTTGCAGCGCTTCTAGCTCATCTATAGTGGTCTGTCAGCATTAGCAGGCTCCTCAGTACGAACAGCTCCTGCGCACCTTTGAGCCTGAACACTGCTGAGGTCGTGCTCTCCTTCTGGATGTGCGCATTGTAGTTGGCCCTGGCAATAGCGGCGGTTGCTTCCTGCTTCTGCTCCTCAATCTCGGCTAACTTCTCGTTGAGCCTGTCCAACTTCGCCCTGCTCTCCGAGACATCCGTGCGGAAGACTTCTAGCTCAGAACTGACACATGTCCCGCATCAGAGGGCGTGGCTGCCACATAGAGGATTCAGGCACACCTTTGCTCTGTGATGGTGGCCTTCAGCTCGCTCAAATAGTCTTGGTCGGAATTCTCGATCTCCGCAACGTCGGCCTGCTCTTGTTCGAGCTCTGCCATTATCTGAGCGTACTCTTCGCGAAGGTTTGGTAACGTCGTTTGGGCCTGCTCGATAATCTTCGCCAAGGCTTGTGCGTCCTACACATTTGCATCAACAACGTGTAAACACAAGTACAGGGCACCGGGGTCGACATACCGATTCCAGGTTAGCGAACTCCTGCTGTGCGCGCGCGTCCAGGCGCTGCATCCAGTCTATCTTCCAGTCATACCACTGCGACTTGGCAGTGCCATAGTTGTGGGCTTTGATGAGCTTGAGTTGGTGCTGCCGGGCTTCATGAGCGAGGAGCAGGCAAGGCAGGGGCAGTCAGACAGCACTCACGATCAGCAGACCCTTCTCCGACTCGTCGGCAGCGACGAAGTCCCTGAACAGCTCCGGCGTCACCTTCTCCGTCTCGCGCTCCGCCTCGGCGCAGATCTTCTTGCTCTCCTCGATCCACGCACTCAGGTCGTTCGCCACCGCGGTGAGCAACTCAAGGCGCGGCAGCTCCGCCGCCATCGCCACAGCGAACTCGGCCAGCGGGATCGGGTCCTCCTCCGCCTCGCTGAACTCTGCAGACGAGCGCCGCCGCCCGCGTGTGCGTAGATGCGGCGGGGGCACAACGGACTGGCGCGGCTTCGGCATCGTGAGTTCGTCCATGAAGCGGATGCCTGTCATGTTGAAGAACTGCTCAATGCTGATGGGGGGCTAACACGGGCGTGTCAGCGTTGGTATCATACGCTGGTGCGCAGCTAGCTAGCTTACCTCTTCATCATATCCAATGTCGTCCCCCCCGACGCCCGCTCTCCATTGCTCAGTGACTGCAGACTCTACAGGAGGCTCCGTAGCAGAAGGCCGCGCGAGCGTAATTCCAGTGTCCCTCAAGCCCGCCTCCACAGAAGGGGCCGCCGGCGCCGGCGAAGCAGGCCTTGGTGAAGGGGCAGCAGGTTGAGGACGCCCTACCGCAGGGCTCGCCTGCAGCGCCGGTGACACCGGCCTCTGGAACCCCAATAGCCTCCCCATCGCAGACGGCGATCCCGCGCGTGGCGACGCAGGCGCAGGCGACCCACGCGTCGGGCTCGGAGTCGCGATAGCCTGTCTGAACTCCTCGCGCTCGCACCTCGAGGGGCTCTCCGGCGGTGCGCTGTTCGCACGTGTCGGTGTCGGTGGGTCTTCCTCCGCGATGCGGGACACGTCTGGGTAGAGCGAACCGCCAGTCTCTCGCACGCCGAACAGCCCCGATCCTTCACTAGACGGCGGCGCACCCATACTCGCCCTCGCTCGTCCAAAGCCAAGGCCGCTTACAGCCTTCTTCGGGCTCCTCGCCGCCCCAGGAAGCGCCGGGGGTAGCATGCCCGCGCCGAAGCTCTTGCGCTGTGCGAAGTAGCCTGACGGGCGGCGCACCATGCTCGTGCGCCGGGTGCCGGTCGGCTCCTGCGACGCGGCCCTCTCGAATGGTGCGATCTTCGCCGGCTCGAGCCTGCCTATCGCAACGCGCTTGGCGGGGCTCGGTGGGTGCGCCGCCTCGGATGCCGGTGGCGCGGGGCGCTTCGCAGGTGACTTGCGCGCCGCGGGCGGGGCGAAGGCCGCTGAGGGCCGCTGCACCGCGGGCGAGCGTGGCGCGTTGGTGGTGGGAATGGGGGCCTTGGTAGGCGCGGGGGGGCGAGGGTCGGCGGACGCGCGGGTGTCCGGGAGAGGCTGAAAGTAAATGGTCTCGGGACAGTAGCGGAGGGCGGGGGTTTGGCGGGGGACTGGGGCGGTGGCGCTGGGGTTTTGGGCGGTGGCGCAAACACAGGTGGGCGCAAAGTCGACGCGCTGAACACGGAGGACAAGAACGGTTGTGGGGCAGGGGTCGGGGCAGCAAACTGGAGGGCGGGTGTAGGATTAGGTGCCGCGGTAGGATTGGGAGGCGAGATTGTCTGTGGTGCTAGTGCTGGTGCTGGTGCTGGTGCTGGTGCTGGAGTGAGAGGAAGTCTGATTGGACGGTCCTCATCCGTCATGCCGCCTGGCGGAGCGGTATCCATGAGGGAGTCCTGGGTCCCGAAGCTCGTTCGCACGATAGTTGTCATGTTCACCGTCCTATCGCCTATATCGCCCGCAAAGCTGTCTTCCGTGCTCGTGAAACTATCATCTTGAAAGCTGTTCTCCTGCAGTGCGGTCTCCTCGTCCATATCAGAGACAGTGGTGTCGGCATTCCCGGAGCCCGGAGACATTCCCAGGGACACGCGTGCCTTCATAATTCGACTCATTGCGTCTGTCAGCTCCATAGGTTCGCTTTCTTGATATATACCGGAGTCACCATCTTCGTCTTCTTCCTGAATAGACTCGTCCTCCGGGATGCCCGCATGAGTAATTGCCTGCAGTGCGAGCCATGCTGCACTCGGCCGCTTCTGGGGCCTGAGAGACTTGCCCAAGGGTGCAGTGTACTCGATCGGCTTCGTCTCTTCCATAGACGAGCCCTCTGTCGCGAATGACTGCGCGTTTTCGGACGACATGCTCATATCACCTTCTTCCTGCACTTCCGATAGATCACCGTCTGGCGGAGGTGGTAGGCGAGGGGGCGGTGGCTGGTTCTCTGATCGACCTTGTGTGACCGTTGTAGGCGCAATAGACGAGCGTCGTCTACTGGGTAGGGATGCGTGCGCGGGACCGCCGAGCGAAAGTGAACGCTTACGCTCAATATTTAGTCGAATGGCCTCTGTGATCTCCATGTCGTCCTCGTCTTCATCGTCGTCTGTGAATTCATCATCCTCCATTGCGGATCCACCCGGCTGGTAGTCATTCTGCTGGAAAAAGTCAGCGGGGAGAGGGGCATCGTCGTCGTTGTCCATGTCCATAGATCGCTCCCCAAACTCGCTGAACCCGGTGGACGAGCGGCGACGGATAGAGCTCCGTCTTCGCGATGCAGTATGTACAGGGTTCCTATTCTCCTCGTTGTCGTCATCGTTGTTGTTGTCGCTGTCATCATCATTGTTGCGCGTAGGTGGGTCTGGCGAGGAGGACTGTGGGTCCCGAGACTTCTTGTCGTCCTTGCCGTCGATCAGACGAACGTGTAGATGGCTCGCGAAGCTGACGCGCCGGGCGAGACTCTTGCGTGATTGAGGGTGCACCTCCGTGAGGTCCATGGACGTTGTCTCGTCCACGGCTGCTGAAGCATCTGCGCTGCCTGGGAGATTCAATGTTGTTTTCAGAATACTCTTGCGGGGTGCCTGCACGCGATGAGGATCAGCAAGCACAGAAACAACGCGCCACTGACAAGTGTCCTTCGTCTCTTTGCGCTGGGGCTGAGCTTCTCTCCGGGAGCGATACTGTATGCCCGCCTGCGACCGCGGTGGCGAGAGGCTTGTCCCTGGTCCAAGACGGCAATCGAGCGGCGACGGTTAGGGGAAATCTTGCTCGCCATAGTTATTCAAGTGCAAGCCCCTTCGAAGCAGTTCGGGCGAGTCCAAGAAGACAGGAAAGCCAAGTGGAGGTGAGAGGGCAGGTCGAAGGAGACTGAGCGGCGTTCGTTGAGCGCGTCGCGCAGACCACGTGCGCACATTCACCCAGAAGGGAAAGGTGGCTCAGCTCATTCTCCGTGGTACATCGCACCGAATCAACTCGTGGAAGCCGAGACGAGTTTGAAGGGTGCTTGCGACTCAATGCCCATGCAATAACGGTCACGTGCACTACGCGACCCTCATGCCTGACGCGTGTCAGTTCGACTTGGCACCCTCATTGGTTCGTCTGCTCAGCAAGACACACCTCTCCCTCGACCTACAACCCTGCTAAAAGCTACCCAAATGGCGAGCAAGGCAAAGGCACCCACCGCCCGTGCTTCTACACGCACAAAGACAACTACCAGCAATGTTCCGACGACTACCCGAACCACTCGTGCAACAGCGAAGGCAAACCCGAAAGCACAACCTTTCACAGCCCTTCCCACCCCCAAGAGGACAGCTGTACGCAAGCCTCTCCTGAACAGGGCCAACTCTACAGAGCCTCCCGAACGACCGGTAGGCAAGAAGCCCGCAGGTGCAACAAAGGCTCCAGTATCAAGAGTCGCCACAGCTACTGGTTTGACGGACGACATCGATAGAGAACCAATCAAGGTCGCTAAGTGCTTGTACCGTATCATACCGCGCTCACCTTTGTCCGCAGGCCTACCTCCGCATCCGCCCTCAACTGGGAGATGGAGAACCCACGTCCGAGCCGTACCTTGGCCCAGTTTCCGACACTGCAGTGCAGATGGCAGATCCGGGTGCCTCTTCCTCCCATGCTTCATCCGTTTACACGTTCTCCCACATATTTCCGCCCGAGACACAGCAAGTCGAGTTCTTCAACAAGACCACCCTGCCGCTCGTGCGCGATCTCCTGGAAGGCCGGAGTGGACTTATCTTCACGTATGGTGTGACCAACTCTGGTAAGACGTATACTATCCAGGGTGGAAATCAGCCGGGCACAGCAGGTATCCTCCCCCGCACGCTCGATGTGCTATTCAACAGTGTAGAGGGACTACATGGAGATGACACAGTATGTCATATCGTACCCCGCTGGAACGTTGTTGATACTTTATAACAGTACCGTCCAATACGCTTGAACGGTGTCGAGCTCGCTGAAGGACCCTCCTTCTCCTTCTCCTCGCACCTCCCCAGTACCTCGGGTGCACCCGCGCTCGCCGACCTCCTCGATGACGTCCCCACAAGCGGTGGTGAGGTCGACCCGACGGTGCTCGCTGTCGACCGGAACCACGAGTACACGGTCTGGCTCTCCTACTCCGAGGTCTACAACGAAAAGGTATATGACCTCTTCGCGACCATCGACGCACCCGAGCCTACACAGGCGCAGTCGAGCATCCCGCGCCCTACATCGAGCTTCCTTAACCTTCCCCTGCTGTCGTCACAAGCGAACCCGCTTCTACTTACGCGCAAGGCTCTCGCGGTAAAGCCCTGTCCACCGGCTGACACCGGACTCACTGCCGCGGAGGCGGCGAGTGGCGGCGGCGCGGGCAAGTACGTCGCGGGTCTGCGCCAGATACGCGTGGAGAGCGCAGCGCACGCGAAGGAGCTCCTGCGCATCGGGCAGCTGCACCGCCGCGTGTTCGGCACCCTCGCGAACAGCCAGAGCAGCCGCAGCCACGCACTCGTCACGATCAAAGTGCTGCGCGTGCATCGCGGCGAGAAGAACGTGCGTAGCGAATGACGCCCACTGTTTACCATAGTGCAACGTTACTGACACCGCGCTGTGTCTAGGACATGTCGTCAATCCAGACCGCGCGCCTCACGCTCGTCGACCTTGCGGGCTCTGAGCGCACGAAGCACACGCAGACATCGGGTGACCGCCTGCGCGAGGCGGGCAACATCAACAAGTCGCTCATGGTGCTCGGGCAGTGCATGGAGACGCTCCGCGCGAACCAGCGCACGCTCGCGCGAAGCCTCGCCACCGGCGCGGGCATGCGCATGGACACGCGCGACGTGAAGCGCGGGCTCGCGGTCGTGCCCTTCCGCCACAGCAAGCTGACAGAGATCCTGATGGACTACTTCGTGGGCGAGGGCAGGGCGGTAGGGCAAGCTCTCTCGTCTCCGATGTGCCGTTGCATGGCTCACGCGCCTTGTACAGGTCATGATCGTCAATGTGAACCCGTACGACACCGGCTTCGACGAGAACTCGCATGTGATGCGCTTCTCTGCGCTGGCGCGTGAGGTGTCTACAGTGCCTGGTGCGCCAGCCACGCGTACCCTCCCTGCAGGAAAGGCGCGCGACAGCGAGGTGGTCCCCCACCGGCGGTCGGTCACGCTCTCGACAGGCGGGCGTGGCAAGAAAGTCAGCGAGGCGCATCTCGAAGTCCTCGAAGGTCCGTCTTCATGCTCCCCTCCATAGCGTACATGCAAGCTAACTTATTTTTACACCGTAGAGGACGAGGAGCCCTGCGACGGCGACGAGGACGAGGACGACCCGGTGAACTCGCTGATCGACACGCTCTTCGACGAGATTGAACGCCTGCGCGAGCGGCTGTTCGACGCGGAGCTGCGCTGCGCCCTCGTCGAGGCGGAAGTGCGGGAGGAGGTCATGGAGGAGATGGAGGAGCGGATGCGGAGCATGGAGAAGATCTACAAGCGGCGCTTGATGAGGGAGGTGCGTTGCCCCGAGGCCCTGGGTCGTCCGGTTCCCCGCTGACGGCCAGCTTTACTTGTGATGCGGCGGATATAGATCGAACATCATGAGAGGAAGCTTGAGGCGAAGATCGACATCATGAACCAGGCGCGGCAGCAGCAACAGCATGACTCGGACGTTGGGACGTCTGAGGAGCTGACGGAAGAGGACGAAGACGTAATGGAGGCTGAGATGGTATGTAGCGCACATCTTTTGGTCTCAACAGCGATGTTGACCAACTTACTAGGAGAGCGACGAGTTCGACGGTTCCGAATCATCAGAGTCTCCGAGTCGATCCCCCTCACCTCTTGCTGGCAAAGGCAAGAACGCAAATGGTCGGACCAGCCTCAAGACCTTCCCTTTGAAGGGTAATGTACCAATGGAGGTCGACGACTCGGAGTCAGGGACAAGCCAAGACGACATTGACGAGGGCGAATCGTGCCTCCCCGAAGACACCGCATCTGAGTCTGAAGCTGAGGAGCCCGAGTCGCCCAAGCCCAAGAAGTCCGGCAGAGCGTCTGCGAAGGCAAAGGCCCCGCACCCGCAGCCCCTCGTCGAAGCGCCACCCTCGCCTATTTTCGAAGAGGACGTCAAGGCCGGCCGGGCGCAGGCCAAGGCGCGGAAGGTCAGCGAGGGAGATACTAAGCTTGCTGGTCTGCAGCAGAGCCTGGACGAGCTGAACCTACACGACTCGACGACGGTCATTCCGGATAAGAAGGCGCGCAAGGCGGCGGTCGCGCATGCTGGCGAGGACGCTGAGTACGTACCGCAGGCTGGCGAGGTCGACATTATGAAAAAGAAGAAACGGTACGTCGCCCGGGCTCACTGATAGACAACGGGGCTGATATCATTTGGGCGAGCAGGCAGCTTGGTAAGAATCGAGTCGTCACGGACGACGAGATGGCCGCTATCATCCTCGGTACCTCTAGCTCGCAGGAGACAAATGTCGGAAGGCAACTGCGCCGGAACGTGCGCCACTAGTTACACTTAAACTATCCTTGCTCGATCTTTTGACTCTGCACTCACCTTGCATCAAGACCCATGTACAAGTAGATATCATCGACACCCGTATGTCCAGCATTGCGTTTGAATCCCCATATTGTTCTGGTCGGGGTATCAAGAATAGAATGACCAATGGTACGTACATTTGTACCATGCTACCGTAGGCTAACGATGGATATAGTATGCTCTCAGGTAATGTCCAAATAGTACAGGTGCTGCAGATAATCAAAGCAGGTGAGGATGCGACGAGGAACGAAGAATGGATGGTAGCAATATATTGACTGGGCCGTCTTTGCGCAAGGGCGCCTAGTCGTCGCGGTCAGCTCCCCGCCGGCGGCTCAGGCTGAATCTCGAGGGAGACACGGGGGGATTGTTGACTGTCAGTGAGTGGAGCGAGCTGCGGGAACGGGCCGGGCTGCTACCCTCCGGGTCGAACTCCAGACGCATACGCAGAAGGCCCTGTCCTTCCCGGAGCTCCGCGTGGACTTCTGCAGAAGCAACGCCAGCATTGGTGGGCAAATGGCGCCAGAGCTATCAAATAATCGACGTTGGTACTGCACTCCAAACATATATGAAAATGCATGACGTACATCGATCTCAGCAGAGCCAAGCAATTTGTCTTTCCCGAGGGTCTTGTGGTCATATATCCAAGCGTGCATCTTGGGTTGCGTCGCCGGCGCAGCGTGGAACGTGAAGGACTCATTCCTATTACAAACAATCAGTAGATGAAGCCTTGCTCGGACCACAAGATACACACCACTCAGGCGTTGCTGTCTTATGAGAGTGCTTCGTCCTATGTTCCTTATCACCGACGCGCAGGACAACGTACGGCTTGATGTCATTGGTCGACATATCCTTCGCCTCCATGATCACGACACGCAGCGTTCCCCGGTCTGGACCAAGGCTGTTCAGGGTACCCTCACCATTGGCGCCCTCGCCATTGACACTGGGGCTCGCCGGGAATGCGGCTGGCGTAGGACCTCCTGTCCCGTTAATGGGCTGAGAGGACTGGCCAGCGGGCAACTCGACGATCGAGCCACGATCACTGTCCACCTCGAACGTTTGCGCCCTCACATGGTCTTTGCTCTTGAAGATGCCCCTGAGGTCCGACCCGACATGGGCAACACCCCTGCCCGCTCCCAGCACTACGCCAGTCGGCATGTGGCCAATTTGTGTCATGGCACGTCCGGCAGCAGAGAAGGTTGATGTGTTCTTGCGAGTCTTGATAATGATTTCAGGCTGGAAGAGTAGGCGTATCCGGACAGTGCCTTTCTGGCCATGCTTCTGCGACGAAAGAGAAATTGTGCGTTCGACCGAGGTGAATGGTTCGATATCGGCAAGGTCGATCTTGCCTGACCCAAGGGTGTCCGCCTTGCCAATTTGGTCCCAGTCGAATACTTCGAGGACAAAGTCTGCTGCGACACGGGATGGCTGACAAGAAATGAGTAAAAGATGGTTCAAGATTGAGACTATCGCATACCACTTGTACGACAAAGTTCTCGTCCCATTCCGGGTTGAGAGTCTTCTTCTTTGTCTGGGACTTGTAGACCTTGTGTCCGTTGAGTTGGAACACAGCGAAGGGATCGGACTTTCCTATAACACTTGTGAGTTTCGAAGTGAGAAACCAGGTGCAACATAACAGTACCTCCTCTGTCCACGGCAAGGAGATCCTGGGCGTCAAGGAGGTCGACGCGGAGCATTCCTTGGTCTGGACCGGGATGAGCAAAATATTGAATACATGCCTAGACCACGTACTGTTCACACTCTCCCTAGGCTCTAGTTGAACAGGTACCGGAAGATATCGGGCCTCGAGCTTGACGATAGACTTCTTGTCTTCATCGCTGGAGTGCAGAAGCTCGAATGAAGTTGGACCGTCCTGAATGGAATCAGAATGGCCGAAGTACGTGCGATAATAACCACACCAGAGGGGACTTACCATTGTACGCTCCAAAAATGGCTTTGCATCGCCCTTCCATTCAGCAACGATATCATCCTTATCGCCCTCGTCGGCCTCGTTCAATCGCAACCATACACGTCCGAAGTCAAGCTCCTTGACAAAGCCCTCGCCGATGTACTCCCAGTGCGCCTTGTGGCTGCGCGGGCGCACAGTACTGAACGCTGGCCAATAAGCTTCGTCCAACAAAACCTCCAAGCGCGCCTTCTTGTGCAGCTGTCCAGATATGACGTTGAAAATGATGATCCCAGACTCTGAGTCATGGAGTCAGACACCGTAGTTCCGCCTGAAGTAGTCCCAAATCTGAACTCACGATGTTGAAGGAGCTCCGACTTCGAAAGCTCCATACCTTCCTCTTCCGGACGGTGCTCCTTGGGAGAACCACCGCTGATGGGAGCCGGCTCTTCGGTCAAAGGCGGGGTTCCATTCGGGCCCTCCAGCTTCTCGTCGTCGTCCAACGGCCTTGTCACGGTCGGACCCTGGATGACCTTCGATGCGACGCGCTCGCGGCGCAGGGACGACGTCGATGACCGATCGTCAGCGACAGTGCCGTCGGTGTCCCTTCCACTCGCATTGGCCGCACGTTCAATCACATTGGGACCCGACTCGAATCCGACGCCCTTTACAGGAATTGCAGGGACGAACTCGGCTTCGTAGTGGAGCTTGCCCTTGTATGAACCATGATCTAGCATGATGGGTTCTTCAACCACCTTTTTGCCAGTCGATGCAAACAAGAACTCTCCCTGCGAGGGTTGGGCAAGGTCGGACACCTTTAGCTCCACGTACCCGAGCGAACGGTCCTATTTAGGGGCATGCGTTAGTGGACACCCGGATCACGGATGAGGCGATGATACCTTCGTGAGGTGCTGATAGTCCATACACTCGAGCATCATCGTCTAGAGAACCTTTAGTTAATCGCCCATACATAGGGATGCTTCCATGCATACCTCCTTTAATGAATGTACTGCGGCGCTATCCATGTCAGTGGATACGCTTCAGAAGCCATAGCATTTGAAGAGTACTCACCCGGAATGTAAATGATCTGATCCCATTCAGGATTGAGGTCTATTCATGCATCGTCAGAGGACAGGAGGGAGCCCAGAAAGGGATCCGCTCACTGTTGTTGACCACCTCCGTACGACCTTGCGTGATGTTGTTAATCTGCACACGCACGTAGGGATCGCTCTAGGAAGCATGAATCAGCGGCGACATCTCCTAGGACAGTCGTCGTCTAAAGACGTACCTTCCCTCCGAGCGCCGCCTCCACGTTCCTGCGTCACATCGGTGAGCACTCGATAACGCACGGATACAGACTGAACCACTCACTTGACGTCCGTTGCCTTCTTCAACCACAACCTCACTACACCAATCGGCGGCGTGTACTGGTCCACACCATGGACACCGCCCGGCATGTTGAGTGGCCTCCACTCCGTACTTATACGCAGCCGACCACTCTTGCAATGGCTCAGCGGCCACCAATCTCGCTCTTGATCCTGTGCCGCTTTCAGCAGGTCCTCAAGGCGCACGCTGAAGTATCCGAGGATCGGGTCCTTGAGGAATTCACGATCATCGACCACCTTCACGGTGACAACCGACGATGTGCGGTCCGTGCACAAGAACTCGGTTGCCGCGTCCCAGACAGGGTTGTTTGTATGCTTGACCTTATTCGTGGTGAAGATGGGCTTGTCGTCGTCGTCGCCGATGTATACGCGCAGGAAGGGGTTCAGCTCGCCAGACATCGACTTTGTGTGGTCGAGGTCCTTCGCTTGGTGAAGAGTCAGGCGAACGATACCGACCTCTGTAAATGCAGTCAGTCTACAGTTCTCTGCCAAGCAATGGGGTCACTGACTCGTATCCACAGGTAAGATCTCCTTTCCTCCAGAGTCAGTTTCAGGCTTGAGGACAGGGTAGAAGGTCACATCGAAGCGCATCATACCACGCTCCTTCCCGTCCTTCAGGATAGAAGCCTCAAGGCCCTCAAACGTCGAGTCCTCACGCAACTTCGACATGTCGAACACCGCGCTACCCATCTCGGAATCCTTCCGGTGGTCGTTGAAGTCCATCAAAGTGAGGACCAACGAATCCGTGAGGTTATTGACGAGGATGAACTTGGTCTCCATCCACGACGGGTTCGTGCTATCCAGTCATCTCAGCACGTCAACAAACATGATATAGTGTATAACGTACGTGTTGTGCTTGTACTTCGTCCTAGCGAGCTCTCCACGGCTATTGAGACTCAGACTGACGTACGGGTCAGGCGTGCCGCCACCAATCTTGGTGCCCTTCAAGCCACGCGCGGACTGGACGGTGACCTGCAGAACACCCACGGCAGTGTCGAGCGGGGCGCCCGAGAGGAGCTGCTCGAGGTTGAGCGTGAAGACGTTCGGGTCATACATCATAGGACCCAAAGTGCCATGCACCATCTCGCGGATGAACGAGGAAAGACCAGGGATCTGCGCGTCTGCTCAGTAAATGGTCACATCGGTGCGGACACGAATGCAACTCACGAATCCGATGTCGAACCCAAAAGTCTCGCCTCCGATCGGTTTTAAGGCCCAGTCGAACGTTGGCTTCTCGATGAAGGACAAGTCCACGAGTTGTATGTGCGGGAACGTCGTCATCAACTTCATCCGCACACGAAGCACACCCGTGAATTCAATGTTTTCCACTAGGACCGGCATCGTCGCGCTCGCGATGCCCTTGCCGACGCGCACGGAAAGCACGACTTTCGGGTTGACCTTGTCCGCCTTTTGCTTCTCCGTCATCTCGGTCTCGTCGTTCGGCGTAAATGCGATGCCCCACTCCATGAGGACCACATCGTCCGCTGTCCGCGGACTCGTCTTGACCTTCGTGATCCGAGGAGCCTTCGTCCCGAGCGTGAACGTGCTCAAACGCAGACTCTCCAGGAATGTCGGGCAGTTCGTGCTCAGGATCTGGTCCACTGAAGCAATGATGGTTTGCGAGAGCACCGGCTCGTAGATCAGCCAGAAACGGTCGAGGAAGTTATTGATCCAGTCTGCAGACTCGTGCTCGGTATCAAGCCGGGTCTTGACCAGCTCGCGTTGGATGTCGTCCCGCGCTCTCCGCTGCACGCGTGTCATAGACGTCGTGTAATAAGTGTTGCAGAAGGCGAGGAGTACGAAGAGCCATCCCCAGCCGAGGTGGAAGCGTGTCATGAAATGGGACACTACGACGGACTGAAGCCCTCGGTGAACAACAGGTCCACTAACGAGACACTAGAACTCACCACTACGATGATGGCGGCATTGTGGTACCATTCGCCATAGTACTGTTCACTGATAAACGCCTGCAGGACGAACCGGTCCTTCTCCTCTCCTTCTGGTGGATGTTGGACGTCGATGCCGCTGACTTCTCGCCAACCAATCTTGTACCACTCCGGGATGGCCGAGGCGGGTTGTGATGGCATCGCTCCAGGGACTTCTGGTTCCTTGTCAGCATTCTCTCCGGGGTGCCCCACCACTCCGTTTGGGGATGCCCTTGACGTATCTTCGATGGTGATGGTGGGTACGACATTCGATGTGCCTGTGTCCACAGGGATCTCTGCAGCAAGCGGTAAGTACTTCTCTTCGAGGCGCATAGCACAGATTGGGGAAAGGGAGAGTAAGAGGTGCCCAACACCGCATAGATCTGGCCGTTCGTCGTGCACACGCACCGACCACGGTACACGCCGAAGTCATTACCCAGATGGCCAGGCGAGTAATTAGCTTACACGCTGCCGAGGAAGCATGCACGCGCGAGCAGGTATGACCATCTCCACTGCTCTTCTGACCATGCTTCTGTCTGCCGCACTGCACACACGAAAGGCGCTATGACACCGACCCGCTCGCTCGATGCGCTGCCCGGATCAGCACAACGTCCGCGAGCTTGCGCATACTACATTCAAGAAGCCAGCGACGGAAGAGAGCGTTGAACATCTGTCGGAGACACTAATGGTAAAGTCAGGCACCATTGAGGCCAGACCATCCATGTACCTGGGCACGCGTGGGCAAGGGAGGTTGCTCGAATGCCAGGCCATGTTCGTTGCAAACCGAGCGACGCTCATTGCGAGCGTTGTGCCGGTGCCGAGCCAGCGCCCTTCTCGCTGCAGCCAACGAGACAGCGCTGGTGGAGACCTTTATGCGCCACCGGACAGACACATGGGCTATGCTACTCTCGCCCACCCTTATTCCATCTGTGCTCACAATACAACGCACCTTTCGCAATGGTACCCTCGTCTCCTCCGTTTCGCTTCAGCTTGTCTTTGCCTTGACCGGCAGCGGCGCCCTTCACTTCTGGAGACGCGTCCGGGTCGAAAGTGTGCTCAGGCATGCGGTTGTTGGCGGCAGAGTCGTCCTTGACGATTCCGTTGACCTGTGCCTCTGCGTGCGGCGATGTCGCGACCTCGCCGGGCATCGTTGGCGGGGCGGGAATAACTATAGAGTGTTAGGGTATAATCAACGGAAGGAGCGTGGCGGGGATGAGGACGGCGGGGACTTTCAATAAGAAACGAAACAAGGGCGGCTCTCGCGCGCGTATGACGTCCGTTACCAGTACCCCTGCCACCGCCCTCCCAAAGTAGCGCATGCAGTACTGATGCATGATCGCGTACTGCACTCCGCCACGCGCATCGACACCTCTTCATTCCGCTGGTGTCCTCTCGCGTTGCTCTGACGACTCTTTCTATATATATGCCGAAATATTGGTCTAGCAACAGGCATTCTATGCTTGTGTATTCGCTACCAGCAAAGCTAGAATACTGTAAACCCGGCGGTGCTTCCCATTCTGGCACCGTATCTAGCAACACCTCAAGACGCCGGCTGGCATCAGCACTCCTCCTCTTCCGGATCCGAGTCTATCTCTATCGTGGCTCTACCCATGCCCGTCATTGGAAATTTTGGATACTCAATGACATCCCCAGCGGACAGGCAAGGTCATGAGGTAGGCCAGCAACCTCAAGTCAAGGAACCGTAACTAGTAGAAGCACAATGTGATTCTGACATGAATTGATGTATAAGTCGGTGGATTGGTTGTACCCGGTCTGCTTCCATGCACAATTTCACCTGGCACCCGAAGGGCATCTGTCGAGTTTCAGCCGTTGCCGAAGTGGCAATCGTTGACAAGAGTGACTACATATTTATTCAATCTGTTGGTATGTCATGACAAACACTGGGCCAGTAGATCATCCCCACACTGTCAGAACATTGGGGGAAGGCTATGAGACGGTACGTCTGTATTTTCTACTTGCCCGGACGCGGTGAAGTTTGTTGCAGCGGCGCAGCGGCACAGCTGCACAGGCTCTGCGGACAGGCTACACTCGGGGTCCTAGGGACGAACAAGTTATGTCCTGTACTGGTATGGCTGGTGCCACACCTCCAGGCGCGTTGTTGTCCGACTTGCTCCTTGGCTTGTGGTGCCCGTTGGTGTGGGGCCTGCGTCATGCCCGTACGCTGCCTTGACGCGTTGTGCCTCGGTAAACGCGGTCACGTGGACGTGTAGATGAAGACGCGTTGCGCGTGGCAATAACGGCTTCCATGTGCTTAACGTGCCGAGTGTCAAGATACATCATTTTTGCCGTCGTTTTCCGGTTGGAACTGATTTTGTATCGAAATGGGGGATTTAACGTTCTCGTTGCGGCGCAGCCACGGATCCGGAAGACCCACATTCCCGAGAAGACTTGTTTAAAGGTGCTGCATGTGCTAGGCGGCCTTAAGTCGGCGTTATCCGGTGGTTTGCAGATTTTGTCAGAGGTATCGACGCCTGCATGAATTCATCTTCAATGTAGGCAGAATGAGGTATGCGTGGATGCACGTTGTGGCGGGAACTGGGCGGGCAGCGGTTCGGGGTGTTCTTTAGCTCGTATTTTATTTGTTGGTGGAGCGAGTATTCCCTAGGGATACATACGATTTTCATTAGGCTCGTACCCATCCTAATCTGGCGAGAAATTCAAACTCCGTCGTGGCACTCCTCTCGTTCGCCAGAACGGCTGGGCGAACTCGGCGCCCTTTACCTTGGTCCCCCCGTGGGAATCGAGACTTAGAGAAATCGCGCGTCGAGTCTCCAAGGGAGAGCAGCGCAAAAGCCAGCTTGAGGGCACTACCTCGACATAGACAGTCTTCAATCAAATACTGTAGCATGTATGTATCCTATACACAGTCAGAAATACAGTCCAAAGTTGTCTGCACTCAAGTCGTCCATGTCGAGCGAAACATCGCCTGCGTTGTCGAGCGACATCACCTGTTGCGGAACTAGGTCATTCTCGACATCATCCTCGCCATCCGACTCCGTATCCGACTCCTCTTCTTCGCTGCTCTTGGCATCATCGTTCGCATCGCTTTCGTGTGAGGCCGCTGGTTGTGGATCACCGAGTGGCGGCGCGACGGCTTGCGGTGCACTCGCGCTCGCGCTCGGAGCCGTGATGTTGTCCCTCACGTACTTGTGTCCAAGGAGTGGCGGCGCTCTGCAACGCGCCTGTAGCTTCACGAACACCGCATTGAATTCCTTGAGTGGTTCTCCAAGACGCTGGAGCCCTAAAGTGAGTGAGTCGGGCACCACTGGATTGTCAGATCCATCGTCAATCTCGCGGCCTGGGATCACTTCATACACACGGAAGCGTCGCAGCGACGCCCGGAGGTGCGCAATGTCCCACTCTAGGCTCGGTGTCGTGTGCTTCGTGCCTTGTTGCGCACCCAAGGTTGAGTTCATCGACGCCGCGAGGTGCCGGAGGACGTCAACACATGGCGATATCATCGCAAGCCACTCCCATGAGGCGCTGCTTCCGTGCGCCTTGTATATTGTCTAGCGAGATGCCATTAGTGAGGAGTGAACAGCAAACGAGAGGAGGCTCACCTTGATCCAGAAATTCAAGTGCTCCTGGAGTAAGTCAACTTCGACCCACACATTCGCCTTGCCCGTGGGATTCACAAGCCAGTTCTTCAACACAATCCTCCTATTCATGGTTAGCCTCGTTGAACAAAAGCATATAAAGTTTGTACTTACCGTAGTGGTTCCGGCCAGACATGCTTGAAATTATGTATGAGGAAGAGTACCTCCTGCGTGTACTTTGTCCGTCCACAGCCTCGGTAGTACAGCGCGAGGACCTTCAGAACAAGCAATACACGGCCGGAGTCGCCACATTTGATACAGTCAGTAAGAAGGCGGAGAATAAGTGCATCGCGAAGGAGAAGGACAGCGTTCTCGAAGACCATATCACCCTGCGTCAGGTCACCGGACACTCCATTGTCCGTGCACTCTGCCAGACAAATATGTGTCAGATACAACAAAGATTCTATCCGATCGACAATAACGCTGACACACCTGTGCCCGTGTCCGCCTCGCTCGCTCGTGCTGCTGACTCTCCTTGCTTCTCTCGTTCCCTAAGCTCTGCAGTGCGTGCAGTCCGTAAACGATTGACAGTCTTCCCATCCGCGAAGCACGTGACGATCTCTGCGGCGTGGGCTTTGAGTTGGTTGAAATCCACATGGGCTGCGTAGTCGGAGAGATCTTCGGTCTCACTGACGAGCTCAAGACAGTGGAGCACCCGTGAATACAAAGACACGAAGGCCAGGTCGCGGCACTCGCGGAACGAAGGGAGGGAGGACAGCACAATCGGTTTGCGATCGAGGAGGTTGTTGTGAAATGCGAGCGAGCCGGGATTGCGAGGGCCGAAGCGGGGGCACAGAGACTGCGTTGACCGGCAAGAAAGGCTGATTGTGGTATATTGTAGTGTTGTTCATCTATATTGCAAGTGCTAGAGAATGTCATACAGAAGTCGCTGAGAGACATCGCAGGTTGGAAGACTCGCGCGAAGCTACTGTCCCTCCAAGTGCTCTAGGGAGCCAACGCGCGATTTCTTTAAGTCTTGATTCCCACGGGGCGACCAAGGTAAAGGGCGCCCAGTTCGCCCAGTCGGTAGAGGCCCCTACCTCCTTTTCGCACTCCGATTCCCGTTTTGTCTTTGAGCGCTTCCAAAAGGAGGAGTGCCGGAAAAGGGGGTAGGGTGCCTCTACCGACTGGGATCGAGTCTAGATTTTCATAGACCCGGAAAGACCTGGCATCGACTGACGATAACATGCCCCGATCTCTGTGCCTTGATCGTCAGACCTCACGGTGCATCCTGACGGCGACTCGGAGGGCGGCGGTACAACGTAGATAAGCAGCTCTACCACCCCGGAGAAGGGGAGGGGAGGAGGCTACTTCAGTATTCGTCGACGTCGGGATGGGCCTACATAATCAGAGGTTATTTGGTAAGTTAAAGTAGGTACCGTTCCGGTTGAAACTGACCGGCGCTTTGTACAGCTTCAGGGCAGGCTTTATGGCGTCACTCGTGCACGCGACGCGTCGTGAATCCTTCTTGCCTCTCCTCCCTCCCCTTCTCCCCAACTTCCTTGCAATCCCATCATCTTGTCCATGCTCGACGAACCGGTACCCGAGGATGTGCTCTTGCGCGATCGCTCGCGTGTCTTTGAGGAGTTCCTCGACTCGGAGAGCGATCTATACAACTACAGGGACGACATCGCGCGCATGCTCCGCCAGGAACAGCGGCGGCTCGTTATTAATATTGACGACCTACGTGACTACCGACGCGACTTCGCGGACGGTCTCCTAAAGCAACCGACAGACTACCTTCCTGCTTTTGATGAGGCCCTCTGGAACGTCGTCAGTCGCGTACACGACTCGGAGAAGCACGACCTGTCCGGCAAGGAGTATCGTGTGGGCTTCAGCGGCTCATTTGGTGACCACCACGTCTCTCCTCGAACACTCCGCGCCTCTCACCTGGGCAAGATGATATCGCTAGAGGGCATTGTTACTCGCTGTTCCCTCGTTCGACCCAAGATGCTCAAATCGGTGCACTACTGCCCAGAAACGCGCCTCTTTCACGCGCGCGAATACCGCGACGCGACCACTTCGACGTCAAACCTACCACCGACATCGTCCGTAACACCACAGAAGGACGACGAGGGCCGTGACCTTCAGACCGAGTTCGGCCACTGTGTCTTCCGGGACCACCAGCGAATCAGCATACAGGAGATGCCCGAGCGAGCACCGGCAGGCCAGCTGCCTCGCAGCACAGATGTGATCCTCGACGACGACTTGGTCGATCTCTGCAAGCCTGGAGATCGCATACAGCTCGTGGGCGTGTACCGTAGTGTGGGTGGTGGTGCTGGAGGTGCATTCAAGTGAGTCCAATGGAGCACCTGCACCCTCAGTATTCCTGATGACTGTAGGTCCATCATCCTCGCGAACAACATCAACCTACTGTCCTCCAAGATCGGCGGCGGTATTGCGCAGACGCAGCTCACCGACTCCGACATCCGCATGATCAACCAGCTCTCGAAGAGGTCGAACATCACGAAGCTGCTCTCGCAGTCGCTCGCGCCGTCCATCTACGGGCACGACCACATCAAGACGGCTATCCTCCTCCTGCTGCTCGGTGGTGCGGAGAAGAATCTGCCGAATGGCACCCACATCCGTGGAGACATCAACATGCTCATGGTCGGCGACCCGTCCACAGCCAAGTCACAGCTGCTCCGGTTCGTGCTCGGCACCGCGCCGCTCGCGATTGCGACAACAGGCCGCGGCAGCTCTGGCGTCGGTCTGACAGCTGCGGTGACGACGGACAAGGACACGGGCGAGCGGCGGCTGGAGGCGGGCGCGATGGTCCTGGCGGACCGCGGGGTGGTGTGCATCGATGAGTTTGACAAGATGTCAGACATTGACCGCGTGGCGATCCACGAAGTCATGGAGCAGCAGACTGTGACCATCGCGAAGGCGGGCATCCACACCACGCTCAACGCGCGCTGCAGCGTCGTCGCCGCTGCCAACCCCATCTACGGCCAGGTGAGCGGGGTCGTGTGGATTGTGTGCTAGTTCCTGACGTGTTTCATGCTAGTACGACATTCACAAAGACCCCCACAAGAACATCGCCCTTCCCGACTCACTTCTCTCGCGTTTCGACCTGCTCTTCATCGTGACCGACGACGTTGACGAGCACCGGGACCGACTCATCGCGGACCACGTGCTGCGTATGCACCGCTACCTCCCGCCAGGCGTCGAGGAAGGCACCCCCGTCGCAGACAGCCTCTCACAGAACCTCGCGATTGACGGCCCCGCCGCAGCGCATGTCGATGTTGACGCGGGCGAACCGAGCCCTTTCGAGAAGTACGATCCACTCCTGCACATTGGCATCGGCGAGGTGATGTCCTCGACGCGTCGCCGCAAGTCGAAGAAGCAGGAGGTACTCAGCATCGCGTTTGTCAAAAAGTACATCCAATACTCGAAGAGCAAACCGGCGCCTGTGCTCACGAAGGGCGCAGCGGACTGGATCGTCAATGTGTACGCATCACTCAGGAATGAAGACCCGGAGGGGAATAAGAAGAAGGTGCGTAGATCATATCTACTCTGCTATATGTTGTTCACGTTGCACAGACATCCCCACTTACCGCGCGTACGCTGGAGACCCTCATCCGTCTCGCCACTGCGCACGCCAAGGCGCGCCTCTCGCCGAAGGTGCAGGAGACCGACGCGATGGCTGCCGAGGAGCTCCTGCGGTTCGCACTCTACAAGGAGGTCCTCAAGCGCAAGCGCAAGACGAAGAAGCGCCGCCTGAACAACGGCGGGGGAAACCGCCACGGCAGCGCTGACTCGGATGAGAGCGACGAGGAGAGCGACGAGGAGGAGGCTGAGGAGGAGGTCCCGCAGGAGGCGCAGCGGATGCCGATGCCTGCGCAGGCAAAGCGCAAGGAGAGGGCGACCCCGGACGGCGACGCTGGTGGCAGCCAGGATGCGACAATGGTTGACCAGGTGCCGGCGGGCACTACAGAGGATGGACAGCTGCGGCCGGAACGGTACGTCTCGTTGTGTTGCGGTTGCCAGCGTGCGGGTTCTGACGAGTTTGTTTAGGCTCAAGCTGTTCCGGTCGCGTGTGGCGAATCTCTTCGCGGGAAAGCTGCAGGACAGCGATCAGTTCTTCTTCAAGGACCTCCTGGAGCTTGTCAACGAGGGTCTCGGGACGGACGCCCTCTTTGGCACACAGGAGGCCACGTTGGCGTGCGAGGCCATGGGGGAGCAGAATGACCTCATGCTCAGCGGTGATATTGTGTACAAGATATAGATGGCCCTGTGGTGTACTTGGTATGTTGTGTTCTGCTTTGTATATGTACGTGCTGTTCCCCCTGTCTGTATCAATATTGTACTACATCATCTTAAAATCATATGCCCGAACATCCATCGCGCGCAGCACCGCACCGTGCGAAGTGAGGTGGCTGAGATGCCGAGAGGTGGTTGAAGGAAATGCCCCAAAAAGGGAAGTTGTTTCTGGGGATGATCTGCGCGGAGTAGCGGAGTTTCAACGTTGATCTATTTTAGTAAAAAGGTACCCAGGAATCGGGCACCGATCGTATGTCAATGGTCGCGGCGGCCGATGACACGCTAGTACCTGACAAGCCAAACTCCTCGTCTGATACGCTGCTGGCACACCACTGCGCAGGCATCTTGCGTGAGGAAGAGAAAATCGCAAACCAAGTATGATGCACAATATTGTAGATACAACTAGAGGTACATCACAGCAAAACGAGCAGGCAGAATAATTCAGCATCAACTATCAATGAAGGGACGCGTCGCAAGTGAGGCACCGTGCCTGTCCCTGTGCGTCGCCAACGGACTAAGGAACCCAGGCGAGAGACTAGAAAGAGGGTGAGGCGCGAGCGTGCGCGGAGCGAGGGAAGGTCAAGCAGACTACAGGCACCGGTGAGCAAAGTCGTTGGGCCATGGGAAAAACGGGAAACGCACGTTGCAACAGGTTACTGAGACAACGAGATAGCTGGCATATAGACATCTACCAGCTGCTTGATCCTCCCCACTCGCCCTGACGCTGTGACAGACACACGGTCACCCACAGGGATACATGGGAAGCAAGGTGGCACTCACTGCATCGAGCGCTTCGCGGGCCTCAACACCTTCGACCTGAGGCGAAACCACCACCTAGGAAGACAGATTAGGTCGATCATGATCTCGGAGCGGGAGAGAAAGACATACAGGTGCTGCAGACGCAAAGCCTACAAGCAGAGTCGCGAGGGAGAACAGAGACAACCAGGTTACGCGCATGTTTGTTGTACGGCTGAGTCCCGGGGAGGTCGAGGAGGGTGGCTGTGAATAGGCTACTGACGGGGAGGGGATGGGTTATATATGACTTGTTGGTAGATAATTGGGCGAGATATGACGGAGCTTGGCCAGGGGCAGTGGGCACGTGCGCGGGGTTGCTATCCATTCAATTGGCCGCAGCCATACGCTCGCCAGGCACACCCTCCCGCATCTGCCACGACCTCCGCTCCCCCGCCCAGTCTCTCGTCCCTAGCCACCCACCTGCCCCAGCCTGCGCCTTGGCCACCGCCAGCCGACCCGCCCTCGTCCTCGCATGCGCCCCAGCCCTGCCAGGACACCCGCCAGTATCCACGACCTGGTGCGATGCATGTCTCCGCGTCTTGGAATGAATGAGGCTGTCAGACTCTCAATGACAGCTCTCCCGCAGGAAGAGCCTCTGCCTTCCGACCGGCACACCCGTGCCACCCATTCCCCCGAGCGCGTCTCCCTCGGCACAACGCGTCTCCACGCTCGCCCGGGCCCACGCAGCCAAATCCATGGGTCTGCGCTATTCTCGGACGACGCTTCGGACAGGCACTCTCGCACCCGCACGCAAACCGGGTGCAAACTCTACCATGCCGTCCCGGAACGCTGCTCGTGTGTACGCAAGACACCTCACCGGTGGCATTATGTACTATCCAACTACTCCATTAGTAGAGTACCTCCACAATAGGGCAATCACATCACTACTGCCAGCGCGGCATCATACCGCCGCAATACACCGAGCCTGTCGCGCTCTGTACACAGTTATCAACGGCTTCCTTCGAGGGCCAATAAATATTTCCGTCACGATTGTGATTATTTGTGTCCGTGGCCACACTGCTGCGTGTGCCCTACTTGCGGGCCCAGAAGGAGCCGCGTCGATCACTACGATCACACCCAAGACGACGCTAGCCTCTGACAGCAGCATGCTTACCGCAGAGGGTCCGTCGCCGACAAGTGACAGCTGCTCTGCTTCGCGCCGGCGACGAGGCACACATTCGTAGCCCGTTATGTCCGAGACCGTGCAGAACAATCGCAATGAATGGGGAGACGTCTGCGTTTCAGGTCCACAGGGACTGGGCATTATATTGGCAACGTACACGAGGATATGCTACAGAGGTACATCTTACGGAAGGTGCCTGGAGACCAATGGTAGAGCAGCCACCACTGATCCACACGCCACGGCACGCTGGCTTGAACTTTCAGTCCTGAAAGCACCATTAGCGTCAGCGTTGCGAGGGCTAGACAAAAAGCGTACCCATAGCTTGATGAGCCCGTCCCAGGACGCCGTCACCAACTTCGACTATACCGCCATCAGCATCACGCGCCGCAACCCAGATCGACAGCGACTTACTGATTCGTGCGGAAGCCACTCGTGCGCGATAACCACTTTGGAGTGCGCCTTGAGCCGGGACTTGATGCGGCCGGTCTTCCACTCCCAGAACACGACGTTCCCTTCGCCGTCGCCGCTGCTGATCCACTTGCCGTCGGGCGAGAAGCCGACCTGGCAGGCGTACCCGGCGACGGAGTGCCCCGCGAACCGCTTGTTCCTCGCCTGCCTGAAGTTGTCCGTGCTGTACACCAACACCTGGTTGTCCAGCGACTGCGCGGCAAAGTACTTCTCTGTCAAGAAAGCGTTGATAGATTGCTCTGCGGACGCATGGGCAGCGCGAACTTACTGCTCGGGTGCAGCGTGACCGCCGGCATGGAGTGCATGTGCGGCTCAGCGATGTACTTGATCACCACGGGGATGTCAAAGTCCCAGGCCCGGATCGTCTTGTCATCGGAGGTTGTGACGAAACGCCGGTTCTCGTCGACGAAGGTAATCGTGTTAACGGGCCCGAGGTGCTGGTCATATTCCTGCGTGATTTCGCCGGAGTTCATGTCGTACTACACCCGCACGTCAGGGCAATTCAGTCGGCGACGTGCGCGTCGGGCATACCTGGATAATCTTCTTATCTGACATACCCGCCAGGAATATATGTTGCTTGTCTTCATCCGGATGGAACCGGACGACGTACGGGATCTTGCCATTGCTGAAGCGCTGCAGGCACTGCCCGGTCTCCGTATCCCAGAGCTTCATTTGCCTATCGTAGCCGCAGGAGAGGAATTTGCGCCCGTCATTAGAGAACGTAACGTCCTTGACGGCCTTCATGTGACCATGGAAGGTGCGGAGGCAATTTCCGTGGGTATAGACGTCCCACAACTGCCAGCACTGTATGAGAGTGCGAACTCTAAGGACATTACGAAAAGACCAACCTTGATCTTGGTGTCCATAGACCCGCTGAGGAGCAGATGCCCCGTCTCGGGGAAGAGCCGTATGACTGACACGCCCTGGGTGTGCCCCGTCCATGTGTGGATGCACACCTTGGGGATGAATGTCTCCTGCGTGCCCGACTCGGACTGCAGCTGTGGCGCCTCCGCAATGGGCGGGTGCATGTATGTCCGGCCCTGGTAGTCGTGCATCGACTTGCCATGGAACACCGACGACTCCAGGCCTGGCGCGCCGCGCTTTGGCTTCGCCTTCTTGAGCTGCACCACCTCCTCCTCTGACTCTTCCTCCTCGTCCTCCGCTTCGGCATCCTCGTCGATCGACAGGCCCTGTGGCTCGTCGCCCTGCCAGCGCGCCCAGGGCCCTTCGTACGCACCTTCCCCTTCGACGACTTCCAGGTCGCCCTTTGTTTTCCGCTTCCGCTTCAACTCCTTCTTCTCCTTTTTCGGTGCCTTTGTTGAGCCGAGGGTAGCAAAGTTGTTGGCTTGTGCGGCTTCTACCGAGCCAATGATCGCAGGCGCGTTCGGGTCTATGGACGGGTTGGCGGAGTAGCCAAGGATGGCATGGGTGAGGTGTTGTTGCCGGAAGGCGTGCTCGGTCATAGCCTGCTCCTCTACGTGTCCTGCAAGAGCGTTTTGTGTTTGGAAACGATTCCGGTCGCCGAACGGGTTTTCGGGCCCTTGAGTAGGCAGTGTCATGTCATGGTAGGGGATGTTCACGTTCATTTGCGTGTCAGTTGGTCGTGTAATCAAGGATGTTTGCTTCAACGGGTCCTACACAAGCCCGCACACGATCAACACCTATGATGATTTGGAAGGACGTCGTCTGCGCACCTCCGCAAGGACATCCGGTGCAGCCTGAGGCACAATAGACACTGCAGTGTTAGAACTGCTTGCCTCGGCCTCCTCCAGCCGAGGCTTCTTTGAGATGGGTAGTGACGACAGCCCGAATGCATCGTGAGTTGTGAGTTGGTCGTCGTCCTCACCCGACGAGTAGCCTTGGATAAACGAAGCCATGGACGCAGCGAGCAACCGTGAATGTGGCTGAGGAACCGAACCACTTGCCCGAATCGGCGGCTCACCGGTTCAGTTCACTCAAAGGGGCGCTGCACGTGGCAACGGATCAGCGCTACTGTGGTTCAGCTGCTTCTCCTTAATCGACTCTGAACACTCGCTTGTGTCCTGCATGGGCATCGCAGCAGCATCGACTCCAGTCGCCGACGTTCGGGGCTTGTGCAGTGGTGTTCACTACTTCCATGTCCACTGAGAGAGGGGTGGGCAAGCCATGGACTCCAGAGGAAGACAGACTCCTGACGCAGGCCGTGGCTACTCATGGCGAGGTCGACAACTGGAAGACGGTAGCACTCTCCGTACCAGGACGTACAAACAAGGCATGCCGCAAGGTATGCACATACATCACTTTCAGCTGGGAAAGAGACCAAGTGTGTGCATCAGCGCTGGCTTCACTCGCTTTCGCCCAATGTCAAGAAGACGGCATGGACGACGGAAGAGGACCAGAAACTACGCTCGTTATACACGATTCACGGATCAAAGTGGGCAGTGATCGCCCGCAATATATCTGGACGCACGGACGATGCATGCTCGAAGCGGTACCGCGAGGCGTTGGACCCAGCTCTGAAGCGCGACGAGTGGACGTCCGAAGAAGATGGCAAACTTCTAGACGCATACGCCAGGCTCGGTGGCAAGTGGGGACTCATAGGCCAAGAGTTGAACAGGAGTGGGCTGGCGTGCCGTAATAGGCAAGTTACAGACTTGACAGCTTACAGCGGTTCTTGACATGGATACGCAGATGGAGAATGATGGAGAGGAAGAAGTCCGCTGGTACTCGCCACGCAGCGGCGAACAGCACGCCTTCCAACGCCCCCAGTGTCATAGCACCGCTCCAGGAAGCTGAAGATTCACAACTGCAGCCCTTTCAGTGGCAACCTGAGGTGGATCAGTCGTTTTGGGATACTTCACTTGCGCCCCCGTCCTCCGTGCCAACAGAGTTCACCACCCCCGCCGTGCAAAGTAATCAACCCACAGAGCACTTTTGCGCCTTCCCCTTCCATAGCGAGCCTAGCAGGGGCGACCTATTTTGCGGCATGCCATTCCCGCACGGCCCCTTGGCGTTGCCTTTGCTCCAACAAGATGCTTCTGAAAACGGGTCGCAGCCACAGGCGTCTCGCAACTACGATGCCCAGCTGCCCTCGGAATTCAATGCGGCATTTAACATGCCGATGCCGTCTGACCCCCAAAGATCCTCGCCCATGGACGACCAATCAAACGCGTTTTACGACATGTCGTTTGCTGCGGATGCGAGCGAGAGTTCTGGGGTTATGCCGTCAGCGGATCCAGTACCACTGGACGCCGACTCGTACAATCAGATTAGCCCGGACGACGATCCAGGGCACAGCGAAGGAATGGTAATTGATGCCCCGAGTAACGGTGCTTCGCGGCACACAGGGCAGGTCGAGTCCGCTGGGCCCTCGTCGTCGCCTCCTCGCACCCCGGACCAGCCTGAGGAGACAGAGGATGGGCAATGCACGGCTGAGCCGAGGCCTGCGAAGAGTTACTATCGCACTCCGGCCGAGAAGGCTAGGTCTGTCCCAACAAGGACGCCGCACGTCGTGCGCGATGGTCCGGCCCCCCGGCTGTCATCGACGCTCCCCGCTACGAGCGAGTCAGTATTCTCAATTTGGCGACGTATCAGTGCTGATAGCTGTTCGTAGTTCCTCCGTTCTCGCATATGCATGCGGGCACCCCAGCTGCTGGCCCCAGGGTGCTACTTCAAGCCAGGCGTGCTATGCTACGTCGAAGGAGCTAAATGACCACCAGAAGGTCGAGCACGCGGAGGATTTCGGGGGCAGCACACCGTTTAGGTGCGGTCTGCCAGGATGTAAGAAGAGCTGGAAGGTCAATGAACTGTCCACATGTTCATCACAGCCGCTGACCATCTTCTAGAGTATCAACGGACTTCAATATCACCTACAAGTGTGCGTCTCTCCGTCAGAAATTCTACTCCGTTGTCTGATATACTTTCCAGCTCGAAGGCACACTTCCAGCAGGCTCTCGCCGCCATTCAGTCCGCCGTGGCCACGGAAGACGGCACGACGGCACCTGTCAATACCTCGCAATCGGACGAGGGTCGACCAAAGCCACGGAAGACTTATCACTGCCCGCACCTCGGCTGCCGTAATGTATACAAGCAACTAAGCGGTCTGCGTTATCACCTCGGGCGTGTGCGTCTGCATTCGATCTGCGCGCGAGTTTTGCTGACATATAGGCAGGGCCACCCTACGGAACTGCCTGTCCAACTCGACACCGTGCCCCCTTCGCTGGCGCGCAAGGTGGTTGAGAAGCGACGGCGGCGAGACTCATCCACAGCTGTAGAAGCTTGCGCGTCATAGGCACTCCGGCGCGGAGAGGTCTGGGCTTTCAGCGAGCCGCTATGACGGCTTCAACTATGTTGGAACGCGCTTTTAACTCCTTCCGACAGATATAGGCGTCTCTGGCGAGGCTTTACTACTCTCGGGAGAGCGCTCCGTCCTCCTAGAACATGCCCATGACCCTGGTAAGCTACCATGCATAGGGGATCCGGTGATATATTCCGCCACCATCAATCCGCAACCTGGAGACTCCTGATATCTGGCGTCCCCCGCGGATGCCGTGGACCACATTGAATCCGACTGCTGGAGTGGGTAGACGATGTTCCGCGTCATATTCAACGTGTCGTAGAGGCCATCATGCATTAGAAGTGTCAATATATGATGAAAGAATGTGTTGTGACTATACATCCAAGTTATGATTCACAACTCTGCCCACCCACCATCAGACTCCTTGTCGCTGAGTGAGGCGAGCACGAACACCGTGAAGCCCACCGCGAGCCGGACACCTAGGCCGCGGTACAGCTGCCCGATACCGGTATTCCGCAACCAGCTCCGCTGCTCTTCCTCTTCCTCCAACGTGCCCTCCTTCGCCTTACCCTTGCTTTTCCTCCGCTTGTGCGTTTTCTGAACCGGTAGGTCGGAGCGCTCCTCCGTGATAATGTGCCATAGCGCGTCAATGACACCGTTATATGGAGCTGGGCGCACTTCGACACATGCGCGGAGGGGCTTCGCGCTTCCACGCACCTGCGCTTGCAGCCGCCGACGGACGGTCTCGATGGGAAGCATGATGAGCGAGCCGGCAAAGTCGCCAAGGAGCTCCGCGACGTTCCAGAGTACGGGGTGCATGTCGGGGCTGAGCTGCGTGCCAAAGCCGATGTAGGACGCGATGAGCGCGGGGAGTGTGAGGGGGATGAGCCCGCGGAGCGTGTGCTCAAGCAGTGTAGGGATGAGCAGGTGCGGATGCAGGTACACGCCATGCAGACCGCCCTCCTCTGCGAGGATGTGCGAGAGCGCGTCGACCGGGCCGGAGTAGGTGCGGAAGCGGGGGTGGGCGGACTGGATCATGAGGCGGGTACGGACGAGCTGGAGGGGGGAGAGAATGAAGCCCGCGAGAGTGTGGGAAGCGACGGGAAGGATGATTGAGGAAGATGTGGATGCCAGCGAAGGGAATGCTGGGGCAAAGGCGTATTGTAGGATGCTGTGACATGCGGGTTGGAGACCATTGTAGAGGGCCTCGTGGACAGTCGTTGTGAGCAAGCCTATAATCCTGGTTAAGGTCATGTACCACACCCGAATAGACGGATTGCGGACCTTTCCATAGTGAGAGCCAGCCTTCGGAGCGGAATCGGCCAAGCTGTTTGATCATCCCCCAAGTACCATCTGCACAGCCCACGGGCATAACATATTCGGGTGTTGTGCCTTCGTCTAACACAGACTGTCTCACGACGTAGCCTCGTTCGTCGGCGATTCGTGGTGGAGGCAAGGATTTCCCCTCTGCTTCGAGTGTACTCGGGTCTGCAAAGTATGCTTCATTGTCATTTGACGAGTCGCTGAGCTGGTATGGGTGTACGTTGCATGTGAGCAACATAAGACCAGATACACAATAACACTACGATTACATACCTCCTCTTCTTCATCCGCTGGGTCAAATGTCGAAGGTCCGCCAGCTATTGGCTCGCCTACATCCCTCGGTATCCATTGCACCTGCAAGAGGGTCTTCCCAACTTCAAATGGCATTGTGAGGGCCTGGCTGGCATAGCTGGATAGTGCTGCAGTGACAAGCCCTTGCAGGACCAGCTTGACATCGACGCCATCCTCGTTTACCCCGTAGCTTGAAGAGAGGTCAAATAGCGGGTTGAAGCCTGTCCGTGTAGACCATTCGTATGAGGAGCTGGCCGTGGAGTCGTAGAGGTCCGTCGCGTTTTCTGGGGTGCCGGGTAGGTTGGCAGGGACGAACGACCACGCATTTGACGGGGTTGCGTAGAAGTCGCGCAACGAGGTGGGCGGTGTGGTCATGATGAAGACATGCGACGGACGCCTCTGGTGTGGATGCAGGAGCTAGATGTTGATAGAGAGCGGAAGCAAGCAGGACGCGTCGCACTTCGATGACGCTGCCGCTGCCGCGGTTACTGGTGGCGCGCGACGGTATGCACTTTGCATCTATTTGGCTGACAAGACTCTCGCCCTTTATATTGACAACTCGTCATCTACTTGGACTCGCTGTCTCATGCACCTGAACGCAAGGGCATCCCAAAGACTTGGAGACTCGGAGACCTGACAGCAGTACCAGTGCAGGTTGGAGATGCGAAACCAGTCCGTATACCTTGTGACCACATGCATCATGATATCTACCCATGGACAAGATCGCAGCATACCAGCCTTTTGACATCGTGCGAAGCTCTGCATCCGGAACTGGGTTCAATGCGTACCTGGCTGGCATGATTGTTGTGTTGCTCTCCCTCCAAGCTGTCGACTCCTACGGTAGTATATGGACGGTGGGCCGCCCTCGTAGCCGGCCCAGCTGTAAATGAATCCAGCAACTAACTGCGTTCTGTCACGCATCTGATCCTAGGTTTCGGGATCGTATCTGTCATACTAAGGGCAATGCAGCATGCTGAACTGTATCCCTTTCCACTTGGCATTGGTTCCTTTGAGGCGCTCGCATTCAAAACCGACAATAGTCCTGCTTGGGGCTGATCCGAACGTAGCCCGGGTCAGTGTACTTATATATTGATGGAACATCTTTGCCGTCTTTGCCGCCGTCACGGTCAACTCAGCCCCTACCCTCTCGATTGGTGTGAGGCTCTGTACACCCGCAAGTGCAAATTTGAAACACATCCCTCGGCGTCGGCTTATATCGCACTGCTACTGTAGCTATGGTTTGCGACTTGTATTGATATCCAACTCATACCACTCATTCTGTTGGCCATTCCTGTTATGGCCACCTCTCAAAGACCAAGCTTCTTGTACGTTTGGGCCTTCACCTAGCGTGTCGAAAAAATGCTAAACGTATCGTCTCAGGATCGGGCCCATGGCAAGTGTTGTTGAACGCGCGCAACCGTGCATACTGATCCCTGAGGCAGATGTTGGGCGTTTTGATGAACTGGGGCCTAATGGGAGTGCTCACGACCCAGACATGTGAGGTTATTCGATACCGAGGAACAATATGACTGACTATGCCTATCAGACATGTACCATAGTTATTATCCCAATGATAAACTAGCTCTCCAGTGTCTAGGTGCCTACTTCCTTCTTCACAGCGGTGCATATTATCTCATAGTCGAACCCCCACAGTCTACGGTCAGCTCGTCTTTGAGTGGGTCCAGACGGGACTTATGACAGCCGCGTCGTTCAACAACTATGTTTACAACTACGGCAACGTCGACAAACTGGTCTCAATCAGCAACTCCTGGTTCAGTGTATCTATCATGAGCGCGACGGAGGCTCTTGTAGTGCAGCTATTCTATGCAAGGCGCATCCAGCGTCTCAGTGGCTCCCACATACTGTCGGGCGTGATTGCTTTCGTACGCAATCAACCTTCGTGAAGCACGGGATACGCAGGCCTCACTGCTTTTATCTTCCGCAGCTGGCTTTCGTACAAGCTGGTGGTGGGATTGCCTTTGGTGCTCAGGTGCTCAGTGTCCAACCTCTCCACGACCACTCATCCTGACTCCGGAGGAATAGATGAAAATATACAACCCGTCGCTACTCGACCTGGCTCAATTCAAGGGACCGGTCATCGTAAGTGTCTGATCGTACATCGTAGGGCATAACACAAATTAAGTTTGCACAGACGTGGCTCCTGGGCAGCATTCTCGTAGACTCACTGATCGCAGTGTCCATGACGATCCTGGTCCGTATATCTGTGCCGCTGAGAATCGAACCGCTCAATGACCTACAATCGCACCGCTCCATGACAGATCGTGAGGAGGAAGGCCGGGGTATACGCCAACACAGATCGAATGCTGGACAAACTCGTTCGGATGACCGTTGAGACGGGGACAATTACCGGTTCGTTCAATTCTAGGCATGACCCAAGTTGAATCGCTGACATTTGATCGACATGCATAGCAAGTATAGCCGCACTGGATATTATCCTTTGTCTGGCATGCCCAGTACGTTGGCACAAGAGATTTATGACGTGGAGCGCGCTGAGAATAATGTATAGGGCAAGCTGTATTATCTGACACCGTAAGTGCCATGACGCGATTACGATAGCAATGGTCTCACAAAGCATAAAGCGCGATGATTTTCAGCAAAGTGTGCGTCAGTCCTATGCAGTGGACCAGCAAAGTTGAATTCACCTCTTGATAGCTACGCCAACTCCCTCCTCACAAACCTCATAAACCGAGCGATCATAACGCGCAAGGAATCGATGAGGTCGAGATCGAGGTCGAGGATTTCAGGACTAGTGACATTCATCGACAACCGCGAGGCTGTCACAACGATTGAGATTGGAGGTCCGGACATTGGAGACCCACATTCCACTAGCTCAGATGCATCCGGGCCCAGCAGTTACGGTCTCAAGCATGTTGACAAGGCCCAAATCGTGGACCCCGGTAGCTACTAGTGCACAGCTACCGCCGCGTCTAGCCACTCACATCCTCGTGCACGACTGGAGGACGTTGGTCATCTTGAGTGCTTATGTATAGTAGCTACGTGCGGATTATTTACAATATGTACTTGTGAGATGTGGATGATCCGCAGGCGTGACCAAGCTCTTTGTATGTACATAAAAGACCATGAATCAACACAACGCACTCCCTAATGCCACCCTCAGTCCATGCTGTTGGAGGCAAACACTACAGCGCGCCGTTAACTGTGGTAGGGGTAGGGCCCACGTAGCGACTCGACCGTGACGTAGGGCATAAGCGAGAGAACGGCAAACAAGTTTCAGAGCCCTTCCATTGCGCGTGAATCACTGGTTGCACAAGTTGCAACCAGCCTGAGGAAGTCAGGATCTTCGGTCTCACAGAACCCTTGCTCTCAGTGGTAAGGAAGGCAATCAAATTGGGCCAATCTCCGACCACCCTAAATACAAGGAGTAACAGTGGCTTGGACTTGCATGCATAACTGTTCGGAGAGCAGATAAGAGGAACCTGCTGGAAGGGAAGCCGTACTGAAGGGAGGAAGACAAAAGATTGGAGTACTTCATACAGTACCGAAGGTTTGCGCCAGTGCCTGTACGGCATCCGTGACAGCCCGCCTGCCGACTTGTAAAACTCTGAATGTGTGACCAAGTTAGCGATGATCAAATTAGGGGTGGACAGACCCACCCTGCACATCAAAGGGGAGACGGGTGTGAGATTTTTTATCAGTGTCCACTCAGGTTATCGTCGGATTGCTAATGACTTACCGTCCAGGGATATAATTGGGTGAGGGGAAGCTGGGTATAACCTCACATCGACCTCAACACCCGCACGCTTCATCTTCTCCGCGTACGCGAGGCCCTCATCTCTCAGGATGTCGAGCTCCATGACCATGACGCACGCCTTCGGTAGCTTCTTGAATGATTCGTCCGGAGCAAAGATAGGCGAACTTTCCCAAGCAGTGCGGTCAACGTGATTAGGGAGGTAGGTGTCCCTGAACCAAAGCATGCGTGCTGGCGTCAACTGCACGGTGTTTTTGTTTTCCTCCCAGGATGCGTATGGCATGCCGGACGGGTCGGCGGTGTTGTCGATGACGGGAACAATCAGTAGCTGGAGACAAAGGGGAATGGAAGGCTCTGCTTGAACAGCTTTATGGGCTAGCACCGCTGCCAAGTTCCCCCCGCTACGAATTTGCCAGTCAGCACATCTATGGTGCGACGTAGGAGACGATGGCACCTGGATGAACCACCCACTGCTATCTTTGATACGTTGACGTTCAGACGTGATCCGCCATCGCCGTATACCCACCGCAATGCATGCACCGAATCATCGACAGCCGCAGGGTATGGGTCCTCGGGTGCGAGGCGGTAGTTCACGGAGACCACAACGCACTTTGCACCTACAATGAGGATGTTTTCCGGTCACTTATCAGTCTCAAGAAGAATGTCATGATGGCTACGCACGTTTGCACACGTTTGCCGCGAATGCGTTTCCGGTAGTTATGTTACCAAGGGTCCAGCCACCTAGAGTGCGCGTTAGTCAACTGCTCACATATGCAAAACTGCCGCGATTGACCTCCATGTAGATAGATGAAGACTGGCCACCCTTCCTCCGGGGCGGCACCTTCCGGAGTGAAGACGCGCACGTCGAAGCCTGCCAACTGTATGTCCTCGATCTTGCCGACTTCAGGGGGCACCGAGGCTCCGAGAACAGACCCGTCCCTGCAAGCAGGATCCCAAGGGCGTTGTTCTAGTGGAAGTATATGAGCATGATGCGTGTTCCAGAATGTTGCAAATTCTGCGTCAAGTTTAGGTAGGATATCAGGATGGACTGGTTGGTATAACACGCGCTCGCTTGGGCTGTCGGTCATCTCGATGGGAGTCGGTGAGGACGATACACGAAAGTTTCTCGACACATGTGCTCTTATGCTCTAGGCAGAGCGTCTTGATAACTGAGAGAAGCTAATTCCTGAGTTCGTGTAGAGAGGGAGGGACTCGTAGAAAGTCCGAAAGTCGAATTTACCGCTGCCGTGGCCGCGTGACAGCCCGTGTCGGAGCGGCGACGCGAATACATCATGCACGTGACCGCGATAACGGAAAGGCGCACAAATCCCGATATCGTCCTCGCCCACAGTCCAGCTCGGGTGCAAGCCCCTGAAAACCACTCTAGCCATGAGCACACACCTCCTGCAAACAGAAACCCCGTTCGACCTGTTGGGCGGCCCGGACAAGGACAAGCTCGTTGCCGCGTTCAAGGACAAGCCGCTCAATGCGCTCCGGACGCCCGCTCTTGTTGTGGACCGTGCAGTCTTCAGGAGGAACTGCGAGCTAATGCAGGAGAATGCGCAACAATGGGGCGATGTGTTCAGGGCGCACGTCAAATCGCACAAGGTAAGAGAACAAGATAGGGTGGGGGTGGCAGGTTGACGATCGTATGTGCAGACAGCAGAGGGGACACGGATGCAGCTGGTCACTAGCAAGAACAAGACAGACGCGATCGTGGTATCCACAGTCATGGAAGCCTATGGGGTTGTCAGAGCAGGCCTAGTCACCGACGGGACCGTCAAAGACGTAAGGTAAATCGGCCCACGAGCGGTGTTGGGCTGACAGCTAGCGGTAGATCCTATACGGCCTGCCAGTGTCGCTGAACAAGGTACAAGACTTGTCGTCACTGTGGGAGGAAATTGAACCATCCGGAGCCGTCCTGCGTCTGTTAATCGATCACCCTGATCAGGTCAAGTTCCTAGAGAAGTTCGAACAGTCCCGCGCGCACCCCAGGCGATGGTCTATGTTCATCAAGGTGGACTGCGGGCCCAAGTGCGCCGTCTCTCAATATCAATTTTGAAATGGCCATTTATGAGGCCCGCATAGACGTGCTGGGCTAGTAGCAGGCACCCCCGCCTTTGAAGAGTTGTTAACGATCGCGTTTGCCTCGCCAGCTATCTCCGTCCACGGCTTCTATACTCACGGGTCCAAGTCGTACGGGTCAACGTCAGCATCTGAGGCATCGTCTCACCTATCAGACGAGCTGAATGCGGTGAACGACGCAGCTGGCGCGGCACTCAACTACCTGAAGAGTGTGAATGCGGCTGCCCCGTCCACGCCGTTCGTTATCGCAGTAGGGTCGACCCCGTCTGCCCACGTCGCGACGGCCGAGGCCAAGGCAGAAATCAAGGCTCACCTCAACGGCATACTCGAGATCCACGCAGGTACGGCGCTCTTGCGCCATATCTGCTCGGAGACTGACACCCAGCAGGGAACTACCCGCTCTGCGACCTCCAGCAGGTGAATACCACCCTCGTGGACCAGCGACGCGTCGCGCAGCGCGTCATCGCGACGGTTGTCTCGTACTACCCCGGGCGGGGCAAGGATGGCACGGACGAGGCGCTCTGCGACGCGGGAGCCATCGCAATGAGCAAGGATACGGGGCCAAAGCCGGGCTTTGGGGAGGTACTCGGCAAGCCGTGGAGCCTGGGGCGGGTGTCGCAAGAGCACGGCGTCCTCACGCAGGTCGGCAAGGTTGAGAAAGAAGGAGACAGGGTGAAGGTGGGGGACATGGTGGAGATTGTCGGGCAGCATGCATGCTTGATCCTGGCGGCGTACCCTTGGTATTACGTTGTTGATTCGGAGTCGGACAGCAAAGGACAAGTCGTCGAGGACGTATGGGTCCCATGGAAAGCCTGGTAGGGTGTGGTGCAACAGTAATGTAGCAATATAAAGTATGTTATAAGCGAATTCTTGTGGTTTTTAATTTGAGGACCTGAGATGGCGACGCGTCTAGCACGTGCTTCGCGACTACAGGAAGCGCCCAAGCGAGCCACAAGTTGCTCGGACCATCTCACCGGACTCGTCTTCCTCTCCAGTCCCGCCCCCCATACTCTGCCATGTCGCTCGATGGATATAATGGAGATGCTACAGAGCTTATGGAAACATATGGTATGTCCTGCCCTACGTAGCTCAGACGTCGGCTGAATAGTGTCTGTCAGACTTTCTAATGAAGTACATCGTTATCGGTACGTTGGCGGCTCTAGACAGGCAGGTGCGGACGCTTATGCGTGCGCTGCTCGACAGGCGAGGCCGCTACGGGCAAGTCGTGTCTTCTGCACCAGTTCGTACACAACACTTGTGCGTAGCTCGCCCTGTGCAGAGGCCCAGCGCCGCTGATCGTTACCTTTCTCCGTTTGCAGTCAAGGACCACTCGCAACATACCATTGGCGTGGAGTTCTCAAGCCGGACAATTAGACTGGGCGAGAAGCGCATCAAGCTGCAGGTGCGCTGAGCCACCCTTGTGTATCTGTGGACCCCTTTCTGACCTTGTGACCAGCTGTGGGATACAGCGGGGCAGGAGAGGTTCAGGTCAGGCTGCACAGCTCGTCTCGCGTGACGTGCCGCTGGAAGCTGAGCAGAAATTTTTCGATGTAGATCCGTCACGCGAAGTTACTATCGGGGGGCAGCGGGGGCTATACTGGTGTATGACATTACGAGGTGCATCGTCGCTGCCGGATTCCTGCACGCGACCGTCACTCACCGCGGTAAGTAGCCGCGCGTCCTTTCAGAATCTGTCACGATGGCTTGCGGACGCACGAGCCCTTGCAAGCCCACAACTGGTGACGGTGCTTGTGGGGAACAAGTCAGATCGGGAAGAAGACCGTGAAGTGGAGTGGGCAGAGGCCAGCCAGTGGGCAGCAGAGAATGGTACGTGCGCCTCATCTCGCACAAGACCTTACGTTCACGCGGTGATACACAACCCAGACGTACATTTCCTTGAAGCATCCTCACTGACAGGCGACAATATCGAGGCGCCGTTCTTACTCTGCGCGCGGTCAATATTACTCGCCATAGAGTCAGGCCAACTGGACCCTGACAAGGCTGGGAGCGGCGTCAGCTATGGCGACCGCGCTCTGCGGAGAGTGAACAGCTCAGGTCGCCTTAGCTTTGGAAGTCTAAGCCATGCACGCAGGAAAAGTACAGTCAAGCTTGGACTTTCCGGGATAACAAGAAGGTGCTGCTGACGAGCCGTACCACGATACCACAACATCTGGCTTTTGGCCACTTGAGCACCGTACATACATGTCAGTCATCTTGCCCATACACTGTGACTGAATGACAGGTCATTGACGTCTTCAGTACAGTATCTTGTTCCACATCTCACGCTTCTAACGCATCGCTCTCGCAGCCCCAGGCGTCATCTTTCCCTCACATGTTAGACTGCCGTAGGTATTCCAAGCCCGTTACCCCGCCTATACTTATTCGTGCCACACGGTAATCTACGGATGTATCTCAGTATTTGTATGACCTTAGCAATGGACTTGTCGGATTTCAGGGTTCTAGTCACTGGCCAAATATTCCCGCTAGTATCGACTCCCGATGGAGCGCGCCGGATGGCGCTGTTCCGATTTGTTCGTCATGGCCGATGTCATACGAAGAAAGTGGCGATACGTATCCTCGCTGCTCTAGTCTCATGACCAAAGCTCGTCTCAATCAAGGCGGGATGTGAGTGCCCGTACGAAATGCTACTCGGATTTTTTTCGCAGTCACGTATCACCGGTGGCGGCCGCGTAGCGCGGGCGTGTTTTGGCAACTCGGAGGAAGCTGTCACAGAACAAGCAATGAAGCTGGCGGCCTGAGGACGTACTGCCGGGAAAATTCCAGGCCGTCATATAGACGCAGCACTTTTTCGAAGGAGCACCGCCACAAGCGGACAGAAGCATCGGTTACGTTGGGCAGCGCGCCCGGAGCTAGCGGTGTATAAGGCAAAGAGTCTTCAGAGAGGTACCGGGTGGGATATATTATGAGAGGGGAAGCGAGATGGATGGGGAGAGGAAGGAGACTGGAAGGAGTGGTGCCTGCATGGGCGCGCGCGGGAAAAGGAGCCGGCGGCGAGTGGCGTCTGCGGGTCGTCGATAGCTGCACCGGCCACGCCCTTCTCCACTTCCCTTGCTGCGGCCCCGTTCTTATTCGCCATGTCCTGCTTTTCTTCTCCGTCCACGTCGCCTCTCTAGGCGATGGCCCATGTTCTGGTCCACGACATACGGCAGACATCCAGTATCAATCCAGGTGAGTACCCCGTCCCCACCATGATTTCATCGACGGCTCGCCCTGGCCGTGCCCACATTTTGCCTCATGTCATCGCCTCGATTTCTCTGGTCTTGCCTTGGCCAGCCTTTCCTTCTCTTGAACGAACGCTCCCTGTGTCGCTCCCGCCGCGCCCCGGGTGCGCGTCCTTCTGACCTTGACCTTCGTCTAGAGGCTATTGTCACTGATACAGCCCGTCCACGCATACTCTAGCCATTTCCCACTAGTTACCAGCCCATCTCGGAGCGTACACTGAATTGTTTATTTTCTCTCCCAGTGTCGAGCTCTAATACTGCTCCAACGACCTCCCCGTCCCTGACTACTCCCTCCACTTCTGTCTCTTCGTCTCCCCTTACGAACTCGGACACGCGATCGCATTCATCCGATTCTCGCACTCTCACGGACTCTACGACTGCCGCCCCTGTTAGCTCCCCTTCCCGTTCTATGTCCTCTGTTGGCTCGATCACCAGTTCTCCTACGTCCACTGCTCCGCGGTCCCCGTCTAACACGTCCACTGCAGAAGCAACTTCGACGTCTGATTCTGGAAGGACGACTTCCGACACGTCCATGAGTACCACTCCTACTTCGTAAGTATTTGCTTTTATGATGCTGCCGCACATGCAGTATCTTGGTGTTCATCCAGTCGCAGCGCAGCCACTGCCACAGAAACCTCTACTGGGGCCACTCCTTCCATGTCGTCTGCCGCAACAGCGTCAGTTTCATGTTCAATGACCTTGCATGATACTCATAACTTCTATTGCGTTTAGGGCTAGTCGTGCAACTACGACTTCCGAGGAGTCTACCACAACGACTACCACCTCCGTTGTTACTACCTCTTCCACCTCGACCACCACGAGTCAGGACATCAGTACCACGACAACAACAAGTGACTTGTCTAGTACGACGACGACTAGTGATAGAGTAACCACTACGCCCACAACTTCACAGGACACAACCACCACCAGCCATGACACATCCACAACGACTGCGCCGGACACAACCTCGTCAGAAGCGTCTGCGTCCACGTCCGCCTCTGCAACTACATTCGCGGTAACAACGTCGGATGCTTCGACAACAGAGGTGGTCTACAGCACGAGTACGTACTCTCAGCCGACGGGCAGGCTTACTATCAGCACGAATAGTCCTACTGTCGCCGCAAAGTGCGTATGAGCTTTTATCGCTTGTCTGATGCGCCTGCTAATCGCCCTGTATCCCCAAGTACTACGGCCGCGTCGACGATCTATGTCACCACGACAAACAGCGATGGGAAGACAGTGACCACTGCTCCGCCATATATCACAGAAACTTCATTGACCACCGGCAGCGGTGGTATGGAGAGTTCTGTGACAATCATAGTTGCAAATCCTACACCTCTGACTCAAGGCGACTCTCTGAGCAGTACCTCGCAGTAGGTTACATATACATTGTTCGCTGCAGCAAAGCCTGACAGCTTTCGAACAGATTCTTCAACAATAAGGGTGCTGTCGCCGGCGTCTTCCTGATTGTCGGTCTTGCTGCCGCCTCGATCATCCTCTTCCTTTTCTTCTGCATCCGCCGACGCCGCCGCACTCGGAGACTCGAACACGACACAACCGTTGCGTCAGCCCTTGCAGCGGCGGGCTACAACCGCACTCCGCTTGATGGCGACATGGAAGGCCACGCGGCAAGCATGTCTCAGCGCAACTCGACACCCGCCTCCGGGAATCCTTTTGCGGATACGACGACCTCGCTGCCGCTCGCGACAGGCCGGCCTCCCTCAGCCTATCTCGACGACCCCGCAGGCGTGCCCGAGCCTCCGACCGCTGGTGCAATTGACTTCGACCCGTATGCAGCGTATGGTACGATCCACCTGCCGCCCCCAGCCACACTTGGCTTCCCACGGCGGGACGGATACGCGCCCGCGCGCACGAGCAGCCCACCCCCGGGTGCGTACACAGCAGGGCATGCTGGGCACGGCCACAGCTACAGCTCGCGCAGCGACAGCTCCTCCGGATTCGGGCACCGCACGCTGGGCAGCGTGAGCAGCAATGACCTGCTGCTCGGTTACACGCGCGACCGGCAGGTGAGCGAGAGCGCGCCCGTCACCCCGGCTACGCCTACTGCGGCGCTGAACCAGTCCTCGGGCGACCTGCTGACTCCGCCGCCGAGAAACCCGAAGAGGTTGGCGGACGCTAGCAAATCGGCGAGTGAGGAGGCAGCGGAGCCTGGTGCTGGTGTGAGAGATTCGACAACGTCGTCGGTTTATTCTCTGGCTCAGGAGGGTCCGTTTGAGGACGCGAGAGCGTCCAAACCTGCTCTTGAGGTGCGGTGACTGAAAGCCTACGTGAAGACAAACAGTGCTGATGGATCCCAATAGGTGCGAAATCCCGACGGCGCGAGCCTATCGCGGGAAACGACTCGTAAAGGATGAGTACTGCGCACACCTCTTGAGGACTTTGTGTACGTATATAGGATCCCTATTCTGCTTCATGTCTGTCATTTGTTTTAGCCGCGCCGTGCGCCGAGCGACTTGCGCACGGTGACGGGTGTTGATTTACTATTGCGCGTGCGTACGATACGTTGACGAAATACGGACAGTACTTCTTAGAAACACTCGTAGCTATTAGCTCTACCACTTGGACTTCTCCATTGTTCTTCGCCCGCTGTAGCGTATCTACAGTTTAGCTGGAATGCATACTTGTATGTTTCGTGCATAACTCTGCATATTATAGACTGTGTTGAGTAATTTGAGCGTGTCTGAGATCTGCAACCGCCTGTGCCTGCCTTCGCGGATAATCTCAATGTAGAGAAGACATTGTGGCGCCGGTTGGTGTGGTTGGACCGCAGCATGCACAACCGCAGCGACATTGTGCACCACCACGTTCCTATCCCCCTCACGACACTGAACTAAACTCTCCATGATCATCGCAACCGATGGCAAGAAGGCAGACCACGCCACCGAGCCCCTTATAGGGCCGTCGACCTCCACACTGGGGCCAGAGCTAGAGGCGCCGCCGAGCTTCCAGGAGAGCATCGCGGCGGGGGCCGCCCTGGACAATGCACAGCAGAAACCATATAGCTACTACGACGGCAATCTCGCGGACTCCGACGTCTTCGTGCCCCCCGGCGGCGAGGAGCCCCCGCCATTCACGCCATACGAGGCGGAATACTTCGTTTCTGGGGACAGCATCGTATCTCATGACAAGCACCTCAACGAAGACGGTGAGCTGACTCTGGGGTGCGTGCTACGAGAGTACTGATACATGGTTGGTTGGTGCCAGGAGAAGCATTGTATCGGTTCCTGCTGTCGCATGCCGAGACACCACCGACGTTCTATGTTCACCTGCGTGGGACACACACAGAGTCGCGGACGCGCACGGTGTCACGGAGGGACGATGACGGACATCACCGCACACATCACGAGCACTACACGGAGGAAGTCATCGGTGCGTCTTCGTGCATAGACGCGGCCTACGTGCAGTACACTGACTACCCGTAGACTTCGACTTTCCTATCGATGTGGGGCAGTATATATCCGCGGGACCCGTACACTGGAGCGTGCCAGATGAAGAGCCGGCATACAGAGGCCAGATGTACCGCGAGGTGGAGACTGGCGAGTTCACCGATATCGAGGGCATGGTTCGCCACCGGAAACGCAGGCATGCATACAGGAAGCAGGTCAACATAGGAAAGGCAAGGCTACGGGAGCGCAGAGACAGGGGCCTGCCTCCCTGGGCATCGTTGGATGGTGAAGGCTCGCGGGGCCCGGCTGGTACTGAGGTCAACTACACGAAGGTCCTGAAGTCCTCGCAGACACTACGGGAATGGGCGGACGAGTACTGTGCGAGCGACAAGGTACTCAAGGAGTTCACGTACGAGAAGGTAGGCCCCCTGTATCCTACCCAACGCACACAGCTTCTAACCGTGTCCCGACAGATCGTCTACGGTTGGCACCTCGTCAACCTGAAGCTCGCGATCGAAGCCGCCATCAAGTCGACCTACTACACCGGGCGACTCTCCGTTGAGTTCAAGTCCTCCAACTCCAAGATCTGCATCCGGCCCGACAGCAAGCTCTCGCGCGCGCTCTCCAATAAGTGGATCAAGTTCGTCCTCGTCCTCGTCTTGATATACCCCTTCATCTGGCTCTACAAGCGCTTCGGCCGCAGGGGCGGCGGGCGCTGGGAGGTCTGCGGCGGCGCGTACGCGCTCAAGTCATGGCAGCTCGTCGACCCGGTCTCGGAACTGCCGCCCCCATTCCCTGGCACGGCCCACCCGAGCGACTCACGGCTGGTCTATACCGGGACAGGCACTGCCCGGGTGGTGGGCCTTCGAGAGGGCGAGTGGTTCCAGCAATGGGAGAAGACGATCCGGAGGGCGGTCACTGGCAGAATGAAGTCGACTGTAGCTTTGAAAGAGCCAGATGACAATGCAAGCGCAGCAATGATGCTAGACGGGTACCGTCCTCGCGTTTAATATGTCTGATTCATGTGCCATCACCCACCTTGTAATATATACCATCTGTAGTCGTCTGTCATTTGGTTTCAATGCGGTCTTTATACGAGAGTTAATGATATGTACATCTCTCCCGATATGATGTACCCGTAATGTCATGAGGAGATGGCTTCATTTTCCGTGAGCATAACGAGAACATAGCAAGATGATGTAGCAGTCCGCACAAAATACAGTTACAGATCCAGGATACAAACGAATGACAGAGCAGTGAACAACCTGTTGCGACGGGTCAGCCAGAGCCTAGGGGACTTTGGATATAACACTTACGAATGTGAGAATAGAGCCAATAGATAGTTCATGCGCGGGCGCAAGTAAGCTGCTGGTAGCTCTGGTTCAGCCCGGCCAATAATACGTCGAGCATATCGCGGTTGGCGTGGACGAGCTCAAGCTCGCCATCCGCGACGTCACGCACAGCACTCCAGGCCTCCGCTGCAGAGCCCGCGCACGAGACAGTGTTCAGCTTCAGCTGCTGCTCCCGCATCGCAGTGAAGTGCGCGACGGAGGCGCGCTGCTGCATCTGCTCGAGGGCCTCCTGAATGGCCTGCTCGCGGACGGTCTGCGCCTGACGGATCTGGCCCTCGAGCGAGGTGATGTACTCCATACGCTCTACGTCGACGTGTAGGTTCCCGTGGATCTGCTGCTCGAGCTCCGAGACCTGCCTTGCGAGCTCCTCCGTGTCACGCAGCCGCGCGGCCTTTGCGGTCTGTAGCTGACTCTCGAGGGACTCAATCTCGGCGAGTCTGTCACGTGCCTTGGTCTCTGCGGAGGCGAGCTGGAGGCGGAGGAGGGTCGTCGATGCGCCATCTTCAGTGGACGCCTCGCTGGAGATGTCGAACAGCTCTCCTCTGTTGTACACGGCCGGTGACGGGGTGACATCGGGCAATAGGACTTGCGAGATCGAGCCATAGCCTCCAGGTGATGGCAGGGCACTCAGCGTTGGGCTCTCGGGGCAGTCATGGGTAGATGCACTGAGACTGGGTGACACGGCACCGGAGCGGAAAGGTGCAGGTATCTCGGATAGCATATGGTCAACCTCCTCGTCCTGCAAGGTTTTACTGTGTTTCGCGAGCTGCTCCCAAGACAAGATCGAACCGCGTTCGTTGCCTAGTTGTCGGCGGAACGGGCGCAAAAAGGGAGAGCCGTTAGCTGACGAGGGTTGCTCCGGGGACATGTAAGAAAGATTGTTTCGGGAAGGAAGATTCGGACGAGGCGGCGTCATGGCGTTGTGCCGCTTTCGCTCCGTGACCATCCTGAACCGAGGTAGAGCGGGGGTCGGCGCTGTCGGGGATGCAACACCAGAAAGCATGAATTCGACATCATGTGCGTCAATGCTGTCGATGCTACTCCCCTCTATGAAGGCGTTGCCGGTGGGTGTGGTGGATTGATGGCGAACAGGCGACGGTGTAGAGGGGGGAAGAACAAATTGGTTCTTACGTGTGGAAACCTGGGTAAGTGGTGAATCTTGGAATTGTGCGGCGACGCCTCGAAGCGGGCTCGGGCTCGGGCTATCGCGCTGCACTAATGAGCTAGACGACTTCTTCACACCGCTGCGGAAGAGGCCAGTCTTGGGCGTCTGCGGTGTCAACGAGGATGTGGACGAGGAGGCCGATGATGACGGTCGAGATATGTTCCGGGCAGCGGACGCGGTAGATGACGTCTTGACAGACTTCAGTGCGCGTGCGGAAGAGCCGTGACGGGGAGTCGAAGAAGGTGCTGCAGATCGCTTGGCAGATGTACCTTTCTTCTCTGGTGTACGAGGCACCACGTTGATAGCATCCTTGAGGTCAACCTTCAATGCGTCGGGGTGAGGGTGTGGGCTGACGGAGCGAGAAAGTTTGCTCGTCGACGTCGGAGGTTCAAGGGTAGCGCTACGCTTATGAACCGCCTTCGCCTTCTCGACAGGAGAGCTATTCAACACCTTGCCTATACGTGTGGGGGAGGGTGGCTTAGTGACCTCCCCAATGGAGAGCATGGATTGCGGTCGGGGACGGTATTTCGGCAAGGCAGACACGCCGTTGGACGTCCGGGGGCGAAGGGCTGTGGATCGTGGAAGGGCTGTCTTGGGGGTCTGAGGAGAAGAGGAGCGTTCCTCTGAATCGGTAGCGACAGGCTTCTTCAGAGCTGATGTGCGTCGCACATGGCGACCGATGGTCTTGGACTTGGCGTCTGGCGACGGCCCATCCTTGTTGAACATCGACTTGTCGAGCGATGGGCGAGGAGCGTGGGCCTGCGGGACAGCGATTGTACTCGAGCGGCGAGCAGACTTCTTGCTGGCCTTCTCCTTGTCCCCGGCGTCCTTGCCGTCTTTGTGCATCACGTCTGCGAGGGCTTTTCCCATCGAGGCGAGGTTGAGCGACTGTCGGATAGAGCTCCTGGTTACAGCTTTGTTCGGTAACGCGCCACTTGAGGCAGTTGGTTGAGTGGACATGGTAGCGTGTTATGTAGTCCCGAATAGTGGGTAGTAGTGCGGGGATGTGTTGTGATTGCGGCCTCTTGAGGGCAGTGATGGGGGGCACTAGGGGGGTGTACCTTGCGGGTCGTTGAAGAGTCGTTGCGAGGAGCGTGTGGTTGGTGATGGCAGTGATGGCTCGCGCGTCGCGACACGGTTCAACTCAAGTTCAATTCGCGCCAAACACGACGTCAACAACCCCGGTCACGCGGCTTCTTGTATTCTCCAAGTACTACCACATAAACCGCCCTACACCCGCCCTCTCTTTGCGCAGAAACACGTACATCGTCGCAGCATTGATCAGCCCGTACCAGAAACCCTCTCCAACGACAGTGTACAGAGGAACATCTACCACCTGAGCTCGGAGCAAAACGTAGGGAATGAGGAAGTAGCGTGGCTCGAGTAACGGTGTGGGAATGAGGGTAGGGAGCACGAACACGGGAAGCAGTAGATTCTGCAACAACGTTTGGTCCTGTCCTGTGGGCAGTTCATAGTACGCGCTTCAGATGCAACAGTAGTTCTTACCGATGCGAATGTACCAGGCCCATGCGCAAGCAATGTAGCCAGGGATCAGCAGGAACGGGGCGATAGGGTGGAACATGAACACCCTACGCCAGATGTAGAAGGTATAGTGTCTGTTGTCGGCAAGCAGGAAGGGGTGGTGAATCCTGAAGGGAAACGTGGACGATTGAGTCAGGAGACAATGGTGAAGACACCGAGCGTACGTGAATTTGTAGATAGACACACCCATAAGCACTGCGGCTACAATGGTGGTCACCGTATTCCTACAGCCAATCAGTTGTTAGCCTCGCCTTCACCACGCCCTCTCGGGGCCGGCCTTACCTTACGCTGCCGAACATCCGCTTCTGCACTTCGTGTGTCAACGCCTTGGGCCCACCTTTCCCGCTGATCAGGGCTGGCCACCCCAAGATGGTAGCGAACCCCACAAAATAGTATAACTGCGGGACGTGAATGGCAGGTACGTGATTCGACTTGTCGCCTGTCACACAATGTAGAAGTGTGAGCAAGGAGAGATAAATTGTGATTGTCACGTACCAAGTACGATACCGCCGTTCCACATTATGAAGGCGCCGAATCCTGCAAGGACCAATGCGTAGGGCACGAAAGCGCCAAGGATGCTAAGGAGAACCCTAGGGAAGCTAATGATAGAGCTGACTAGGTCACCTAAAAATATACCCGTCACTTCGTCTCCTTGGGAATACATCGCATCACTGCGACGTACCTGGCGAGGCCTCCAGCGCAAGCGGGTCGTGCAGCGTCGCAAGCGGTTTCGCGCCCGAGGGCGCACGGCGGAACCGTAGCTCCATGAGCCGGCTCGACGCATACGCATAGAGCACCCATACAATATTGTTCTGGCGGAACGTGCAGCTGACTGCTCCTAGCTAGGTTTCTGAGTTCCATCAGGCAACCCCCGTCGTATATTGAAAGCGCGGACATACCAGCGCAGCGAGCCAGTGCCGCTCCTGCGACGCCGCCACAACCGTCAGGACAACGAAGAGCAGGCTCGGCGTCTCGGTGTAGTAGAGGAAGCCGAAGAACCATGCGATGGGGAAGCTCGCGAGGACGACGGCCTCCGCCGTCGGTGCGAAGACGGTGTGCGGCGGCCGCACGCGCTTGTGATAGCAGAGGAGACGTGTCAGCGCGAAGGGGATGACAGCGAGGCAGAGCATGGGCGTGAGGCGCAGCATGGAGAGGTTGCATTTGAACATGAAGACTTGCTTGAGTAGGATGCTGAGCACATAGCTATACGGCCATGGTCAGATGGTCACAACGGTGGATATTACAGCTCCTCACTCACAGACCAGGCGGAGTAGTAATCTTCGGGTCCCAGGCCCAGTAGTCCCCCCTGCAGTACGTCTGCGCCTGCGGGACGTGAAACGGCTCGTCCTGCATGACACGTTGCCTCCTTAAGTACCGTGCTCTAAGAATCGAGTGAACGACACGTACCATGTAAGGTTCGGTCACCTCCTCATTGACTGCCTTCAATGTGACGACGCACAGCGCCACAAATGCGGCATAGTACGACGCCCCGGGCTCGGACGACATGGTGGTATGCTTTAACGTGGACTGCCGTTCCGAGACATCCTACTCAACGCCGGCTATGGGCGCCTATCCAGCGCTCGGCATTTTCTCGCCAACGATATTCACTGCCGACTTGTTCCGCACGTCTCAACATGATTCCGACACCTGACCTTTCCCATCTCACGAAGAAAGACTACGAACGTGTGTACGAACCTGCAGGTAGAGATCATTTGCATGAACTGTGTCTGAAATGACCTGGATATTCTGCCGCACAGAGGACACGTTCATTTTACTAGACGCGCTCGAGGAAGAGGGAGATAAGCTGCGTAGCTTGAGTCCACTCATTCGTCTCGAGATTGGGTTAGTACCTCTGCCTGTAGTGCGCCTGTCTACATTAATGACGGAACTAGCTCCGGGTCGGGTTGTGTTTCAAGTTTTGTGGGCAGTGTACTCGGCGCGTCGACAGCCTGTGAGGCTTTTCCAATACGAGGGTAGCCTGTGCTGAGACGAAGTGCACAGTATGCATTGCAACAGACATAAACCCCCACGCCTGCCTGTGCACTAGGCTGACGGGCAAGCAGAACAAGGTGAGTCTTTACCCGCTCTTCCGTGAGCGGACGCTCAATCAATTTGCAGTAGACACCTATCGACCCAATCAATGCCTCCCTAGCAGCGCCACTCATGCGGAGACTGAGACATGCAGTCGACATTCTGATCTTCAACCCGCCATACGTGCCCACATACGACGACGAGGTCGATGACGCACAACAAGGCACGGATATAGAAGGCGCATGGGCAGGCGGGAAGGACGGCATGCAGGTCACAAATGTACTCCTTGACCAAGTCAAGGTGAGTGGCTCACTCCACCCACGTCCAAGCATGAACGACTGTGCTTTGCAGTATTTGCTTTCACCAACTGGCCGATTCTACCTTGTCGCAGTGGCACAGAACGACATACCTGCGATACAGCGGAGAATGCTCGAGAAGTACAGCCTACACAGCGAGGTATGGGCAGAAAGGCTCGTCTTCTGCATAGCTCACCTTCACAATCTCATAGGTGGTCCTCCAGCGCCGGGCAGGGGGCGAGCGTCTCTCCGTGATACGCTTCACCTGATAACTTCGAGGGTAACCACATATATCGCAAATCCCTTCAAATATGTACAACACAGGTTCGTCTGCTATCACTACACGCCACACATACGTCTTGGAAGCTATCCGAGAGAATCCACGCCTCCCTAGTACCTCTTCCACTTGCCGTCCCAGCTCAGATCGAGCCCCTCGAGGGCGGGGATCGGGCGCTCAGCCTGTGGAGTGATACGGATACCGTGGCGCCGTTGGCCTGTCTCGATGAAGTCGACGATCGCGGACTGCACATGCATGCGGGTCAGCCCAAGCCAATGGACGAGGTACGGCCAGACTTACGTGTGCGGTGACCCTGTTGTCCCAAAGCACGACTGTGTAGGGCTGCCACTTGATGCGAGCCTGGATGTCGGCACTCTTCTCGACATGGGTATAGAGCAGCTCAAGGATCGCGTCTACACGTCGAGAAGCTGGTCAGCGGCGACCGCGGATTCAACTGTGCTTGGCGACTGACCTGACTCCTCGCGCTTGAGACCAACGATGCGGCGAGTGAACTGCCTGTTCACGTAGATCGCCTCCTCGCCGGTGACCGGGTGCCGCCTGATGATGGGGTGGACGTTTTCCACAGGCTCACGGCGAACGACGCCACCGCGGTACCCGGCTCTCGAGAAGTTCGCTTGCTCGACGCCCGAGTGAATCGCCTTGAGCGTGCGCAGGAACGCAACGAACTGCGGGGAGAGGCGCTTGAGCGCGGCGACCTGGGATGTGAACCCGGTGTCACCGCCAGTTTCGGGCGCCGAGACGAGGAAGAGCGCGGTGAGGCCGGGTGGCTGGAGCTCGTACGAGACATCCGAGTGCCAGACGGTGGACGAGGTGCGGTCGTCACGCTCAAAGTTGTACGTCGTGTTTGCATCGCGGTAGACGAGGTGCAGGTGAGGGTAGTTCTCAGGGTGCCCTGAGGTGGGGTGAATGTGGAGGCGGCCGAAGTGACGGCCGAATTCGAGGTAGGCATCTGGGCCGCTGTCGATGAATTGCTTCTGGTCCCTGAAAACGACAAGGCCACGTCGGGCGACCTATCGCACGCGTCCAAGTTGGGGAGACAATGAGGAGCCAATTGACGGCGACATCAGACAGTGGACACATACCTCAAGCGCTACTTGATCTCTCCCATCACTATCAAGCGTGGCGAGGTTGACTCCGCGAACTTCCTCGCCAAGGTGGGGCGTCAACTGCACGACGCTAGTTGCATTGTCCAGGAAGGACCGGGGGTTCGGATGAGACAGGGCGCGGCTGCCCGGATCGATGTGATCGAATGGTGTCAACGGCGGGTAGTGCTCTTCGCGTGGAAACGCAGGGAGAAGATGGGCGTATCGGTACGGCTCTTCCTCGTGCTTGGAGGGCTCGTCCGCTGCGCGGAGGTTGACCGCGCTGGGGAGGACCTGGGTAATTGTTTCGACAGTGGTAGACATGGCGATGCGGGGACTTCTCAGTTGGACTGTGTGAGGTATCCTCTGCTACGCCCGCATAAATACGAGAGAGGATTGGCGTCATTCCGCAGTGAATGCGCGCAATTGCGGTCAGTGGACTCTTATCTAGTGAGCAAGAGTGGGAGTGAGTTTCGCAAGATGGCAATGTAATGAGAGGAGCCTCTGCCGGGCTCGGGGCGGGGGCCCGCGGTCGGCACGGCCAAACAACGCGTAAACAAAGGAGGTCCACAAGCGCACAGTGATGCACGGGGCTCGCGTAGGCGCTGGGTAATTGTGTCCATCGACACCCAGCAGCTCCGTGGTCGCCATCCCCCTGCCCCCCTGGCGCTGACAGACAATAGGGACAATAGCCAGCAATGCCATCCATTTCGTCCCATCTCGAATCCTCCTCGGACGTAGCGATAGCTGGCATGGTGCGTGCCTGGAGTCCTGCTGACGTGCAGCGCAGGTCGGGACAAACTGAGTCAATCTACCCAATGCAGAGGCAATGTTGCACACCGCGAACGTAAACAGACTGCGTGAACTCCTCGCGAGTCATGCTCAGGAGGCGAGTCCCGCAACCTACAATCTGGATCGATCGAAGGCGGAGGCATCCTCAGCGATCCTGTGAGTCCTCGCGTGTCTCTTGCCGTTTTCAGCCATTCTTATTGTTCTGCAGCGCTTTCCGCTAACCAGCCAGGGGAACCGGAGACGCACTCTATCTTCGTTAGGAGCGTAACAATTAGCCTCCACGCGTGCCCGTCTTCTTGGCTATCTGCGCAAACCATGAAAAAGCAACGCCTGCGCGGGTCAATTCCCCAGGCCCCCTCCCCGCCCACACCCGTTCGATCTTCCCCTCGTCCAGCGGCCCTCAGTTGACGACATGGAGTCCAAAGAAACCTCCTTCCCCATTCCTATGACCCAGTTGCTGCGACACCGTAACGTCCCCGACGTTCCCGAAGATGTCGACTATGTCATGCAACACTTGAACGACCCCAACTGGGAAATGGACCAGATGTCGCCCACCGCCAGCGTCACGTCCTTCCCGATGGACCCGAAGGGTGACAGGTCGAGCTCGACCGGACACTCGTTCCACAGCACAGACCTCGATTCTGAGTCGCAAGTCGACTCGAATTTCAAGACGAGGGCATCGTCACGCGCCCAGTTCCAAGAAGCAGATATAGACGACTTCAATGAGTACGTGTTACCTTGTCATGCGATCATATCAACATACTGACGTCACCTCCAGTGAGTCGCCTTACGCTGAAGTGCGCGCGGCAGTCTCCAACATCGACGATCCATCGATGCCTGTCAATACTTTCCGGATGTACGTAGCACACCTGCACATCACAGCCTCTAAGCTAACGTCTTCGTTCAGGTGGTTCCTGGGAATCATTCTTACGATTCTCATGGCTGGGATCAACCACTTTTTTGCCGAACGATGTATGCATGCGTTCTCTCCTTATTTATGCCTCGCTGACGAGGGAATACAGACCCTTCCATTGTTATTAGTTCCCTCGTGATCCAGCTCATCGCTCTTCCTCTGGGGAAGGCTATGGCATGGCTGCTTCCCGAGAAGCGCTTCAACACCTTCGGTTACGTCTGGTCCCTCAACCCCGGTCCCTTCAATATCAAGGAGCACACCGTCATAACGATCATGGCAAGCGCAGTCTACAGCGACGTCTATGTCACGACCGTCTTCGCGACGCAAAAGGCCTTCTACAACCAGAGTCTCTCGTTCGGCTACCAGATCCTCCTCGCGCTCTCGACGCAGTGCCTCGGCTACTCCTTCGCAGGTGTCGCGCGCCGCTTCCTCGTCTGGCCCGCGAGCATGATCTGGCCCGGCGCGCTCGTGTCCTGCGCGCTGCTCAACACCCTCCACAAGAACTGGGGCCGCAGGGAGAAGCGTCACATCAGCCGCGAGCGGTTCTTCCTTTACGTCTTCTTGGCGGGCGTCGCTTGGTACTTCCTCCCGGGCTACCTCTTCACTGCCTTGAGTGTATTCAACTGGGTCTGCTGGATTGCACCTACAAACCCCACCGTCAACGCCCTCTTCGGCTACTCGACGGGCCTTGGCATGGGCTTTCTGACCTTCGACTGGTCGATGATCTCGTGGGTTGGCAGCCCTCTAGTCACACCGGTTAGGCTCTTCTTGGTTTGCTCAAATGGCGCAGTTATCTGATTGTATTTTCCAGTGGTGGGCCGAGGCGAACATCGCAGTAGCATTCCTCCTCTTCTTCTGGATCGTCACTCCGGCTGTCTTCTGTACGGATACATCTCACCCTTGCGCTTGGGCTTTTACTAACGAATAAATCTAGTCACGAATGGCTTCTTCACGCAGTACATGCCGATCTCTTCTTCCGGCTCTTATGACCGCACGGGGGCGTCGTACGACGTGACGCAGATCATCACGAACGGCCTCTTCGACGAGGAGAAGTACAAGGCCTACTCGCCTCTGTTCCTTCCGGCGACGTTCATCATCGCGTACGGTGTCCAGTTTGCGGCCATCACTGCAGTCATTGTGCACACCTTCAGTACGTTGATGAACTTTTTGTACCTGCCGACATCTGCTAATATTCTGCTGTCTCAGTCTGGTACAGGCACGACATCGCCCGCCAGTTCCGCCGTTCCCTCAAAGATGAGCGCGATGTGCACGCTCGCCTTATGATGGCCTACCCCGAAGTTCCCTGGTACTGGTACGCGGCGATCGGCATCATCTCCTTCGTGCTTGGTGTCATCGGCCTCGAGATCTTCCCCACCGAACTGCCCATCTGGTGCTTCGTCGTCTCCCTGGTCCTCGCTGCTATCCTCATTATCCCCGTCGGCATGATTCGCGCCATCACCAACCAGATGATCTCCGTGAACGTTATCATGGAGGTTCTCGTCGGGTACATGCTCCCGGGGAAGCCCGTCGCGATGATGCTGTTCAAGACGTACGGCTTCATCACTGTCTCGCAGGCCCTCACGCTCGCCAGCGACATGAAAATCGCGCACTACATGAAGATTCCGCCGCGCACCACGTTCATCGCACAGACGCTTGCGACCATCATCCTCTGCTTCGTCTGCGTCGGCATTCAGATCTGGCAGTTCGCCAACATCCCGGATTTCTGCATGCCGGACCAGAAGGACTTCTTCACCTGCTCGGACGTCAGCGTCTTCGCGACCGCGTCCATCATTTGGGGAGGCATCGGCCCGCAGCGCCTCTTCTCGCCCGGCCAGCTCTACAGCCCCATGCTCTGGTTCTTCCTCGTCGGCGCGCTCTCGCCCATCCCCTTCTACATCCTCGCGCGTCGCTTCCCGCACTCGTTCTGGCGGTACGTCAACATGCCGATCTTCTTCGCCGGCCTCGGCCAGATGCCGCCTGCGACGGGCATCAACTACTCGTCGTGGGTCATGGTCGGCGGCTTCTTCCAGTGGTTCATGCGCCGCTTCCACTTCCGCTGGTGGATGCGCTACAACTACATCCTCTCCGCTGCGCTCGACTCTGGAGTCGCCGTCAGCCTTATCATCATATTCTTCGTGCTGCAGATGCCCAAGGGCGGCATCACCCTCAACTGGTGGGGCAACACCGTCTGGGAGAACACCTACGATTCGCTGGGCATGCCCTTCAAGCTCCCGCCGAACGGCACCTTCGGTCCCGATACCTGGTCATAACCAAGAACACCTCACCCCTCGTTTCCTCGATTTCCTCGCCTCTGTAGCATTATTGGGTATATCATTATCGCTGAACGATTTTACGACATCTGCATCAATCATCATACCACGTTACGTCTCTCTCCCTGCTTATTTCTCTCTCTGGCTTTCAGTAGGCAGCATTTGGCCCGCTTATTCTTGGAAGCATCGTTATAAGAAGGACCAATAGGGTACCTTCTTCTGCGATGTCCTTCGGCCTTCGTTCACGTACTACGATTGTATCACTAGTTACGATCATGTACCCCGTTGCATATGTTGACGACTGGAATGATTATGCGTCAGCAGCTTATGAACTGTATTATTTGCCTCACTCATTAGCAAGCTCAGATCGGGCTGCGCAGGGGTGACTCTGTGGGGCAATTACTTCGCACCTACGAAGGCGTCATGGACTCGGCCAAACTGTCCGTTGAATACTCGGTATCGCACAAAACTTTATTTCGTGCTATGACATACAGTAGACGGGGAGCCGATAAGCAGACAACATCTCGACATAAGCACGAACGAGCATGAGCTCTCGTATTCATCAAGAACAGAAAGGTACATTGCATGAACAGAGTTTACGCGGGCAGACCCCATATTCTGACCTCCCTGCCGGTAGCGCCCCAGATCTCCTTGCCCTCAGCGCCGAACACGAAGTCGGAGACCTCGCCACCCTCTTCGAAGCGAACGAGCTCCTCCCAAGACTTGTGCGCAAAGATGCGCGCGCCCTCGCTTCCCGCGACACCCAGAAGTTGGGCGCTTAGGTCGTAGGACACCTTGTTCACTTTGAAACTGTCGCCGAGCGCGATTGAGTGGGCAATCTTCGGCTTCCGGAGGTCCCAGATCGCGACAGACGAGAGGGAGTCTGGCGCGATCATGTGGTAACCATTTTCCGAGAAGCTGAGGGTCTTGACGGTGAATGGCGTGCTCTCAGGAGGCGATAGGGAGGCAGCCACAGCTCCCGAACGGATATCAAAGACCTGGACCGTAGAGGCAGGGGTGCCCACGGCAAGCAGCGTGCCATCTGGATGCACAGCAAGTGATGTGAACGACTCGTCCGCGGGGGCCGAACGGTACACGGCCGAGCCAGTCGTCAGGTCATGCAAGGAATAGGTACGGTCGGCAGACACTAGTGCGACGAGTGTGTTCGTGGGGTGCACAGCAAGGCCCGTCACCTCGCCCTTGTGCGTGCGAATGACAGCACGAGTCTTGTACTCGCCAGACCCGGTATCATGCGCCCATACCCTCGCAGTCTTGTCAGCGCTGGCGGACAGGAGCAAGGTAGGCTCGCTCTCGCCGATAGCTTCGCGGAACGCGACATGGGTGACCTTCTTCTGGTGTCCGGATAGAGAAGCAAGAACCTTGTCCGTACTGCGGTCGTACAACTGCACGATTTTGTCGTTGCCGCCGGTAAGGAACTGCGTCGGGTTTGCCGTGGATACGGCCAAAGCGGTGATGCCAGCGGGTGAAGGTGAGTGCAGAGAGGGGATGGCATGTTTTGCGGTGAATGTCTTGACTTCAGCCGCAGTGACATAGCCTGCTGGGGCCTTGCGCTTCTTGCGCTGAGCTGACAGCGTCTGGTGCGTCTCCTCGATTTTCTTCGAGACCTCCTCAGGCAAGCCTCCGGTCTCGCCTTCATCTGCCATCTCTATGTCTCCGCCATTGCCAGCGGGTGCGACCCCCATGGTCGCAGAAACACTCGCAAGAGCTCTTTGAGTGAATATCAGGGCACTATCTCCATGGCTATAGCGGGAAACACGTACTCTCTTGCCGCGTCACGCTCACGTATCATGCGCGCGACCACGCGCGTCGCCGCGTCCTGGGCGTAGAGGGCATAGCTCAGCTCTTGACGGAGGGAGTTGTACTGCTGCTTGAGCGTGAACGTCTCGAGCATGACTGCGTCCCATTCATTTTGTAGGGTGTGGAGGAGGGCTGGGATAGAAGTGGCCGCCGGAGGACGCGGAGCGGTAGTTTTCGGATCTGAAGAGCATGTCAACGAGGTTCAGTGGATGAAAATCGTCTCTGCGCACTCACTTGCTTTGATAGTGATCAAGTCAGTTTCCTCCAACTTGTCCCCGGTAATGGGGTCTGTGCCATTCTCCGTGATGTACTTGAGAATAAGCCTCCGCTCGTAGACATGGCCAGACTTTTGGGAAACGACAGGGTCTTGTGGGGGCTCCCCGGAGATTGAACAAAAGAACATGGTGTCGGTCGCAGAGGGGGTGAGGCTGTAGACGTTGGACTCGTCGACGACTTTGCCTGAACCTCAGAACGGAGGCGCTGGGAGGATGTTTGGGCCTGTTGGTACGGGCGTCTGATTCTGTCACTCAGTCCGGTACAACCATGTCCAACAAACAAAGACTCGTTCTCTCCGTTCTTGACTTTCTCAACCAGTCTATCGAAGATGGTACCGTCAATCAGGACGACAAGGAGAGTCTTGAGGTTGCAAGTGCGTCTCCTTTCCGACATGTCTCACTCGATACGACCTGAACAAGTAACACGCGCCCAGTCCAATGCATAGGCGAGGCCTTCGCAGTAGATCCTTCCGATTCGGCCCAGCGAGAAAAGCTGTCTATTCAGCCTGCGACTCTCCAGAACGTCTTTGATGTGTTTCTGAAGACCCGAGAGAAGGTTGGCGGCGTGTCATCGTCAGCTGCGCCACCAACGCCAGTGACACCCGCGACACCGACCGCAGAGACCAAGGCGAAGGCGGAGAAGTTCAAGGCCGAGGGAAATGCTCAGATGTCTGCAAAACAATATGACAAGGCAATCGATGCGTACACGGAAGCTATCGCTGCTGACCCCACGAACCCTGTGTATTATTCGAACCGCGCTGCAGCACATTCGAGTAAGGATGAACATCAAGAAGCTATATATGACGCGGAGAAGGCAATCGAGGTGGACTCCAGTTTTGTCAAGGCGTATCATCGACTCGGGTGAGCCTATACGTGCACGTGCTACTACACGAACATGTGCGTTAACACGGATGGCAGACACGCGCAATATAGCCTTGGAAACTTCCAGGAAGCCGCCACCGCCTTCCGTCGTGGAGTGCAGCTCGACCCCTCGAATGCGTCCCTAAAGTCTGGGCTCAAAAATGCGGAAGCCCGAATTGTCCCGGGTGAGGGCGACGAACCCTCTCTGGAAGCCGCCGTTGGCGGGGACCCCAACGTGGGTGCTGGGCTCGGTGGAATCGCGGATATGCTGGGCAGTTTAGGTGGAGGTGGAGGTGGCGGTGGAATGCCAGACCTTGCCAGCATGATAAACAACCCGATGATGATGCAGATGGCCCAGCAGATGGCAGCGAACGGTGGTTTGGAGCGGTTGATGCAAAACCCTGCATTAGCTAACATGGTTTGTGATCTCTACGCTATGTGCCCTTCTGCCTTGGTGTTGATCCCTGTCTTAGATGAACCGTGTTCAGCAAGGTGGCGGCATGCCCTCTATGGCAGAGTTGATGTCGGATCCAACCATGCGAGATATGTATGTGTCGTTTCATTTGCAGGTGGTGTCGATGCTAACCGATGAAACGTAGGGCTCAGCAATTTGGGGCAGGCGGGGCATGATAGTGCTTCTGCTAGGTGTGACGAATCACATCTTCACATGTGTACATAGGTTATGCTCTGAATGATACGGACGACGCTCTGTTGGAAGCTATTCCCGTGCGCTTGCAGGGCCCTCGCATAGGAAATGAAGCTCATGCCGTAGGTGTGGTTTGCAACGGAGGTACGCCTGTGACGGTGTTGGTTCTGTCGAGGTACGATTGGTGCCTTCCATCTCCACGAGAGATAGGTTGACCGGACACAGGATTATAGACTTGACAGTACCTGAGAGTCATGGCCCCCTTCTTGCATCATGCAACTCCTATCTACCTATCTACTGACGGTCTCGCGCTGGTATGTTCAATCGAACAATGCGGTCAGATCAGCAAGCATACATTGCGTACTCGGTGATAGTCAACTCATACTCGATTGTCACAGAAGGGAAGATGATCATATGTGTGCACCGGGCCTTGAGAATCAGCAACTGCGGTTCTACCTAATCGCGCAGCGCGGGCCGCGTAGCTCTTGATAGTAAGTACGACACATTGGGGTATCGGGATCACGTTCGCGATTGCTCAGGCATCTGATTCGGAGTCGTTCACGGTTTTGTAGTGGGTTATGGTCGAAATTCATAAGCGAGCACTTCAGCTAATAGTCTCATGGTTCGTGAACCTTTCGACCGTGTCATGTGTGCTGATCTATCAACAGCTGTGTGCCCTAGAAAGGCTATTATCCAATGCATGTGCTACTCAGTACCTCAACTTGGCGATGATCCGATGCCCGCTTTCAACTTCTCTGCCTCTTTCTGCGTCAAGCCCAGTTATGAGAGCATGTATTTCGATTTTTGTCTTCTCGCGTTGCAGGCTCAGGTATGTTCTTTCTGACGCACGCCTCTCGTTGAATCGTAAGTATGACTGGCGCATTCGTCCTGCTGGCCACGTAGGTCTACCGCATCCTTCTGTGATATCAGTTGTTCACTGTGGGCCTCATTGAACGTCGCTCACAAGGAAGTTCAATGTGTGACGGTCAGTAGCCTAGCCAGGTGCATCGTGTGGATCTTGGACATGGGTCGGAGTATTATGATCCTAATCACAGTTAGCAGGACATCTCAACAGGGCGGCGCAGTTTAAATTAGCCATGCATATTACCTGCCTTTTGTTCACATCTACATCAACACTGCAATTGCCTTCGCCGGTGAGTCACTGCACATGTACAGTACTTTGTGTGCCGACTGCTGAACCTCTGAAGTCATACAGCAGGGATGGTAAGGCTATACATACCAGCAATCATGGTACACCATTGTAGTGACAACCGGGACCTTATCTCAATATCCGCCCAATGAGATAAAATACGCTATAGAGTGGTGAGACATCCACGGCACCTGAGTCAGCGTGCTAAGCATTTCTAACTCTCGATCGGCAGGACCGAACCCAGAATATTGATCGTTGGCCGTTGTGGTTCATGATTGGGTTGCTTCAAACACACTCAAAGCTATGTTATTCGCTGAAGCTGAGTGAGGCTAAGTAAGCGATACTATATGTCAGATACATTGTGTCGCTTCATCGTGTTGATCGGCGCGTTTCATCACATATACGGCGTACTAGGTTCGACTTCTCTGCCGCAAGGAAGCAACACGCACTAGCAAGTGAGGTGTCATCGCAGAGGGGCCACATCTCAGTCCCAAGTGCATGGTATTGCTTCACCTCAGCTCCGCGTGCCTCCAAACGTGCCTTAGCATGTCCTGAACAGAAGCATGCCGGTCCGCATATCATCTGTCGGCGCATAGTCAAGACAAGAAAATTTCGTACCAGTTGTGCAACATCCAGTAAACCAATGCCATGCTCAGACTCGGTCATAAAATGAGGATCCCAAGGGATTTACTCAGCCTAAACTTGTCACCCACACCCCAATTGCTTAAGACATGAGCAGCGTCAGTCTTGATCTCAACCACTCCATGAGCTGCCTGTTTACGGGCGTCGTTCTCAGCCTCGTGTATGTACCTCACGTCGTCGCTATAAAGTTCGCTACGCTGATTCATATCGATTCAGATCCTACGGAGTGGTGTGCGCTCAAGTGCTCTATTACTTCTGGAATAATCGGTGTGATACCTGGGCAGTGCAATCGTGGGTCAGTACGCTTGGAATAGCCGTTTGGCAACGATTTTTGATAGTTATATTCAGGTGGCTATTGTGTGGTTCGTTCTGTCAGACCACATGTGGCTTGCTGTCTTGAGGCGCCATGACATTCTAGGACCCTACAAACTGCGGGTATGATAGTACAAATCCATGTCAGTGACCCGTATCATCAGTTAGAATACTGCGACTGAGTCCCACGAACCCGGTTTTGCTATACAGCAACTGTGGTTCTATCTTGTCACACGACATGAGAACCTCCTTGCACTCATAGCGCTAGATCCGTGCGTATCGTCACTACAACGATAAGTCACAATTCACTCATGCCCGCTGTTTAGTCTCACCGTGGTAAGGCACTTACAGCTCATTTACTAGACTGGCTTACTACATTTGCATCAGCTACAACAATCGTTAGCTGTAACTGTTCATTTATACTCTTCCAGGTTCTGAAAGAGACTGACTTATGTCTCAGCGATGCGTCCAGCTTCTCGTCCAATGGTGAGGCAAGTTCTCTTCCACCCGTTTGTCTCTGATATTCCGCTAGGTATCTGCTGTATAAGTTATGTCTGCGTGAGTTTGACTATGCGGTTTGCATCGAAGTATGTATATCTCACTACCACACAGTCCTCGGTACCAAGCGTCACAAAAAGCTTCATGTAATCACGTCGGTAAGTCGAAAATCATGTCCTGACTGGTGAGTATATTGGTAATCTAGGCATAGACTGTATTGTTATCCATCGGCGTCGGTAAGCACCATTGGCGTCACATTGAAGTTTTCGTATCATACTCCAAGTCACATCTTCCATCCTAGGCGCTTCAATTGGTGAGTATACTTCAGTTGCTTGATCAAAGAGTACATGCCTTCAACGTCGGGAATATCAGCTATAGTGTATGAAAGGCAGGTACCACGCCTTTCCAGATGTCGCGGAATGTTGAACAATAGAGAGCGCCTAACTAGGCAGCCGAGTTCACACACCGGTACTCCGGGTAACAGGAGTAACACATGCATTGTAGATAGAATCACATGCATCGGGATTGGTACTATACAGTAGCTTAGTCAGACGGTCTCCTACATGTATATAAGGACCCCTGTAGCGTAGTACAATCCCAAGTCGCTCAACAGCAACTTAGTGTGCATCAAGCCTCACAACTAACAAACCAGGTAAGCTAGCGTCCCGCTACACTGCGTAAGAAGTAGCCTGCTCGTCAGGTTATGAGCCCTGAGCACTGCGCGGTACTGCGCCTTTATGGCTGCGTCCGCTGCGGGTCAGGATAGCTTGCCTGGACGTCGCCCTTAGGGGCTTTGACGTCAGGGGGAGACTTTGCGCCTACATGGCAGCAGGTCGGGCACAGCCTAGCTGTCGCCACCCCAAACAATGAGTCCAGTGTGGTGTCAGCGCCGTCCCGGCAGCATAAGTCAGAGCGCTGATAATGCGTTCACAGAACCTTATCAACCAACCGCTCTACCACCAACAAACAAGAAAATGTCGAACTCTCTGCAGAACCTCGTCCCCGTCCTCGACGGATCGAACTATCGCCGTTGGGCCGATCTGATGAAGGCGTACTTGCAGTCGCAAGGCGTCTGGATTCTCATCGAGCTGCCTGACGGATTCGATGAGCCTGTTTTGGCTTCGGACGGAGCAAACCGCTCAGAAGTTCTCGAATGGATGCAAATGCAATCCAAAGCTATGGGCAGCATTCGATTGCGCCTAAGCGTCGAAGTCGCGCAGCTCGTCAGAACCAAGACGACTGCAAAAACGATCTGGAATACCCTGAAAGGGCTCTACGGAGGGACTAGCGCCATGGGGGCTTTCGCCTTCTTCAAGGCAGCTGTAAACGTCCGTATTCCGGCCAACGAGCACCCCGGCCCTGCGATCTCAAAGATCCAGAGCAATCTCGACGAGCTCGATGGAGCCGGCCTCTCTCTGCCGCCGCAGATGAGAACCCTGATTATTTTGGGGGCCGCTCCACCTCGGTACGAGACGGCTATTCAGCTAGCTCTCAACAAGATTGAGATAAAAGATCTCACGCCGAGCAGCGCCCAGGACGCCTTAACCGCCTCCTGGGAACAGTCGAAGAACAAGGGGCAGTCGTCCGCCCAGAAAATCTCTGCTATCAAGCAGAAGAAGGGCAATCCCTCCTTCTCGCAGCAGCAGCGCCCTGAGGGCAGCAGCAGCGCGGGTAAGAAGGAGTGGAAGGACAAGGGCAAGGAGAAAGCTAAAGGCTTTACTCCCCGGGGAAAGCGCGGCGGTAAAAACCGTGGTAAGCCGCATTCGCACGACGAGCACGCAGAAATGCACATCGCCGACACCGTGTCGATCCCCGCCCCGACGACCAGCACCGTCGTCGAGTTAGCGCCTTCGGGCAGCAGGACTCGGAAGGTCGCAGCACCTGCCCCCAACAAGGGCAAGAAGCGCGCCCGCGGTGACTGGCTCGGAGAAGCCCTCCAGCTCGCAAAGGACCTGGACGTCGCCGGCACGCCGGAAACAATCCGCGCGCTGAAAGAAGTCGTGAGCTCTGCTCACATCGAAGAAGTCCCCTCGGACACCGAGTCGCGCGCTTCAAAGCGCAGCAAGCTCAGTGACGACGACATGGCCGACCGCATCGACGAAGTCATGCGCGACGAGTACATTAGCGAGGATGACGACTTCCGCGACGCCGAAGAAAGGTCCATCGTCTGGGCAACAGACGAAGAAGACATCGACGCGCACGACGCCGAGCTAAACGGCATGATAGCGCAGGCCGCGGGCCTTGCCCCCCCTATCGTCGACGAAAGCTTTCGGAACCCGCTAACGGGTGAGCTCCGCTGCATGGAGCCATACGATGGCTACGACGACTGGGGCAATGACCGCTTCTGACTTGCACAACGGCGCTCGGGCATTTGTTAATGTACTTAGTAGCGGCTTAAAAAATGTACAATGTATTCATTCGCGCGATTACGCTGCGTGCTCACGTTGTAAGGGAAAAGGAAAAAGCCGCTTTTCAGCGAATGAGTGGCTACTGGACTCAGGTGCATCTTTGCACATTACAAATGACATAAGAGACTTCTCAGACTTCGAGTATCTCCAGACTCCTATCCGTACTCAAACGGCACAACAAGGAGCGGTAGGAAGCATAATTGCTAAAGGAACTGTGTTCCTAAACTACCAAATAGACGAACAATGGCTGCAGACGCGCCTATATCCTGTCTATTACATGGAAAATTGCTCAGCTCGTCTCTTGTCATTGGGGATGTTCCTCCAAGACGGACTAGACTTGCGCGCAACAGCGCAGCATATCAGTCTGTATGAACCAGGAGCGCGGAAACCTTTATTCAGGTTTACACCGCAGCACCCGGACACTACCACCTTCACCCTCGTGGCTGAATCGGGTGAAAACGTTCAAAATATTTATGTGAACGTAAATGAAGTCGATTATTCGACTATGCATCGCCGGTTTGCGCACCCTTCAAAGGACGTGCTTGCAAAGGCGAAGGAGCATACATCTGGATTTCCCAGAAAGGTGGAGATTCCTAAGGACTCACCAATATGCCAAGGATGTGCAAAAGGGAAAATGCACTCTAAGTCTTTCCCGCCGTCCAACTACCGGGCAAAGGTACCGTTTGAACTCATTCATTCGGACTTAAAATCCTTCCCAGTAGATTCCTATCATAAGTACAAGTACTACATACTGTACTATGATGACGCTTCATCGCACGCGTGGACTGTAAATCTGCGCAAGAAATCTGCAGCGATTACAGCCACAAGGCAATTCCTAGCCATGATAAAAACTAAATATGGAAAGACAGTGCAGAAGTGGTTGTCTGATGCAGGGGGAGAATACGTCTCCGCTGCATTCAAAGACCTTCTAAAGGATAATGGCATAGAGATCCTTCAGAGCTCGCCGCATACTCCTCAGGAGAATGGCAGAGCTGAGCGTTTCAATAGAACGCTCATGGACAAAGCAGAGGCAATGCGCCATGATGCTTGTCTACCTCCATCCTGGTGGGAATTCGCCGTGGATCATGCAGTCCATGTTTACAACAGGACACCAATTCGTCGCCTTAATTGGCTTACCCCCTACGAATTGATAAACGGCGAACCACCATCTGTGGCGCACCTGCGCGTTTTCGGCTGCGGTGCGTACGTCTTTATACCCAAGGACGTTAGAAAAAACGGTCTATCGCCCAAATCGGAGCTGATGATTTACCTTGGGGGAGATGGCTCTACTGAGCGCACTGGCGGATGGCTCTTCATGAGAGCACCAGATAATGTTTTGTTCAGATCATCCACCGCGATGTTTGACGAAACCATGTTTCCTAAGTGCCCCTTGACAAATCGTCGGGGTACAACTCGAGTCTGGCCACCTCGAGAAGAAATGATCCCAGAAAATCAACCAAATACCACACCTCAGGTAGATGAGGATGATGAGGATGATCATCCAAAACATCACCTTCCTAAAAGGGGAAACGGTCATGTTCATGACGATGAGCAGGAGCTGCACGATGCGCCCGTAGACCCAGTACCGCCGCCCCATGCACCGGTAGAACACCCTGCGCCCCCAGTGGAGCCGCGACGTTCAGCAAGGGAGCGGAGACCAGTAACTCGTAGAGGTAATGTCTATGGAGAGCAGCGGAAGCCCCAAGACATAGTAAAGGACATTGAAAATCAGGGGAGATGGAAAAAGATGGTCGGTGAGGATGCGGGTAGCTCCCGTACCAAAACCGGACCACAAAGGCAGCAAAGACAACAGGTTCCCGGACCTAGTTCTGCGCCAAATCCTCCTCCACGCGACGAACCTGTCGAGTCCGCCCCATCCGATGAGGATGAAGCGCAAAGCGCTGAGTTACTACTGGCAGAATTATGCCGGGAAGGGGGAGTTAAGTTAGTCGAGTTGCTGCTTGCAAAAGCGCTACCCACCCTCGACAACGATCTACCAGACGGGACCAGCCCGAGAGAATGGTCATTCCGCGATATACTAAAGCTACCTAAAAAGGAGCTTGAGGAGTGGATGGCAGCGTGTCGCGAAGAACTTGAGGCACTTCGCAAACGCAATGTCTATGAACTGGTTGACCGTCCTAAGGGACGAAAGGTCACTAAAAACCGCTGGGTATTCGACGTCAAAACTGACGGTCGGAAAAAGGCCAGATTGGTCGCCAAGGGTTACTCCCAGATTGAAGGCCTTGATTATGATCAGGTCTTCTCTCCAGTCGTACGCTTTGAGACTGTACGTCTAATCCTCGCCTTAGCTGCGCTTGAGGATATGCACGTCTCCGGACTCGACGTCCGTAATGCCTATCTCTATGGCAAGCTAGACGAGGAGATTTACATGGAGCAGCCTGAAGGCTTTGCAGTACCAGGCCAAGAGCACAAAGTACTCCGGTTACTTCGCGCTCTCTATGGACTTAAGCAGGCAGGACTTGCGTGGTGGCGCACCCTCAATGAGTCCCTAAAGGAACTTGGCTGTAAACGCCTCGTATCCGACGCCGGAATATTCGTCTACAGGACAAAAGATGGTCGCTTCGTGCTGATCATTGTCTATGTAGACGATGCCATATTTTGTGGCAAAGATAAGACCCTAGTCCTTTCATTAAAGGACCGCTTCATGAAGAAGTGGGAGTGTCGCGATCTAGGCGACGTCAAGGAATTCCTGCGCATGCGCATAACTCGGAAAGGCCGCGAAATCCATTTGGATCAATGCGCCTACCTTGAGAAAGTGCTGCAGCGCTGTGGCATGCAGAACGCTAAATCTGCGCCAACTCCACTCCCTGCTGGATACAAGCCTGTTGCCAATACTGGCACAGCTGACCCAGCGCTTCGAAGCAAGTACCAGACCATCATCGGTTCCTTGCTATACCTAATGCTTGGAACTCGACCTGACATTTGCTACGCCGTGACATTACTTGCGCAATTTGCAGCAAATCCGTCACAGGACCATTTAAACAGAGCGCTGTATATCTGCCGCTATTTAATTGGTACAAAATCCTATGCGCTAGTCTATGAAGGACAAAGCGGCAATGGATTATTGGCGTGCACTGACTCTGACTGGGCTGACAGCCCAGAAGCCAGAAAGTCACGGTCTGGGCACTTCTTAAAGTTCGCGAACGGCGCGTTCAGTTGGCTGTCTAGAAGACAGAAGACAGTTGCTCTGTCATCCACTGAAGCTGAGTATATGTCGCTGAGCGATTGCTCGCGACAAGTAGCTTGGATAAAGATGCTCCTGGAGGAGATCGGCTACAAGCTTGGCCCGCTGCCTATCTGCTCGGACAATCAGGGAGCAATATTCATTAGCTCAAATCCCATCACGGAGCGTCGGTCTAAACACATTGACATTCGCTACCACTACGTGAGGGAGCTAGTAGAAGACAAGAAAGTCGAAGTCTTCTACGTAAGCACTGATGACAATCCGGCAGACTTGTTCACTAAGAACTTGGGTCGTATCAAATTTCTCAAATTCAGAGGAATGCTCGGACTAAGATTCTACGATTAGAAGTCCAGCATAGTCGGCTGCACTATGCGCCATTTAATGCTTGCGCGCATCTACCGCTGCACTTAGCAAGGGGGAGTGTTGAACAATAGAGAGCGCCTAACTAGGCAGCCGAGTTCACACACCGGTACTCCGGGTAACAGGAGTAACACATGCATTGTAGATAGAATCACATGCATCGGGATTGGTACTATACAGTAGCTTAGTCAGACGGTCTCCTACATGTATATAAGGACCCCTGTAGCGTAGTACAATCCCAAGTCGCTCAACAGCAACTTAGTGTGCATCAAGCCTCACAACTAACAAACCAGGTAAGCTAGCGTCCCGCTACACTGCGTAAGAAGTAGCCTGCTCGTCATGGAATTCGTAAACCTACCGGGAACTAGCTCTAAGCAAAAGACCGTCGAAGGTTCAGCCCATAGCACCATGGTGGGTAGCTTACGTACCATCGTCACTCACGTACTGACTTGAATACCGCAGTTACCTGGCTTCTGGAACCTGGCTTCCCAAATCACTATCGACGTCTACATCACCGTATTGATGTGTCATATCTTATGCCAATACACTACCGTCTTTGCAAGGCCGGTCTCTGTCTTGATTTCCCGACTCGGAAGAAAGGCTAAACATAATGTTATACTCAAGAACGAATGCTATTGTCCAAAGACTAACCGCGTATGCTATCCGACGCGGCGTACTACTATGGTACGCATCATTCGGCACACCGTTCGGTATGAACCTTGACATGTTATATTCTAGTCTGCTTGAATGCCTCCGTATCGCGTTGGTAGGTACCAGCTGCTATTTCCCGATGTATATAACTCTCATGGTCCCTTGACTCTTTAGTATTCAGTGGATAACAAACTTGGCACTGTGTACAGCGAGGTGGTAGCTGCGCCAGCCCCAGTCTGTAAGCAATGGCACAAGAGTATTGGGGCGTCAATGCACTGATGCTGGACATTGGTAGTGTACCTCAGCTTTATGATGGTAGTGTGAGTCCCTGAGTTCCCTTTTGAATGTACCTCGACCGAGCTCATTTGGGTCAAACATAGGTTGAATGTTCGGGACAATTTGGATCAAGCAGGGGTCGCGACGGAAGTTGAGCCAGGTGGAGCCGGCCATCCACTCGCTCGTATGACGACAATGAATGAGCTGTCTTGAACCCACGATGAATGATGCCTAGCAGCCGGTAGTTAGAAACGTGCGCTAATGAGCGATAGCGTAGACAGAAGAGTTCTCAGCTATGATTTACTTGTCATAAATATCACTACTGAATCAGTGGTTCAAGAGGCTAATAGGACTATCGTTCAGCGCTGCCGCTCCGTTGCCAGGAAGGACAAGTGACTCCATCGTTAATATTAGAAGTTGCCAACTATGCTATCTGACGAGACTATGATGGTATGCATCGTTCGGTGTGTGTGATACACCTTTCCGAGGCGTGCAACCCAGTGATATGTTATAAGTTATACTGCAGTCTCTGTGCTGGTCAGTGGTGTTCAATTGCTTCACTGCTAGTAGATAAGTATCAACAATCACTGGCAACGTCAACCTCTGATCAACGCCGTGACTCCTCGGAAGCAATTCGGAACTGTCAACGAAAGCTGTGGGCTATTACTGTTACTTGTTTTGCAAGGGGCCATATAGGACACAGACGCAATCACCAGTATCCAAGTTGAATATTTGAATTCTGACTGATTGACACTAGGCTGTTAGGGCAGATGTTGAACTTCTACTATTTCATACATTATCTAATCAGGCTCTCCTGATAAGGACTTTTTCTTATGTTCTGCTATGCTACTATACATAGATTACATTCCTTTTCTTCTTATCTATAGATAGCTGATTATACCGAGTTCCATTCGGCATTCCACTTGGTATCCATTCGGTATCCATTCGGACTCCATTCGGATTCCATTCGGTATCCATTCAGTATCCATTTGGACTCCATTCAGATTCCATTCAGTATCCATTCAGTATCCATTCAGTATCCATTCGGTATCCATTCAGTGATCCGGATTACGATCTTATGATTACTCATAATCTGATTCATGATGACTCACGTAGTTTATGATTATGACTTGACATGACTCAGGCCTCATCTGATATGCTTACTGTATAATCAGATAATGCCTTCCTCTCATGTATATATACTGGGCTCAGATGCCCTCTAATATAATCGTTCCTTCCTCTGCTTTCCTGTGTGCCTAACAGGACTCCCTCTAGCAGCTTCCCTCATAGGTTCGTTCACTAGCCTTTACAGCCACTCCCTATCACTCCTTTTCAACAGGTTATGAGCCCTGCACTATACGTGCTTACCTAGTTGTTTTTATCCCTGCAGGATCTCGAAGACTACGCTCCTAGGAGTAAGCGTAGCAGTTTGCTAGTCTCTCAGTAGACTCAGTGTTTGACATCCTGAAGTGCCCAAGGCATTGAAGGATCGTATTTCCAGTGGGCCTGCGTGCCATTTGCAAAAAGTTTATCCTCCAACGAGACCTGAGAGAAAGGTCCGTTGACGCCGACTCTACCTCATCAACATTGATCTATCGATCTAACATTTTTGTGACTCCAGTCACACCCACTCCCCACTCCTGTCCACTCAAACCCCGCTGCCCAGCCGCATTCACTTGCTGAACATCTTTCCGCTCCCACTCCTTGCCCACTCCCCGACTTCAAGAAGAAGTCAACTGAAGAAGTTGTCGGGATTCTCGAGAAGAAGGTTAGCGCCTCCATCGAGCGCTACCAAGCGATCTTCGACAAGAAATACCTCTTCAAGTCGCTTCTTGGAGACTCCCAGCACGCCCTCCACCGCTTTGCTGACCAGCTCAACTGGGTCAGCGACAACTTCAACAAGGCCAATCAGTGGTCTAAGCAGCAGCAAGATAGCATCTCATGGGCTTGTCGCTGTGTCAGCACCGTCAAATTCTCGACACCGCAGGAACCACTCGTCAAGCGGTACAGGAAGGTCACTAAGGACCTGACGAGCATAGCCAACGGGGGCTACTTGGACTGGATAGTTTTGTAAACAGGTCGGCATACCTAGCGTTTTTGTATACATCACTGGAATACACATCTAGTCAAGCATCACATTGTGGCTTTGTCTGAGCATTCGCTAGAAGAGAATTTAGAAGCAGAAGCATCAGAAGCAACAGCAGAAGAAACTCCATTCGACTGCGCAGGTCAACAGCACCTATTCGACTTCACAGAAAGAAGAGACTATCATCAATGACCTGAAGAAACTGAATACAAGTTTTGGTCATGTGAAGAAATAGTCCATAAGAATAGGTGGTCTGGTCCATTTGTCAAAGGCACTGACTGGGGCATACCGGTTAATAACTGGGAAGAGACCAACACTTATTCTGAATTCGCTTCTACAAGCTTCTTTGAGGGTTCTAAACCTGAACCGCAACACCTTGCATCTATCCCAGAGTACGGATCTCCATCTATCCCCGGCTCTAGAGCATTTTCTCCTACTCCTGAAGTTTCTCCCATAAACCTATCTCCATCGTTTGTTCCCACTACTTTACCATCAGATCTATCGAATCTCTTCGAAGAAGACGATGTAGAGGAACTACTAGCACCGTCTCAAGAAGAAGTAGAGGAATCAAGGTTATCTCCTGACCTCACTTACATTCTTGAAAGTTTACCACCACCCTCCGTTTCTGAAGAAGTCTCCAACTTCTTCAAATTTCATATTCTTACATCAATGATGTCGGACATGAAGGCAGACAGCATTTCAGCCCTCAAAAAGTCTTCAGACTACAAGGTGTGGTCGAGCCAGATGTTGAACAATAGAGAGCGCCTAACTAGGCAGCCGAGTTCACACACCGGTACTCCGGGTAACAGGAGTAACACATGCATTGTAGATAGAATCACATGCATCGGGATTGGTACTATACAGTAGCTTAGTCAGACGGTCTCCTACATGTATATAAGGACCCCTGTAGCGTAGTACAATCCCAAGTCGCTCAACAGCAACTTTGTGTGCATCAAGCCTCACAGCTAACAAACCAGGTAAGCTAGCGTCCCGCTACACTGCGTAAGAATAGCCTGCTCGTCAGGTTATGAGCCCTGAACACTGCGCGGTACTGCGCCTATATGGCTGCGTCCGCTGCGGGTCAGGTTAGCTTGCCTGGACGTCGCCCTTAGGGGCTTTGACGTCAGGGGGAGACTTTGCGCCTATATGGCTGCAGGTCGGGCACAGCTTCGCTGTCGCCATCCCAAACAATGAGTCCAGTGTGGTGTCAGCGCCGTCCCGGCAGCATAAGTCAGAGCGCTGATAATGCGTTCCCAGAACCTTATCAACCAACCGCTCTACCACCACCAATCAACAGAAAATGTCGAACTCTCTGCAAAACCTCGTCCCCGTTCTCGACGGATCGAACTACCGTCGATGGGCCGATTTGATGAAGGCGTACCTGCAGTCGCAAGGCGTCTGGATTCTCATCGAGATTCCCGACGGCTTCGATGAGCCTGTTTTGGCTACGGACGGTGGAAACCGCGCAGAAGTCCTCGAATGGATGCAAATGCAATCCAAAGCTATGGGCAGCATTCAATTGCGCCTAAGCGTCGAAGTCGCGCAGCTCGTCAGAACCAAGACGACTGCAAAGACGATCTGGAATACCCTGAAAGGGCTCTACGGAGGGACCAGCGCTATGGGGGCCTTTGCCTTCTTTAAAGCAGCTATAAACGTCCGTATCCCGGCCAACGAGCACCCCGGCCCTGCGATCTCAAAGATCCAGAGCAATCTCGACGAGCTCGACGGAGCAGGTCTCTCTCTGCCGCCGCAGATGAGAACCCTGATTATATTGGGGGCCGCTCCACCTCGGTATGAGACAGCTATCCAGCTGGCCCTCAACAAGATCGAGATCAAAGATCTCACACCGAGCAGCGCCCAGGACGCTTTAACCGCCTCCTGGGAACAGTCGAAGAACAAGGGGCAGCAGTCCGCCCAGAAAATTTCTGCTATCAAGCAGAAAAAGGGCAATCCATCCTTCTCGCAGCAGCAGCGCCCTGAGGGCAGCAGCAGCGCGGGTAAGAAGGAGTGGAAGGACAAGGGCAAGGAGAAAGCTAAAGGCTTTACTCCCCGGGGAAAGCGCGGCGGTAAAAACCGTGGTAAGCCGCATTCGCACGACGAGCACGCAGAAATGCACATCGCCGACACCGTGTCGATCCCCGCCCCGACGACCAGCACCGTCGTCGAGTTAGCGCCTTCGGGCAGCAGGACTCGGAAGGTCGCAGCACCTGCCCCCAACAAGGGCAAGAAGCGCGCCCGCGGTGACTGGCTCGGAGAAGCCCTCCAGCTCGCCAAGGACCTAGACGTCGCTGGCACGCCGGAGACAATCCGCGCGCTGAAGGAAGTCGTGAGCAACGCTCACATCGAAGAAGTCCCCTCGGACACCGAGTCGCGCGCCTCAAAGCGCAGCAAGCTCAGTGACGACGACATGGCCGATCGCATCGACGAGGTCATGCGCGATGAATACATCAGCGAGGACGACGACTTCCGCGACGCCGAAGAGAAGTCCATCGTCTGGGCAACAGACGAAGAAGACATCGACGCGCACGACGCCGAGCTAAACGGCATGATAGCGCAGGCCGCGGGCCTTGCGCCCCCTATCGTCGACGAGAGCTTTCGGAACCCGCTAACGGGTAAGCTCCGCTGCATGGAGCCATACGATGGCTACGACGACTGGGGCAATGAGTATGTCACTCATATTCCTAACCCTAAGCAAGTTACTAACAGCGCTTTAACAGCCGCTTCTGACTTGCACAACGGCGCTCGGACATTCGTAAATGTACTTAGTAGCAGCTTAAAAAATGTACAATGTATTCATTCGCACGATTACGCTGCGTGCTCACGTTGTAAGGGAAAAGGAAAAAGTCGCTTTTCAGCGAATGAGTGGCTACTGGACTCAGGTGCATCTTTGCACATTACAAATGACATAAGAGACTTCTCAGAATTCGAGTATCTCCAAACTCCTATCCGTACTCAAACGGCACAACAAGGAGCGGTAGGAAGCATAATTGCTAAAGGAACTGTGTTCCTAAACTACCAAATAGACGAACAATGGCTGCAGACGCGCCTATATCCAGTCTATTACATGGAAAATTGCTCGGCTCGTCTCTTGTCATTGGGGATGTTCCTCCAAGACGGACTAGACTTGCGCGCAACAGCGCAGCATATCAGTCTGTATGAACCAGGAGCGCGGAAACCTTTATTCAGGTTTACACCGCAGCACCCGGACACTACCACCTTCACCCTCGTGGCTGAATCAGGTGAAAACGTTCAAAATATTTATGTGAACGTAAATGAAGTCGATTATTCGACTATGCATCGCCGGTTTGCGCACCCTTCAAAGGACGTGCTTGCAAAGGCGAAGGAGCATACATCTGGGTTTCCCAGAAAGGTGGAGATTCCTAAGGACTCACCGATATGCCAAGGATGTGCAAAAGGGAAAATGCACTCTAAGTCTTTCCCGCCGTCCAACTACCGGGCAAAGGTACCGTTTGAACTCATTCATTCGGACTTAAAATCCTTCCCAGTAGATTCCTATCATAAGTACAAGTACTACATACTGTACTATGATGACGCTTCATCGCACGCATGGACTGTAAATCTGCGCAAGAAATCTGCAGCGATTACAGCCACAAGGCAATTCCTAGCCATGGTAAAAACTAAATATGGAAAGACAGTGCAGAAGTGGTTGTCTGATGCAGGGGGAGAATACGTCTCCGCTGCATTCAAAGACCTTCTAAAGGATAATGGCATAGAGATCCTTCAAAGCTCGCCGCATACTCCTCAGGAGAATGGCAGAGCTGAGCGTTTCAATAGGACGCTCATGGACAAAGCAGAGGCAATGCGCCATGATGCTTGTCTACCTCCATCCTGGTGGGAATTCGCCGTGGATCATGCAGTCCATGTTTACAACAGGACACCAATTCGTCGCCTTAATTGGCTTACCCCCTACGAATTGATAAATGGTGAACCGCCATCTGTGGCGCACCTGCGCGTTTTCGGCTGCGGTGCGTACGTCTTCATACCAAAGGACGTTAGAAAAAACGGTTTATCGCCCAAATCGGAGCTGATGATTTACCTTGGGGGAGATGGCTCTACAGAGCGCACTGGCGGATGGCTCTTCATGAGAGCACCAGATAATGTTTTGTTCAGATCATCCACCGCGATGTTTGACGAAACAATGTTTCCTAAGTGCCCCTTGACAAATCGTCGGGGTACAACTCGAGTTTGGCCACCTCGAGAAGAAATGATCCCAGAAAATCAACCAAATACCACACCTCAGGTAGATGAGGATGACGACGATGATCATCCAAAACATCACCTTCCTAAAAGGGGAAACGGTCATGTTCATGACGATGAGCAGGAGCTGCAGGATGCGCCCGTAGACCCAGTACCGCCGCCCCATGCACCGGTAGAACACCCTGCGCCCCCAGTGGAGCCGCGACGTTCAGCAAGGGAGCGGAGACCAGTAACTCGTAGAGGTAATGTCTATGGAGAGCAGCGGAAGCCCCAAGACATAGTAAAGGACATTGAAAATCAGGGGAGATGGAAAAAGATGGTCGGTGAGGATGCGGGTAGCTCCCGTACCAAAACCGGACCACAAAGGCAGCAAAGACAACAGGTTCCCGGACCTAGTTCTGCGCCAAATCCTCCTCCACGCGACGAACCTGTCGAGTCCGCCCCATCCGATGAGGATGAAGCGCAAAGCGCTGAGTTACTACTGGCAGAATTATGCCGGGAAGGGGGAGTTAAGTTAGTCGAGTTGCTGCTTGCAAAAGCGCTACCCACCCTCGACAACGATCTACCAGACGGGACCAGCCCGAGAGAATGGTCATTCCGCGATATACTAAAGCTACCTAAAAAGGAGCTTGAGGAGTGGATGGCAGCGTGTCGCGAAGAACTTGAGGCACTTCGCAAACGCAATGTCTATGAACTGGTTGACCGTCCTAAGGGACGAAAGGTCACTAAAAACCGCTGGGTATTCGACGTCAAAACTGACGGTCGGAAAAAGGCCAGATTGGTCGCCAAGGGTTACTCCCAGATTGAAGGCCTTGATTATGATCAGGTCTTCTCTCCAGTCGTACGCTTTGAGACTGTACGTCTAATCCTCGCCTTAGCTGCGCTTGAGGATATGCACGTCTCCGGACTCGACGTCCGTAATGCCTATCTCTATGGCAAGCTAGACGAGGAGATTTACATGGAGCAGCCTGAAGGCTTTGCAGTACCAGGCCAAGAGCACAAAGTACTCCGGTTACTTCGCGCTCTCTATGGACTTAAGCAGGCAGGACTTGCGTGGTGGCGCACCCTCAATGAGTCCCTAAAGGAACTTGGCTGTAAACGCCTCGTATCCGACGCCGGAATATTCGTCTACAGGACAAAAGATGGTCGCTTCGTGCTGATCATTGTCTATGTAGACGATGCCATATTTTGTGGCAAAGATAAGACCCTAGTCCTTTCATTAAAGGACCGCTTCATGAAGAAGTGGGAGTGTCGCGATCTAGGCGACGTCAAGGAATTCCTGCGCATGCGCATAACTCGGAAAGGCCGCGAAATCCATTTGGATCAATGCGCCTACCTTGAGAAAGTGCTGCAGCGCTGTGGCATGCAGAACGCTAAATCTGCGCCAACTCCACTCCCTGCTGGATACAAGCCTGTTGCCAATACTGGCACAGCTGACCCAGCGCTTCGAAGCAAGTACCAGACCATCATCGGTTCCTTGCTATACCTAATGCTTGGAACTCGACCTGACATTTGCTACGCCGTGACATTACTTGCGCAATTTGCAGCAAATCCGTCACAGGACCATTTAAACAGAGCGCTGTATATCTGCCGCTATTTAATTGGTACAAAATCCTATGCGCTAGTCTATGAAGGACAAAGCGGAAATGGATTATTGGCGTGCACTGACTCTGACTGGGCAGACAGCCCGGAAGCCAGAAAGTCACGGTCTGGGCACTTCTTAAAGTTCGCGAACGGTGCGTTCAGTTGGCTGTCTAGAAGACAGAAGACAGTTGCTCTGTCGTCCACTGAAGCTGAGTATATGTCGCTGAGCGATTGCTCGCGACAAGTAGCCTGGATAAAGATGCTCCTAGAGGAGATCGGCTACAAGCTTGGCCCGCTGCCCATCTGCTCGGACAATCAGGGAGCAATATTCATTAGCTCCAATCCCATCACGGAACGTCGGTCTAAACACATTGACATTCGTTACCACTACGTGAGGGAGCTAGTAGAAGACAAGAAAGTCGAAGTCTTCTACGTAAGCACTGATGACAATCCGGCAGACTTGTTCACTAAGAACTTGGGTCGTATCAAATTCCTCAAATTCAGAGGAATGCTCGGACTAAGATTCTACGATTAGAAGTCCAGCATAGTCGGCTGCACTATGCGCCATTTAATGCTTGCGCGCATCTACCGCTGCACTTAGCAAGGGGGAGTGTTGAACAATAGAGAGCGCCTAACTAGGCAGCCGAGTTCACACACCGGTACTCCGGGTAACAGGAGTAACACATGCATTGTAGATAGAATCACATGCATCGGGATTGGTACTATACAGTAGCTTAGTCAGATGGTCTCCTACATGTATATAAGGACCCCTGTAGTGTAGTACAATCCCAAGTCGCTCAACAGCAACTTTGTGTGCATCAAGCCTCACAGCTAACAAACCAGGTAAGCTAGCGTCCCGCTACACTGCGTAAGAATAGCCTGCTCGTCACCAGATGCTCGGCTACCTCACGTTCATTGAGGCCGATGAGGCTCTCAAGGCCAGTGATCTCAAAGATGCGGATTACAAGAAGGTGAACACCCGAGCCAAGGGTGTCATTCTTATGTGCACGGACAATAGTTTCCACCACCTCCTCTATGAGAGTGTAGAAGGTGTTGAGGTCATGAAATCGGCTAAGGACATGTGGTCATCACTCAAAACACATTTTGGTACCCCGGACGCAGCATGTTTGGTCGCAGTTTTCGGCTCTAATCAAGTCGAGAGAAATGGACAATAACAAGCCAATGCAGGATCAAATCTCTAAGATCCAAACCGTACTTAAGGACATTGTCAATGGCGGCATTACGTTGGATGAGCCAACCCAGGCTCTCCTTCTGATGTCAAAAATCCCGGAGAGCTACTCGACAATGGTGTCAGCCATCATGGCAACTACCGTTCTCAAGGAGTTGAAGGTCGAGACCCTTGTGAGCAAAATTCTCTCCGAGGAATCTCTCCGCCGGCCCGGTATGGGACAGTCTGCGTCAAAGACTTCCCAGGTTAAAGTACACAATGGTAATGGTCCTTGCTCTCACTGCGGCAAGAAACACGGTTCGGACCAATGCTGGATCAAGTACCCGCACCTGCGCCCCCAGAAGGGTGGCATCAAGGGCAAGGGGAAAGGCAAGGGTGGCAATGGCAATGGTAAAAAGGCGAACACGGTAGTTGTACACACTACCACAGACAGTACAAAGGTCATGCAGTCCGGTTCGTCCTCGTCAAATGGTCAAGGTGCTTCGGTGGTAGAAGTCAAGGAGGTTAAGTACACAACTTGTACGGACCCTTCATGTAGAGTCTGTCCCCCTCATACTGCTGGTTCTTTAGTGGCTTCATCTCTTGTTGTACATAATGGCGCATCTGCTGACACTGGGGCTGCACAATTGAGCTCGTCATTCTATTGCCCTGGTGTGAATAAGTCTCATTCACATCAATTCAAGCGCATTGTGTGGCTCATGGACTCAGGTGCAACATCAGGAAAAACCCAAATGGCTTGCCAAGGCTTGATTGACTCTCGCAAGGCATAAATGCACTTTTTGCCCTTGCCCAGGGGCACTAAGACGTGGAAGGCCAAAAAGACTCTTACCTCCTGACTAGGTGTGCCCTTGCCAGTTGGCATAATCCCTTGAAGAGGGCAGGCGCCACCCACCTGTTTCACTGATCTTCCTACAGTCCCTTAGATCCCTTGCACCAAAGTGCCACAAGCATGGTAAGCTTATATTTCATGCCCTAATCATTACCGTCACACTTCACTATGTACTACACTACAGAACCGGTGACAATCAATAATATTACCATAGTGTCTGGTACACATATTTGGTAGCCCAGTTGTTGAGTAGGAAACGAGTTGCTCTATCTAATACATTGTGTGAGTGCCAATCTTCAGGTATCATAGTGGGCGGACCGTCTGCAGAGGTGGGTCTGGGGAATCGGGGGATCAACTGGCACGACTGTCGTATCGTACTCAGGGAGACAACCTCACCAGGAGGTTTCCCATCTGCGTGGAGGGGCATCTTACGCACCTCGTACATCATGTGGATGGGATCCGCGCAAGCCGGCAGCTTCGCGAACCACTCAACGTACGCAAGTGGGCCATGTTCTGCCCACTCCTCAGGCACAGGCATAGTTCGGTTTGAACCAAACTCGGCCACCTTGTCAGGCAAGCGGAAGATCACCTTGACCCGCCCAATACGTGTACCTATGGTCGGGTGTGGATAGCTTAGACATGCAAGACTGATCACTGAGTGGTAACCAGTAGCTTACCTTGAAGGCCTGTCGCCTCTGCATCATCATCCTGCAACACAACTACGGTGTCAAACCGCGCAGGCTGAGTTCCAATAGCAGGCTTCGCCTTGACTGAGTCATGTTCCAGTGCGCCGTCACTGAGGGGGATGGTCGTAAATTTGAACCCGTGAAAGACGTCGAGGTGGGAGAAGGGGAGGTATGAGGAGGCTTCTGCGGCTTCTCGACTGGTGAGAGGGCATCCGAGCTTCATGTTGTAGACGTAGCTGTTGAGGGCCTTTGAAAAACCGGGTGCGTCGTGCTTCTTGACGATCGACAGGATGGATTGCTGCCTGACTGAGGGATGTTTAGGCAGCAGGATGCCGGCCTTGGGACGAATGAATCGAAGGACGGTAAAAAAGTGTAAGGTTGTTGCTTCACGCTCGTGTTGAAGTACCGTGCACCAATCTCTATATTGAGAAGTGCGTAGTACTTGTCGGCGGTGTGAAGACTTGACGTCCACAGCTGCCGGGCGCCACCTTATGAAGTGGCGCCAGTACATCCATGGTCCACGGCCAAGCTGAGACTATAACAAGTGAGTATAGGATGTACTCACAATATATCAATCTCGCACCTTGAGCTCCCTTCATCATGCAAGTCCCCTACGTCAAGACTTGCCATCGCAGCAGAAACCTCAATATCCTTGCCGCCATCTTCAGCTGAGTCTTCCTCTTCGATTGGGCGGTAGAAGGCTCTGAGTTTGCCTTTTTTATACCATGCACATTTTTTGCTGTTCGACTGGTGGGTCATGACTCCCTGAACGGTTTCGAACCAACTGCCGCATGCTTCGCAAACCTCGCCTAGTACTGGGTTGAAGCATTGCGCCTTTCTCCGCTTTGTCATATCTGGCCTACAGGAAGAGAAAAATCAGAATACACAATTAGAGGGCCAGCAAACATACCGTATGTAGAGTACCAGCCTGAAATTGCTATTGCATATAGTTGCTGGTGATTCCTTCAGCTTGTGCAAGTGTGGGAAATCGGCGGCTACTCTGACAGCGCTTGACGGCAGCGCCCTTGCTTCCCTAGGAACCCTTGCTCGCATCCGTCTTGCTCGGCTCTCGCTTCAGTCGGTCTGCTCCTTCTTCGCTGCTTGTTGAGGCTGTCAGTCATTGTCTCTCTTGTCTCTCTTTCCTTGCCGTCTCGACCTATCCTCCTGTGAGAACGGTGCATTGTCACCCCTCTCCCAAGTTTATCTATTATCTAACCTACATTTCCTGCACTTTGCAGCTCACCTGACACATAGATAGCGAGCTCACCAAGTTTCTGTCTTACTTCTAGGTCTCACCAAGCGGCCTCGATTGTGCTGCAAGTCGCAGCAGTGAGGTGAGTCAAGACCCGTTCTGATTGGTTGCACAGCGCACACTTCCTTTCGCGGACGGCGCTGCGCGCGCGGTGGCGCTCCCCGTCCCCCCGGTGAGAGTGCGGACGTGAGGCCCTATCCTCTGCATAGGCCCCGGATGGACTTTGGGAAGCGACCTGACACATAGATAGCGAGCTCACCAAGTTTCTGTCTTACTTCTAGGTCTCACCAAGCGGCCTCGATTGCGCTGCAAGTCGCGGCAGTGACTTGGAGGTGAGTCAAGACCCGTTCTGATTGGTTCCTGAACAGGAAGTGCGCGCACAGCGCACACTTCCTTTCGCGGATGGCGCTGCGCTCGTGGTGGCGCTTGCTGTCCACCCGGTGAGAGGGCGGACGTGGGGACCTATCCTCTTCATAGGCCCTGGACGGACTTTGGGAAGCGTTCTAATCCGACCCTCTGGACCGGCTATACCAAGTACCAGCAGCATCACTTGACTGGCCGGCCTCCCATTACATAACGCTACCCAAGTACAGCAACGTCCTGCCGTCCGCAGGAACTTCCTACGCATATCGATGAACTCGCCGCTCATGGATTGCTCTCAATTCTTCCCCTCTTTGTCTCCCTCTCGTTCTACCCGTCTGGTTGTGGACGCTAGGTCTTCCTCACCCAGCGGCAAAACCGACCCGGCTTCTGAAGATGGGCAGAGCCACAACGCCTTAAACAACTCCTTTCAAGACTCTGGCTACAGAGACAGCGTTGAGGGCAGTGAGCAGGACCACGGGATAAAGGGTGAGTAGCCATCACCGCTATATGTGACTACCTTCTGACAGTCTGGCCCTCCTCTAGTTGCCACACCGTCCAGCATCTCCATTGACGGCAGAGGTGCGTACCGAGTTGCTCAAGGTTCCATTTCACTGACATAAATTAGACCCTGTTGTCAACCTCGTCTTCACTCAATTATTTGGCAGCAGATTTCCGCACAAGGTCGACGTCTTCAGCAACTGGTTTGAAGACGAGCTCTTCCCTTGGGTCACTGGCACAACCGGCAGAGAGCCCTCAAACAGGGTACGTAAGATACATGTAATGTGTTAGCATGTGTTGCTATATGAGTTAAACTTCAACACGTCCAGATCGTTCACCTGCCCCGAGGAGCGTGGGCCGACACTCAACAGTACATTGATCGCATCGGAGGTCGTTCTTTCTGCTTTGTTCTCAGGTATGTCCGTTCACTCTTCTGTCTGGAGTCAATGCTGATGATCCACCTTCATACCATAGGTTCCTCTACAACTCGAAACTCGAAACCCTTATTATGTCGGTCACCAAGAAAACACACGCAGTGGTCCCGGGCACCGTCTTCGATATTGTGAAGCACATCGCAATCCCGGAGCAGCACTTGCTATACACATCGCTCAGTTACGACAGTAGTGCGGTCGCACCGTACGCTGTTGTAGGCGAGGAGAAAAAACCGAAGATCATCAAGCAGGTCCCAGATTGCAAGGTGACGTCTGTACTTCGGGCGGAGCTACAGAGTCTGGGCAATCAGGAGCTGTTGGCGCCCCGAACGGTGTTCGAAATGAGGCTTCACGAGGACAAGGACAATGGTGAGGGCAAGGGCAAGGGCAAGGGCAAGGGCAAGGGCAAGGGCAAGGGCGAGGGCAAGCATGAGCATGAGGGTGAGGAGGACGCCGACAATGAGGTGGTGGGCTATCATGCCGAATTCACGGGGGAGCTCTACAACTTGGAGACGGCCGATAGCGAGACATTCGAACATGCTCTGAGAAAGGTATGTGTCTCAGTTACTCTTAAGGGCACATACACTGCAACTACTGCTCTAGCTTGCAATAGGCTCTACTACGGAGACCGTACATTTGAGCCTCGTTCGACGATCATCCTTCATCTTGGACACACTCTCTGATCTCACCGAGCTCTCCTCTGACGCTGCTCAGTCGCCTACTCCTGCCACCAAACAGGCTTCCTCATCGACGTCTGTCGCCCCCGCTGTCCCTGCCCCCTCTGTCCCGACCCCCGCTGTCTCGACCCCCGCTGCTATTGCTATCAAAGCGGTCGAAGACCCCACCTTGCAGAAAGATAGGCCACTGCGGCGATCCACCAAGCAGGTCGGGGAGGAGGATGAGATCCTTGCATGCCTGCCGGTCATCCTCGTGAACATTGACAAAGTCAATAGCGGGCAAGCCCAGCGGCAGCTACAGCCGGAGGCGGAGGAATATATCTGCCATGTCATCGCCTCAGCCAACGGACAGATCATCCTATATGAAGCATCCATGGCCCAAGATTCGTTCATCGGCGACCTGTGGCACAACGGGCAGCGGATGGCGCCTCAGCGGAAGGTGTCGATCTTGGTGTTACCGGATGATGAAGGGTTGGAAATGCTGAGGTTGGGTGCCAAGGAGGGATGGAGCGAGGACGTCTTCATTGCCAATGGATATGGCATGGTAAGTCCGGCACTGCTATCTACTACTCGCTGGTGGACGGGAAGCTGACAAGTCAATAACTAGCATGTTGTGCCCCTCCTCCGCCACAAAATGCGGAAGGACGAGTCGCTGCGCCAAGAGTACACCGCCTTCAAAGGGGTCTGGTCTCGATTCGTGGACCGCTTCCGCCGGTTGCAGTGTGCCTACGACAGGATGGCGGTCGCCACTGTGTACGGCGAGAAATCTGAACAGGTACAGCAGTACCTTACCACGTATCACCCGGAGTTGCGAAAGCTCTTGAAAGAGCTGCCAGACCCTAGCGGCCAGGGCGACGCTGGGCTTGAGTCGCTCGCCAATCTGCTGTCGAGCAAGCTGCGTGCCGCAAGCAAGTCCATGGTCGCAGAACAGGTGCAGAGTGTGTTCTCCTCGAGGAATACCCTCCCAAAGGTGGTGGCGGCGGCCTTTAGCAACAAGAGATCTCGATCATCGGTCGATACGTCAGACCGGGAAGCCGAGTTCGATGAGCTCATGGGCACCATCAGCAAACTGCACAGGGAGGTGCAGACTGGGACCTTCACGAAGAAGCCTCGGTACAGAAAACACTCGAGGCCTAAGTTCAGGTTCTCCGAGTCGCAAATTCGGGGGGAGGACCCGAGCGAAATGCTTGCGTATGAGCAAATGAAGGAGTACAAGTCGGAAGAGGATACACGAGATATCGAAGAGGCGGGAGATGCTGCTGACCCTGACTACCTCAGCGAGGACGCCAAAGGTGGCCCTAGCGTTCGCAAGGGCAAAGGCAAGGCTCATGCGCAATCCTCTACCAAGTCCACGTCGGGTGAACGGAGCTCGAAGAAGGGCAAGGGGAAGAGAGCCTAAGCTTTGGCTTAGGAAACACAGGCGTCCGTACGACTTACGAGGTGTTAGGCGGTAAGTAGATTTGCTTTCTCAAGGACTGGCCAGCCTATGTACGCTCTTCCCTCTGTCCCCTCACGACGCTGCGCCAGCGGCCGCCTATTCCATCCATCACCACGCTCGGCTCATTGCCGTTTCTCTCGCTGTGTCGCTCTGTGTCGCTGTGTCGCTGTGTCGCTCTGTGTCGCTGTCTCACCATCTGCGTGTGTCGTACTGTATTGTATCGTATCGTAACATGTTGATTTGTTGCAATATATGTATGACTCGCACTTCGTCAGAGACTGAGAACTACCGCCCTCCCATGCTCCTCACACTTATGTAAGCTCTGTCTGTTGAACATGGCGTACTCCAATTCATCCTCTCCTTTGGCCATTGACCGAGCCACAGGAATGGCAGAAGTCACTTTGACTTCAGATGAGAGCAGAGCTCTCGTCGCAATGCTTGGCCAGACAAGGGAGCTTACACCGACCTTGTCTTCCTTGCTTGTGCGACTGCAGGGTGCACTATCACCACCCGCCTCCATGCCCATAATTCCTGAAGCTGGTATGTCGTATTCTGTTCAAGCTTCAAGAAACAGGTGGGATAACCTGTTTCTAGATGAAACGGTATATGAAGTGATGTCAAGGGGATCCCTAGTACAGGATCCTCCCCCTGGCCCTGATACTTCTGCAGGTGGCGTCAATGTGAATACCGTACCCAAGCCAGCCAAGGGCACCAAGTCCTCTGGCAGCCCCAGACCGAGGGAATTAGCCAGTAAGTCTACCTGTCTGCTTCCAGTACTACGAATTAGCTAACATGTCACTCGTTTTAGAGCAGGGAACGGGTCCTACTCGCACTAACAGTAGGACTCGACCCCACACGGACCCCTCAGGTGATCCCTACCCGAGCGGCCGCCCTCAAAGGCCCTTGGCGGACAACCAAGTTGCGCTCAGGTCCCAATGTGCGAGAAATGGCACACAATGGGTTGCCTCGAGAAGGTCAGGCTGGGAGCCTCTCGACGCTCCATCAAGATGCTCGAACCCCAAGGCGGTCGAGTTTATCACCTCCCTCTCCCACAACCTTTCCGTGTCAATGATGACTGAACATGGCCCGACTATTCGCAGCTTCCTGAACGCTTCGCCTACCTTCTCACTAGCAGCAACTGGTACAGAGCTGGAGGGTGCCAGCACTCTTACAACCATCCTTACCCGATGCCAATACGCCTCCCAGTGCGACGCTGCCTCATCATTCGGTGTTATGGTGAGTCGAATCCAATTGGCCATGAAGTGCAAAAGGTACGCTCAGATGTCATTGAGGAATTAGGGGATCTCATATTGACGTTCTGGTTACTAGTATGCTGGATAACAACAAGCAGGGCTACAAAACCCTGAGCCATATTTGGGCCGCATACATTCAGCACTCCAAGTCCGAGCTCACCTCCAGAAGATTTTATGATATGTGTGCCTCTGGATGCAAATATGCCCGCTTGGCTGCTGGAGGTAAGCAACACGCTCCGACCTCATTTCATGGTACCTCTTCTGAAAGGAGTACATCACAGGCTCGATTTACTTACTCATGGTCATCGCCGCACAAAATCAGCGATGGATTGTAGGTAGAGCTGACGGCAATCTTGCCACGGATGTCGGCAACTTGCTCAGATGGCCAGACGGTACGTCTGCATTCTCCGTTTCAACAGCATCACTTTACCTTGACAGACAGACTCTGCCGCTGGAAAGGCAGCCACGCAAACTATCATACCGATGGTGGTGTTCCTAGCACGGACTTGCCCGGTTGCGCTCGGCCAGGTCTTGCATGAGTCCCTTCTGGAAGAACTCAAAGTGCCACCAGATACGTCGTGCTCCCACCTTGACGTGGCTGATGCTGTGTTTGAGAGGATACACTTCAAGTGAGTACTTGTTTAGAACCAAGCTTGTTCTTCGGCATGCTGAAACCTAGACTACACAGTTCATTCGCCTTGATACCTCGACACGGAGAAGCCTGGGCACCGTTTCCCTGTATGACTCATAGCCTGGGTGTCACCGAGGGTACCACAATATCGGCATGGTCAAGAGACAACTCGCCGTTGACTTCAGTTCCCGATGAATCAGCCGGCGACCCAGAAGAGCATGTCTCAACAGTAGGCACTGCTGTACCATCGCCCACCCGGTCCTCTCAAACGTACATTCACTACATCCCCACATCGTACGACCCCGACACTCGCGATAATTCACAATTCCCGGCACCCCACGGCAGAGAGGATAGATACGAGTGGACCGAGCATGCGCGCTTGTGCGCGAGCAAAGCAAGCCAGCCAAAAGATGTGCAAGAGTTAGAAGATGAAGTGCGTGAGCAGACAATCTGATGCAAGACGAATGCCTCACAGTGTTCTACACTCTACCTAGCTCAGAGTCATGTATGCATCAGGAAAGCGACACAATCAGCATGCGTATACAAGGGTGCCCTTGGAGGGCTTGAGGTGCGTGTAGATCTCGCCTTACCTGTGTCGTATCGCCCAGTTGAAAATCTATCAGGGATGTTCTCACCATACAGGATGATCGAGGAGCGCTGCTAGCCAGTGTATGCACGTCCATGCCAATGGATATGAAGTGCACACTCACTGAGCGATTCATCGCATGTTTCGAATCGGATCCCCTGTATACAAGGATAGAGGCATCGGATCCTCTGGAACAGCCTTATGAGACTCTGCATTTCTCGTGGTACAATCATCATTGTACTCAGGTGAGTCTCAGTGACCTTCATTGTACCCAGCGAACCCTGACACTGCATATCCAAGGGACATGACGCGCCCCAAGACACCTTGCCCCGCATGATGAAATGCACCGGTCTCAGCAGGACTAACTACGGCCAACTAATACCGTACACATCCTCAGACATAGCGAACAACGCCCAAATTTATGACTCTTTGAAGCGTGTTCTAAACGATGTGTTTGCCTGGCTAGACCGAAAAGCACGGTCTTTTTTGCTTTCTGTTCATTTCGTGTTCACTGACCATTTTCTTGTATAGCTCCAAGACATGCTACACAATGAATATCATCACCTAGAAGCCATCGCATCGATCCTCCCTGACGGCAATACCTCACCAGTACATCCATTTGTCGGGCTGGTTATCAACCTCAACGCCGTCACTCGAGCGCACAGGGACAGCAAGGACGACACAATGTGTCTTGTGCTAGCCCTCGGCGACTTTGAGGGCGGTGATCTGTGCTTGTATGAGCCGGGCCTGGTGATCCCCCTACGGCACGGCGAGTTTGTGGTCTTTCCCTCAGGCGATATAACCCATTTGAACCTGCATTACAAAGGTCGATGAGCATCTATTGTACTACATACTGACTGCGAGATGTCTAAGTGGGCGGAAGGAGATCGGAATGGTTGGGGCTCTAATGTACATTTCACGCAGTGATACTGTAGATTCCATGCATTTACGTACTGAATGTCACACTTCGTATTCGAACCATGCGCCTGTGCTTGAGGCGCCGTGCTCTGACTCGTTCCGCTCCGACTGCGTATCCTCCTCCTCTCCCTTGGCTTCTTCATATCGGACTTCATACCGAAACTTCGCGATGCTATACCGCTGCCGAATGAACACTTCTCGTCCCCCAAGACGGCCCGGCAACAAGCGCGCTCCCTACCGTGTGCGTTCTCATGCTTATCGTCCTCCCATCTCTTCCTGAACACTCACCATGTCGTCAACCCACAACACACGGGCCCGAACGGCCAGTGCGGCTACAGCAAAAGCCGCCAAGCCGCGGGCAGCCAAGGGCAGCAAGCGTGACCGCTCCTCGTCGGGCGTGGTCGAACGTCCTGTCACAATGTCTGCGAAGGAGCGCCAGCTGTTGGATGAGCTCAAAGCCAGGGAGGCCCTCATGGCGAAGCAGCAGGCCGAGTCTCATAAAGCCGGTAAGGAATGTTCTTGATCCCTGTCTAACTGCGGCTACTGAAGACTTAGCAGGTGTTCGCTCGAAGGCGGTAGCTCAGAATATCGCTGAAGCTAGCGATGAGGAAGACGAGCAGCCGGTGCCAAAGAGACGTCGCCTCAGGGTGCGAGAAGAGTCAGATGCAGACGAAGCAGACGGGGACGGGCAAGGCTCGCAAGGAAGTGCTGCACAAGAAGACGTGGCTGCGGCAGAGGACAGGGAGGACGAGCCGGTGCAGACGAAGCCTACCCAACGTCGTAAGAACGTCCATGATCTGCTTGCCCTGGCTGCATCTCACTCACCAATGCTCTTGTGAAGCCAAACCTAGGCCGATATTCAAGGGGAAAGCTGTGGAGCCGGTTGCAACTGAAGATGAGGGAACCGATAGCGAGATGCGGAATGAGCAGCCTCAGGAGGGCGACAGGTCGCAAGCAATTGGTGAGTAATATGTATTGAGTCATGTGATATCGGTTATGGACACTTCCAGCAGGCTCAACAAGGCAGAAGAAAGCTCCTGGAACGCCCAGGAAGGAAACAAGGGCGGTGGCTGGGGCTGCGCCTGTTACGCGACGACTCGCGCTAACTCGACTAAGGTCGACTCTGGAGACCACTGACCTATTCCGCGAATAGTCAGTCAATCTAACCCCTAGGGCTTACCTACCTGGGCCTAGCGAGTTACACGAAGGAAACCCTGTCCTTCGATGAGAGTGACGATGGATACCTGGGAGCACAATGCTACCACCAGGATCGAGCGAGCTTGAGTCTGGTGTCGGCTAACTCAGAGGCTTCACTGCAGGGGATGCGAGTGAAGGTTGAGTATAGATTAAACCAGGTCGAAGTTGGGACTTCGACCATCTACCAAGTGCAGTATATATACACAAGAGACCTAGGGCGTCTCTGGGTTCAGGGCAGGAGTCATAGAGACAGAACTCGGTAAGGAGCCAATGGGAGAAACACAGGGGAAAGGTCGGAGGAACCCTAAGGGTCATGGGAGTGGGGATGAGTCAGAGTCCGGAGGAATGAGTCATGGGAAGGGTGAGGGATATAGTGAGAGCGAATGGGAAGCGTCCTCGGTGTGAGTACCACACCAGTCCCTATCTAAGTATAGTACAGGCTCGGTCATGAAGGGGAATGACCTAGCCTCAGGAGTCATGAGAACAGGGTTGCGGAGCCGGGCCGAGGGATCGGGCCGGGCTCTAGTCATGGGGACGCGATGGCGGCAAGGGGAAGGGAACCGGTCCGAGAGAGTGGTAGGTTAGGTGTATGTCACGTGTTCCAGGATGCAGTAGCGCGCATCCTGACATTCGTAACATTAGCTCCCTCCTATGGTCGACGACCTCGACGACCTAGCTCCCTCCTCGTGTGGGTTCTCGGCGGTGCCGGTTCGTGCACTGCTTCTTGCGGTGGGGATGGAATCGTTGTCGGATCCTTCGGGGGTCGGGGGAGAGGATACGGACTCGTCCGGGGAGATTAAGGTGGGCGTCGGGGAGGTTGCGAGTAACTGGAGTGGGAAGTACTCGACGTTCCCGATGTGCTCGTACGCGGGGGTTTGTCGTTCTAGACGATTGCTGGACCGGTCTGTTCCTGGCTGACGGGGATCGAAGGATAGTTGGTCTCCTTCCAACTGTTTGCGGAATGGGTCGCGCCGAGCCTCGTGTCCTTCGGTACGAACACAATATCTGCAGTGAGGGCACCAGGAGAAGGTGGGATCGTGATGGGTGTGCTGCCTTCGAGGGAGCGTATCCCAGGATGGTGTCGATGGTTCGGGGAATGATGTAGGGAATCGTTGGCCATCGAGGTACTGGGTGAGGAAGTCCCGGAGAGCAGTAAGGAACGAAAGGAGGGACGATGAGGGCATCTGGTTGGGAGGGATGATCGTTCCTTGTTCCCTTTATCTCTACAGGAGATAACCTCGTGTCGTTCTTCTCGAGTTCTTCTGTTTCCGTGTGCGAGGATGGGGAGTCATCGTGGAGTGCAGGGGGAATCTTTTGCGAATCATGGGTCTAGATTCGAAAACGATTTGACCCATGGCCTCCCGTGCTTGTTCCGTGTCGGCGATGGCCTCATCTCGGTTCCGAACAGTCTCCGATGACCCTTCGATAAAACGAAAGTGGCTCGTGTCGTCCCGTGGTCCTCAGACCAACCGTACAATTCGCCCCTTTCGTACAGTCATGGTCCACCATGACATCTAGGGACCGATCGGTCCGTACCGGGCGGTGGGGGTTCCGTGTGGGGTTCGTTTGCTGATAAGGCTCCCGCTTTCCTTGTCTCGGGAGATGAACGCGGCCCTGTCCGGCCAACGTGGAAACTCGTTGTTCGACCGCCGTGGTTTCCATAATGCCAAGAGGTTCGGCGGACGGTAGGTCGAAGAGGTTGGGAGGGATCCTTTCCTCCAACGTCTTCTCCTTGTCCTTGACCTGCGCGGGTTCCGTGCCGTGGTGACTGGAGTCGACGGGGTGTTACCGTGGTGGAGACGTCTCCTCGTCCTTGGGTGGCGACTCGATGTGCGAGTAGACGGTGAAGAGGTCGCTCCCCATGAACGAGGAGAGCTTCTCGTCCTCTTCTGAGAAGGTCCGTTCGAGGAGCTTCTCCAGATCTTCTTCTTCATCATCTCGGGTCGAGTGAGAGCGGTGGTGGCGGTGGATCCTCCAGATCCTCCGCAGGTTCTGGGGATGTTGTAGGACTACAGTATGAGGAATCCTTGGTGGCAGATCATCCTGATCTGGCACTTCCTCAACTGTTGCACAGGGAGCTTCCTTCTCCCGTGCCAGCGTCTTGGGCAAAGGTGTTGGCCAAGACGGTTCTTCCTTCAGATCAGAGATGGTCCTCTGGCGGAGCATCTCCTGATCTCGCTCTTTGTTGGGGTTGGGGTTGATTGGTGGTGGTGGATCTTCCCGATCCACCACGGGTTCTTGGGGTTGTTCTGGGGTTACAGTACAAGGAGTCCTTAGTGACAGATCGTCCTGATCTGTCACCTCCTTTACTGTTGCGCGGGTTGTCTTCTCTGATGTCGACGCCTTGGGCAAAGGCGTTGGCCGGAATGGTCCTCGGGGTGGCGTCGACCCCGTGCCTTAGCTCCCTCCTAACGGTCGTCGCCCCGACGACTTAGCTCCTCGGGGGGGTCTCGGGTTCTGGTAAATGGGAGATGGTGAACGTCGAAGACGTTCCAGCATGCCCCTCCAGCTCGGTGGGGGTGATTCGGTACGGAGTTGGGTAGTGAGGGGTTCGCTTCGCCCAAAAAAATTTTCGGGGGTGGTGATGGATCTTCCTGATCCACCACGGGTTCAGGGAGTGGGGTGGGGTTGATACGATAAGTTCTTGACGACAGTCGCTCTTGGTTAGCTCCCTCCTCTGCGCGGGGACTAGTCTTCCATTGCCCTATCGCTGGGTGTGTGGGCAGGAGGTTCGTTGGTGGATCATCGAACAGATCCGTCGATACTTCGCGTTCACGCGGCTTCTTTTCCTCCTGCTCAGGTACTGGTGGGTTGAGCGAGGGTACTGGTCAGGGCATCGGCCCTAGCGATCCTAGGTCTTCAAAGTAGGATGAAGGTGATTCGGGCTCTGGTGAATCGGCGTCAAGGTCCTCCATCGATCCGATATCGATGAGGGTTTCGGTTTCTGCGGCTTTCATCTGGGAAAGAGAATTTGTTCGGGGTCCTCCCTGCACAGAAACGGGAGGCCCTAGGCAAAATCCATCGCGAGATATGCCACCGTTTCTGGGTCAAGGCCCAGTGCTAGGTTTCGAAGAGCTTCCGCTGCTACGGCTATAAGGTCTTCCTTGGTAAACGACATGGTGGGCAGCGAGGGGTCCGGGTGTATCGTCTTTCAGATAGTAGACCCGGAGGTTGGTTCCTCTTCCGGAGGGGGGGGTACTGGTGCGATGGCTGGTTGTTGTTCTGGTGGGTGATACTCCAATCACTGTTCAATCTTCTTCTCGTCGATCGTCAAGGCGGGTGTTCGCACGACACGTTGGTCGTCGAGGTAGTCTTCTCTTCTCGCACGATGTGTCGATCGTCGAGGCAATGGTCTCCTGCACGATATGTCGATCGTCAGGGTAAGTCTTCTCCAAGCCGGTCTGTTGGCTGAGTCTTCTCTTCTCGCACGATGTGTCGATCGTCGAGGCAATGGTCTCCTGCACGATATGTCGATCGTCAGGGCAAGTCTTCTCCAAGCCGGTCTGTTGGCTTTAACTCCTCTGGATAGAGCGAGTTCTTCTGGGGAAAGGGGGAAAGGGAACACAGGGGCGGGGATGGGTATCCCTACACCTGGGCAGGTGGGGAGGGTTGTAACTTCGACCTAATGTTACGCGACGACTCGCGCTAACTCGACTAAGGTCGACTCTGGAGACCACTGACCTATTCCGCGAATAGTCAGTCAATCTAACCCCTAGGGCTTACCTACCTGGGCCTAGCGAGTTACACGAAGGAAACCCTGTCCTTCGATGAGAGTGACGATGGATACCTGGGAGCACAATGCTACCACCAGGATCGAGCGAGCTTGAGTCTGGTGTCGGCTAACTCAGAGGCTTCACTGCAGGGGATGCGAGTGAAGGTTGAGTATAGATTAAACCAGGTCGAAGTTGGGACTTCGACCATCTACCAAGTGCAGTATATATACACAAGAGACCTAGGGCGTCTCTGGGGTTCAGGGCAGGAGTCATAGAGACAGAACTCGGTAAGGAGCCAATGGGAGAAACACAGGGGAAAGGTCGGAGGAACCCTAAGGGTCATGGGAGTGGGGATGAGTCAGAGTCCGGAGGAATGAGTCATGGGAAGGGTGAGGGATATAGTGGAGAGCGAATGGGAAGCGTCCTCGGTGTGAGTACCACACCAGTCCCTATCTAAGTATAGTACAGGCTCGGGTCATGAAGGGGAATGACCTAGCCTCAGGAGTCATGAGAACCAGGGGTTGCGGAGCCGGGCTGAGGGATCGGGCCGGGCTCTAGTCATGGGGGACGCGATGGCGGTAAGGGGAAGGGAACCGGTCCGAGAGAGTGGTAGGTTTAGGTGTATGTCACGTGTTCCAGGATGCAGTAGCGCGCATCCTGACATTCGTAACAGCGCCTCAGTCCCCTTCGAAGGGCAAGGGCAAAGCTAACGCGGAGCCCCAGGGGATCTCGGGAGTCTCTGGATGCAAGGCTGACGGGCGCACCCACCAAGCCTCTAAGGTGGACCGCCAGGTACTTGACTATGTAGAGGTCGTGTCTGTGACAGCAAAGAAGGTGAGCTCATGTCAATGGAGGTCCTATTCTAACGACCTTTCTACTGACAACACTATCTAGGGCGAGGGCAAAACGGCGAGCAAGACCACATCTTCGAAGACGAGCGCCACAAGGAAGACCTTGTTCACGCCGATTCCGGACGAAGTGGTCAGCTCAGAGGATGAGGAAGAGCACCACCGCAGCGACAGCGAGGAGGAGGACGAGTTGGATGACGACAGCAGAGAGGCGGATGCAGATGGTGATAGTGACGTCGTTGTGAGTGGGACTAGGGGGAATGATCTCATCGCGCTTGACAGATGCTTCCGCACAAGCCAAGTGGCTCGAAGGAGAAGGGCAAGAAAGGTAAGAAGGGCCCTACGAGGTGCGGCGCAACAGGAAACGCTCGCCACCAGCCTGCGGACAGCATCAGCCCGGTGAAGAACCTGGCTGCAACGTACCTCAAGATGTACATCGCTCTCGAGGCGGCATGGACAAAGTACACCTCGATGAGCCATAGCCGGCTGCTCGACAGGCACGACGTCATCGAGAAGGTGATCATATCGGTCAGGGAGCACAAGAACAAGGACGGTCACTGCCTGCCGGAAGTGAAGGAGGCGTTTGAGGAGCTCAGTAGCGAGCTGGAGGCGGATAGCTTGCAGAAGACGCTTACTGAAGTGGTGAGTAGTTTCTAACACTGACATCCTTGTTTACAACTCTGCTATCATCTACAGGTTTGGCAAGGCGCGTCGCAGATGCGCAACGACCTCAAGAAGAAGGCGAAGCTGGTCACGGATGAGGCGTATGGCTTGACGGGCATGAAGGCTCAGCAGAAGCGGGCTCTCGTGACGTGGCTTACCACCAGCTGCAGAGAGACCCTGAAGGACGGCGTTGTCGTGAACGTACCGAATTTCATTTTCCCGGTCGTCGAGGTGGTCTGGGTGGACGGGCAGAGGGGCAACAAGAGCAGCTACGTGGATAGTGCGGAGGCAAGCACTGAGATGTCTGAAGTACATGGCGTTAATATGATAAATACTACAGAGCAAGCTCAACACTCGCATGCCGTTCCAACACCCCGCCATCTCTAAGCTCATCTATGCATTTTGGTTCAGTGGACAGATGCAAGCGGAGGTGAACGCACGGAGGGAGAAGTTCAGTGTTGTCCCCGACAACCTCATCGCCCTCGTCTGCAATGCGGTGAGTCCGTCGTGGTCTGGTTCAGTCGGGGTTTACTCACTGTTGCACCACAAACAGCTGGAAGCGGCTCTCAAGGACCATCTGCAGGCAAGCGCAGGCAATGTGCTTGACCTGCAGTTCTCGAACAAGATCTACGCGCCCAAGTGAGTCGGTCATTAGTCCCATAAAACTGACACTTATACCACAACATCCTTTTAGGTGGGATGATCTGATGACGCTCCTCGAGGGCATCCAGAGCCTGAGCCCTGCCGGTTACCAGAGCATGAAGACGGTTATCTGGGGCAGAATCAAGTAAGTGCATGACTCTGAATTATAAGCGCGAAGCTGAAGGAGGATGAGAAGGTACACAGCCTCGAGGAAGAGAGCAGCCCGGGTCGACCCACCAACCGCATTCCCTTCCATGACCTCGCCACGAATGAGGTGGATGTAGATGATCTCAACTTGGATGGTGGTGAGTTGGCGCGCCACAAGACTCGGGCGGACAGGGACAAGGTGGAGGCGGATGTGGCGGGTATGCAGCAAGCAGGTGCTGGCACCCTTGTCGACTTTACTCCCCTTCCTCCTGCAGGAGGCGACAGCCAGGCGACATCACCCACTCATCAGAAGCACGGGTCGACAAGCAAGCTTCTGCCTGCACAGGTCCAAGCTGCGACATCTACAGGTAAGTACAGAGTCCTATCCAAATAACAGCGCTGATCATGAGGCGGCCATAGTCGAGGTCGCCAACACATCGGAGGGTCGTGTCTCAAGGGCTGGATTGGTCGGCGTGAGCGGTGGTGAGTACTAGTGATATCCAGTGTGCAGGCTGACTGACAAGGATCAGCTGCCTCCACAGCAGAGGGGCAGGGGCCTGAAGAGGAGTGAGCACACCTCAAGATGACACAGCCGTGAGCGAACGGACACCGCCTCTTCCAAGGTGAGTGGATACACTGGCAGATGCGAAGAGGCTGAGACGGTCACTAATCCTGCTTGTAGATCACACTACTTTCTACTACAACAGCATCTATTCAACTTGGGAGAGGGGTGGTATAATGGTCTTGTGCATGTATTCTCTCCTGTTGTCATCTGCTTCTAGTGTTGCACACAATGTATCCATTCCGCTGTATCAATATCGATTGAATATTCTCGAGCACAAAAACATAGCCTAAGTGACTTGGAGCCCTTGCATGCAAGGGAGTAAAGAAGCAAAAGGTAAGTGTGAGTGTGGTGCACTTGCCGCACTTGATGCCCTTGAACGACAAAAGCCAGGTTGCAGAATCACAGTGGCCTGATGCACTTTTTGCACTTGCGTACAAGGGACACAAGGAAAATGGTGTCTTTACGCACTTGCATTGAGCCTGGGCAAGGAAGGGACTTAACTAGTTGCCCTTTATGCCCTATGTTGCCGTGGAAGGATATGAGTGACCCTGGCAAGGCTTGGCAAGACAAAACAGTTTTTCCTGATGGACACATGGACAATGGAACCGGGGATGCCGGACATGTACGCATGGTAGGTGGGTGGGAGCGGGCGCTGGCCACCAGAGGGAGGATGCAAGGGAAATGTGTACCTGAATGGGATCCTGAAAGGGAGGGGAGGATCACAATCTGAATTCCATGAGGAGAGGTCCTCGTGGAGGACCTCCGTAAGGCCGCGTCCGGCACCAGCGAGTTCACTGATGTTGATATAGCCGTGTACCTGTGCATATGTACGTCAGCGGAGGTGGGGGCGACTTGGGCGATCTCACGTACGATGACGCGCACCGCGAGCAGCTCGGTCGAATTCAGTATGGTGAGGCAGCCGTGTAGCATGGACCCTGGTCGATAGGTAGGGAGCGCGGATCTGGGCTCTTGACCGCCGAGCAACATTGCCAGCCTGTGGGATTGCTTCACGACTTGTGCTGCTGCTTCCTGAGCCTGGGAGAGAGGGCGCAGCTGTGGTTTCCGTGGCTGGACAGCAAGGGTGCAGGAGCAGTTATGATTCTCAGTTGACGAGGGAGTTGACAAGGGAGTTGACGAGGGAACGTCCTCGGATTCATCATGGGTGTCATCATTGAAACCTAGTCAATTGGAATAGTACTGGACGCTGGCAAAAGGATGGTGCATGGGGGTGGGGTTGCACGGGGCGACGGACGATGGTTGGGGAGGCGAGTGGGAGAGGGCTCACGCTGCCAGTGTGTGGAATGTATAGGGGACAGATGACTTCGCATGATCGAAGATGTCGATGAGCATGTCGGAACTTTAGTCAAGCATATGTGGAATGCGCAAAAACTGCTGGACGGGTGACTTGAGAGGCAGTTTCCAGAGTGGGCACTGAGGGTGGACGCATGGAAGGAGTCAGTGGGACACTGGGTGCTGCGAGCGGCTGACCGTATTTGTGCGCACAGATGCCGTCTGTCATTTTGGCGTGTCTTGGAGTGTCTTGGATGAGCAACACGGTGCATGAAGGCTGCGTCCGTAGTACACTCATGTAACACCGAGAGGCAAACTGTCGGACGCGGTCTCATGGCTCAGACACCTGTGAGTAGCTGTAACGCTTGCGATCCTAGAAAGGAAGTCGGTGGTGATACGGGTCAAGAGCGTGCAACGGGCCGGACAGTTGATTTGACTGTATTGGTCTCCGAAGGTTAGCTACCCTTCGTATGAGTCTTAGGCTGTCCTTATATACATGTAAAGACGGTAAATAGATATGCTTGGCACACGAGTCAGGGTGGAGTAGGATTAGGGGTGGAGCGAACAGATCTAGCTGGTAAGGTAATTAGGAAGCAACCGATTAGGAAAGTAATTAACAAAAACCAAAAATAGTGGAGCGACCCAGACTGGGCCACTGTGCCTGGCAGCGCCGCTGCCAGCCTCCCACGCCACCACACCAAGTAGCAGGCTCCAAGCAGGGCTGCTACAGACTACAGTAGCGAGGCACCGACCACGGCGCACAATGGGCGCAGACTTGCTCAACAACGCCTTCGCCTCCGCATCGTCCCTCATCCTTCTCCAGGTCCTCTCTCGCGTCTTCACCTTCATTCTCAACCAGGCCCTTGTCCGCTATGTCTCGCCCTAGGTCTTCGGCACCGCCGCCATCCAGTTCGACCTCCTGCTCTCTACCATCCTCTTTCTCTCCCACGAGGGTGTCCGCAATGCCCTCCTCCGCTCCCCCGAGGCAAAAACCACAGCGCGTCTCGTTACCAACATCGCCGCTCTCCCCGCCTTGCTCGGCATCCCCGCCGCCGCCCTCATCACCCTCGTCTACCTCGCGAGCACCTACGCGTCCACCACCGCCCAGCCGCACTTCCGCCTCAGTGTCGCCATATATGCTGTCGCGGCTTCGCTTGAGCTCCTCTCCGAGCCCTTGTACATCCGCGCCCAGAACAAGCTGCGCTACACTCTTTGCGTCAGAGCCGAGGGCATCGCCGTCATCATGAAGACCTCCGTGGCATTCACTGTCCTGGTCCTCGGCGACACCGAGTGGGCTTTGGTCGCCTTCGCCACTGGACAGGCTGCGTATGGTCTCGCTGTGCTCGTGACGTACATGCTCGCATATGGCGGCGGTCCCGCGCTCTGGCCGGAGTGTGTCGCCACCGTGGTGCATGGCAAGTGTGTCCACCCTGCATCCTGTCCGGTGGAGCGCTGACATGTAGATTTGGCTAGCATGTCCTTCAAGTACTTTGACCCATCGCTGCTCAGTTGATCGGCTGCCATGACTGGGCAGCCCATCGTCAAGCATTTCCTCACGGAAGGCGACAAATTCCTCGTCTCCCGGCTCAGTCTGTTGGCAGACCAAGGCGGCTATGCAGTTGCCTCGAATTACAGTAAATGGACACCTTATAGTGTTTGAGGGCAACAGCTGATTCTGCTAAGGCTCGCTGGTGGTGTGAATGGTCTTGCAACCCATCGAAGAGACCTCCCGCGTGTTCTTCTCAAAGAGTCTCGCCGGCCCCAAACAGGACCCTGCGGCCCTGTGCGCCGCCATGAACATGCTCCTTGCACTCCTGCTCCTCTTCACGCATCTCACCTTCACCCCGCCGTACCTCCCGCTCGCACTTGCGCTCGTTCTCCCCCAAAGTACCTCCATACGTCCGCGCCAACGATCCTCCGCACGTACGTGTACTACATCCCTGCCATGGCGCATCCTGGAGGCATTCTTCGCATCCGCTGTGGCCCCGGTGGACCTCCACACGCAGAGCCGGTGGCTCGTCACGTTCTTGCTCGGCTTCGTCGGCGTCGCGGTCGGCCTGGCTGAGGGCACGCACTTGGGCGACGCGGGTCTTGTGTGGGCGAATGTCGTGAACCTCGCGTGCAGGGCGCTGTATGTGTGGCGGTTTGCCGTGCGGTTCTTCAGGGAGAAGAGCGGACAGGAGCTGCTCGCGTCGAGGAGGGCAGTCCCGCCTGCGCCCGTGTTGCTCGTGTTTGCGGGCGCTGCTGGGGCCACTCGGCGGAGCGAGAGGCTGTTTGCTGATGCGCCGCTGCGGTTGGTAGATCAGTTAGGACATGTCGCGACGGCGGGAGTGTGTCTTGCTGGGTGTCTTTTTGCATGGTGAGTCTACAATACTCGAGAAACAGTGACATTCAACCAGACACATCGAATTCGTTTGGTGCATTCGATCCTATGGTATGCTCTTCCGCACAGGGACCGCATTACATATTCTCACATGTTATCAGGCGCCTGCTGTCACACTGTCAACATTGAAAGAGTCCTTCCTTGCGAGCCTCTCCTGATTCCTCAGCTTATTGTACTCTGGTGCATCCTCCAGCAGCACTCCAACGCGTCCTGGGTGACCACGGCGGCGACGGTGCGCTCGAGACATCTGCTGTGCTCTGGTTCTACAGCAAGATGCTGCTGCTCCATGGACGCAGCTCCGCACCACTCACCCTGCTCACGACCAGTGTGTTCCCTGGGGCCACAGTGCCGCACCGATGCGTGCAGCAAATCGACCTTGTCCCCTCACTGGTGCTGCTCCTCGGGATCCCTGTTCCATACAACAACCTGAGCACTGTTATCCTGGAGCTATTCGGCTGCTACGGGCAGCTTGAACGTGCGCTCGAGCTGAACATGAAGCAGGTGAAGCAGTATCTGAGCACGTATCGTGCCAGCTCCTCTGGAGGCGAGCTCGATGGTGCCTGGGATGCCCTGCACGAGTGCTATGCTGCCATACAGAACACGCGGGGCGAAGAGACACAGTGGATGGCCATGGAGGTGTACACGTGATTCACGCTCGCCGTGTGCCGCCAGCTCTGGGCGCAGTTCAACGTCACGCTCATTGGCTTGGGGCTGATGGTCCTCGAGGCCGGTACAATCACCGCCGTCGCCCTCTATGCAAAGCTGTGGAGTGGGCTGTGGAGAAACGCTTGCTGTGTAGGAAACGGAAGCTAGTGAGTACAATACGTTAACTCGGGTTTGCCCCTTGCAATTGTAGATTGGGAAGTATGGCAGGATGTATCATAGTGATCAGACAGTGGAGTATTATGTATAGTAGTGATTAGACCGTGGAGTATTATGTATAGTAGTGATAAGATCATGGTGTATTATGCATACTGTTTAGGAAAGGATCAAGATGAGGAAGACCAGTTCAAGAAGGAAGTGTCTGTGTCAAAATCAGGAAGACCAGTTGAAGAGGGATGTATGTATGTAGCCCAATCAAACAAACCAACATCAGGATGTGCTGGTGCCACTTGAGTATGACTTAGGTCAGGTACAATGTAATCATCGGAGGGAATACTTGGCTGAATATTAGGCGAGCCAGCTGTCGAAGGGGCACTGACTGAAGCATGAGGGATCAACGACACTGAGTCAGAATGCCTCTGGATAATAGAGTCGATAGTATTGCTCAGTCCAAGGGCCTGCATGCCAGAAAGCTCTGTGGGAACACTGTTAGACTAGTAGGGAGGTTCACCACATAATGGGACTCACCATGTGTAATCCCAGGTATTGTGGTGTCACTGTCGGGTTGCTGTGCATCGATAGAAGCATCGGAGTTGCCTTCAGCAGTGGCGAGTACTACATGAGGAGGGCAGTTGAAGTTTGGACAGAACGAACTCGAGAATTCACACTCACTCTCGTTGATCTGGCACAATGGTACCTTGAAGGTCAATTTGGGGCGGCATGGACAACCTTTAACATGCGCAGTCCAGTGCGACCACAGTGCATCTGGCGAGTCTTTCCGATCCGCCCATGTCTTGTACTCTTCATCAGTGCCTTGTCGTAGTGTGTGGCACATTTTGCTCCAAGTCGCATCGGGACACCGACTCCCTGCATCAGGAAACACTTTTCCAAACACTCCCGATCGACGGGCTGTACCCTTCGGAAGCTGGGCTTGCAGTGCAGCAACTTGCTGGACACCTTCATAGATCTCATAGAAGTAGTATGTTGACGGGAATGAAGAGTGTATGGCCTTCGGTATCGGCGTGAGGCTAGTTGTCGGGGAAGGAGTGGCCGTCTCATTTTCCTATATCCCTTAGTCAGTAGCTGCCATGTACGGTCAGAACGGAGCACTCGGAAATACCTCATCCAGATCACATGCATCGTGCTTGTCAGTGAAACAAAGCTGAGGTAGAGGTGGACCATAGGGCAGCACTCGTCGGCGGCGACTGTTACTGCCACTTTCTTCATCAACAGTAGGCCCAGGAGAGGACCAAGAATGGTCTCTCTGGGATGCCGCCTTCACCGGGGTAGCAGGAAAAAGTGCAGAGGCTCGCCGCTGCTTGCCATCACGATTCTCGGTGCTGGGGGAGGCAGCTCGCTTACGTGAATATGTGGTGCCACTGACACTACGAAGCCCATAGAGCCGTTCAAGATGGCAATCAAGGCCTGGACACTTATCATCTGTCAGTCGATCATCGATTGGCTCGCACCATGCACGCAGGAGAATGCTAGCCTTCCGCTGGGAGAACTCCAAGGAAAGTGGGGCATCTGATGAGGCCACAGCCCATCCAGGAGTCCCCGAGTCAAAGTACTCATAACAGATGGGGTCTGAGGCTGATTCGGTACCAGCATCGGAAACAGGTGAAGAGTGTAAGAGGGGATGTAGCATGGCCCGGAACACCTGCGGGTGTGATGCAGGCGAGAGTATCACCGGCAGCTGTGGTTCGACGGTAATCTGATAGGTCGTAGACGGAACATTCGGCTGGCAAAATATAGCTACTCAGAGTGGTGTTGGTAAAGAGCATACCCGACAAAGACTCACCTGACTCCAGATTGTAATAGCAACAGTTGTGTTTCTATGTGTGCTCTGAGTGTGTGCTGCCACCTGTTTCTGCTGAGCTGCAGCCCTTGCCTGTGTGTCCCGTTCAAGGATAGCTGCAATCGCACCGGGCGGTGTTGCTTGTCATAGTGAGGGTGTCGCACAAGCACCTGCTGCATGAGTATGTTGCAACTCGGGGGACTGGGAGGAGGCCTGTGGTGACTCGCTCCCCGACGTCACTGTCGTGTGAGGAGGATGCGATAGTGGGGCTACAGGTGCCGAGATGGGTGTCTGGGCATGTGAACGTGTTGCTGCAGATGGAGGGCCTGAGCCTGAGATGCCTGAATCTGTGGTCGTGGCGGGGGCTCATAGTTATGTAGGGTGACACGGCACCACCTCTTCACTTGCAATAGTATGCCTGCATGAGTACAACGAATGTACTCAGCTCGGGAAGCCGCGAGGCAGCACTGGCGACACAAGGCGTGGGAGCATACTCCGTTGACTTGGCCTCGGCCAATACATGCTTGTTTCACTTTGTTTGAACATGGGGAGGAGGTCTTGTTCGCTCGAGCAGCTGACATAGGTCAATGAGAATCAGGCAGCACAGACCAAGTAACACGGAGCATACCTGGCATGTCAAAATCAGACCGTGTGTATGACACAAAGCGACAACCAAGAAGAGTGAGATAGTGTGCAGATATGATGAGCCCGGGATAGCAAGTATTGGCACCAGGCAACAAGTCGGAGTGTGACTGAAGCCGGGAAGAGAGAGATACAAACAGATGACAAGGAAACCCGACGACCTGAACGCTGTCGAGCAGGGAGCGGGAGTCCCCCGCCGTTTGCCCTATATATGTACACCGCGCCCTTAGCGAGGTTGCGCTGGTAACCTCCAGGCCGCTATCCGCTATCCGCTATGTCCAGCAGACTCCAGCTACACGCTATCCGCTATCCGCTACAATACAATTCTGCTACGCTATGATACAATTCTGCTACACTACAATTTGATCCACTACAATCCAATACAACTCGAACGGGACCGCTACGATTGTGCGGCTATCACGCCATCGCTACGCTATGCGCTACGCTATGCACTACCGTAGCTGTAGGGTCTGGGAATCGTTCGTTCCCAGGTCAGAGTAGGCGATTTTCGGACGATTCAGAGTTTTCTCCGAGACGCGATGTTGACAGCGATTTGAGCAACGCCGAAGCGTCCAAAATCGTGCATCGCGCCCGGGTCGTCGAAGCGACTCTGGAGGCGCTTCGACACCCCGAATCGCTGCACATCGCCTGTCGATTCTCGTCCAGCCTGCACCGATATAGGGTGCCTTAACTAGAGTGACTCAGTAAATTGATAAATGTAGTATTCAATTCTAAAGTATTTGCATTTTTCTGCAAGCCGACGACTGCTGCGCCTGCCCTCGCCCTCGTCCTCGACTTCCATATACACTCTGCTGGCAGCATACAGCTCTGCTTCCCTCGCCTTGCATCCAAATGGGCAGACGCAAGAAGACTGAAACACCTGCGGCCGATGATGGAGCCCTCGGAAGGCTTTGAGTAGGTTTTCTGCTCGTCGACGGCGGCAAGTGCGGCGGGCCATGATGGGACAGAGCAGACCCGTTACTTCACCAACAATTTTAAAATGGGTATAATGAAATGGATACATCGTCTACACTGGGCTGCATCGACCGAGAACCGCCATGTCGAAAGCGGGGAGGTCAGAGTAGAAACCGATTTTCAAGCGATCTTTGGGCAATCTTCCGGTCGTAGAAGCGCCTCAAGATCGCTCATGAATCGCCACAAGAATCGCCCGTAAAAGCGCTACTCTGACCTCCCCTAATTAAGTTCGTCGAGACGCAAGAGGATTCAACTTCAACTTTATAGCAAGCTAACGCACCTCGAGAGCGCGCTGAGCCACTGAAGTGCTACTTCATGTTGGGTTTGAGCACTACTGCATGACCAACTCGCACAGAGCTTGACAAGGTAAGTGTTCCGAGCTGGTTACCGTTCTGGAGTCCCTACTCGAGCAGCACCTTCTTTTTCAAAGTGCATGTACAGTTTTCTAAGATGATAGCTTGAAATAGCTTCCATAACCGCCATCCCGTGGTTTGTCATTACACCGCTACCTGGGAGAACTGGAAGTCAAATACATAGGCCGAGGCCGCGTGCTAGGCACATACGGTAGAGTTACTCAGTGAAGCGATCACTCACGGCAAAGCCTCCATGGGAGCCCCACAATCCTCCGTTACCCGCAAGCGCCCTTTCCTTGTGTAATCTCGCAGCCGCGGCGGGGAGCGGTATAGCATA